>CM045997.1:3000000-3435000 GCA_025175895.1 Wurfbainia villosa | reverse complement strand
CAAAATCTAAGAATTGAAATCACGATTCTAAAAAAAATGAAATCATGATCCTTTAGAATTTGTCCAAACATATCATTTTCTACCGGTTCCAAACAAGTTAATAATAAAGAAAAGAATGTCTACCAAGTTGTGGATACTTTGTCATGAAGCCCACGAGAGAGCCTATGAGTAGCTCTACCAGTAGTGGTGTTGGCTTCCTTGCTCTCCTCCATAATAACCTGGCAAGATTATAAAGCACAGTAGTGTAAGAGGAATGTTGAGATAATTTAATATTCTGTTCCAATTCACAGCAGTGATAACTTACTCCATTGCCTCCCATTCTCCTTGCTGTGGATGAAGGGTAATATGCACCATTTGGACCACCATAAGTCACAGTTGAGCTTTGGAATGTAAAAGGGTTACCCTATGATTGCATCATGCCGGGGTGATTGAAGTTGTTCGTATATTGTATATGCCTGCTCTTGTTTTCTGAAAACAAACAAGCTTACTTAGTTTCCTTTATCATTAATAAACATTGACACTTAATAGCCTACAAGAAGCTGTGTACCTTCAACTGCTTCATCAGGTTCCTGAATAAATGGCTTTCCATATGGTCTAGAATGTTTTCTTGAGTTCTCTTTGTGCTCCTTGGCAGCCTTCTCTTCACCTCCATCGTCATCAGAAAGCTCCTCGATTACAGGACCCTTCAACTTATTGGCTGGAGGAGCCTGCTCCAAGAACCAAGGGTTGCTAGTCTCCCCAAAGAGGGTTCCTTGATCAGGAAACATGCTAGGACCAAACATACTAGGTCCCAACATGCTCCTTTCCATTAAGCTTCCAAATGGCTGTGTGAACAAAGGATCGTCAAAGGGGTCCTTCCCACCGAAAAAACTAGACATCAAATTCCCTGGTCTGCGGAAGGCACCAAACCCAGCAAATGGATCCCAAAACCAAAGAAGTCATCCATACTACTTCTTCCCCTCTTCATTTTCTCAGAGTATCACTCTGCGCGAGATAAATGAAATCTCCATCATGCATCAAGCACAGACGATCTCAATAACGACAAAAACTTACACAAGAAGTAAAGAACAGTAACTATAACACGATTAACAAAAAGAACAAAGCAAAAGCTCTTCTTTCCTTTAAAAAATAATGAACATCGATTTCCAAAATTTCCAGTGAGATAACATGCCAAGCACGATTTGTCTCAAAACTATAATTTCGGATATCAAACGACAAGCTTATCCACTAATCTGACAAATTAACGTTCTGAAAAGTAAAACCCTAGATTATTTCCAAGAAATACGAAACTCTTCCCACAACACCGCGTCTAGAACAAGCACCGATCATAACGATATACAGTAAACCCTATAAATTGTCTTGAGACACGAACCGACAAAGCCTAATTGGATAAGGAGGGGGTAAAAAAACACGCACCTCTCTCCAAGCTACCAACCGGGAATGGCGATACCTCCTACGGCTGCGCAATCGTCCGCCCGAACGATGACCGATCATAAAGATATACAGTAAACCCTATAAATTGTCTCGAGACACGAACCGACAAACGCCTAATTGGATAAGGAGGGGGAAAAAGCACGCACCTCTCTCCAAGCCACCAACCGGGAACGGCGAGACCTCCTACGACTGCGCAATCGTCCGCCCGAACGATGACGGAATTGAGAGGAATCGGCACCGACGAAAAAAGACCGCTTAAAGGGGCAGCTGAGAGAATATTTTCACAAAATGGCGCCTAAAGCACCGACGAAAAGAGACCGTTGAAAGGGAATATTTTCATAAAATGTCGCCTAAAATTTTTAAATCACCATTTTACCTCCCATTCCTTTTCAAAATGCCGGCTAAAATTTTTAAATCGCCATTTTATCTCCTATAGCTTCGATTATTTATCAAAATGCCCCCGACTGTTATTATCTTTCCATTATTTCTAATGGACAAACTAATTCACAAATCATCTCACTTTAAGAAACAAAAATAAATTTTTATATTTATTTATATTTAAGATGAAGCGCAGCATAAAGTTGTATTAAAGGGCACAATTATTAGTCTCATCAAGTTTGGCTTATCTTGTTGTATACATGCATGCAATAGCACTGTACCAGCCAAGGAATCCAAAGAGTTATAAGAGAAATGATCAGTCAGTGGAAAGTTGAAACACAGGACTAGAGTGCTTTCTTTAATCATAATTTTTGTGCCAAAGGCGGTTGCCTCAAAGCTGATGATATTACGATAATATAATTGGAGAGTGTCAAATTAGGAAAGGACGATTCAGAAAAGTAGACAGAATAATAGTTGGAACACATGACTGGAGTGCTTTCTTTAATCATAATTTCTGTGCCAAAGGTGGCTGCCCAAAGCTGATGATATTACGATAATATCATTAAATATTGAGAGTGTCAAATTAGAAAATAGATGATTTAGAAAGTAGATAGAATACCAAGTCAATAAAAAATGACTTGAGAAATTGACAGAGTACTGAGTCAAGGAAAAAAATGACTCAGGAAGTAGATAGAGCATTGAGCCAAGGAAGAGACGACTCAGGAGTCAGACAGAATGTCGACGATAATATGATTAAATATTGAGAGTGTCGAGTTAGGAAAGAGACGATTCAGAAAGCAGACAAAGTGTCGAGTCAATAAACAAATGACTCAAGAAACAGACAGAGAGAGAAGAGACAACTCGGGAAGCAGACATAATGTTGAATCAGGAAAGAGATGACTCGGTCGAGTTAGGAAAGAGACGATTCAAAAAGTAGACAGAGTGTCGAGTCAGGAAAGAGATGACTCGGTCAAGTTAGGAAAGAGATGATTTAGAAAGCAGATAGAGTATTGAATCAATAAAGAGATGTCTCGAGAACAAACATAATACCGAGTCAGGGAAGAAACGACTCGGGAAGCAGATAGAGTGCCGAGCCAGAGAAGAGACGACTTGAGAAGCAAACAGAATGTCAATCAGGAAAGAGACGACTCGGAAAGCAGACAAAGTGTCAAACCAGGGAAGAGACAACTCAGGAAGCAGACATAATATCGATCAGGAAAGACACGACTCAGAAAGGAAGAAACAACTTAGGAGAAAAGGTGTTGAATCTAAGGGGAATGACTTGGGAGATAGGATGATTGGTTGAGCCTCAGTGGGATAAATCATAGATGAAAAATAATAGGTCAGTTAGTATGAGATCACTTCCGAATGGAAGAATAGCAAGTCGGTTAATGTGAGATCTCATGAAATTTTTCTTTAACAGTTTGTTAGAGTTCACTCATATGCATCATCCCTTTTTAGTAACGGCTTGAAGACATCTTATAGACCCCACAAAAGATTCCTTACAAGAGTAATTTTCTAATTACCTAATAGGATGAGTGGTTGAGCCTCAATGGGATAAATCATGGATGAAAAATAATAGGCCAGTTAGTATGAGATCACTTCCGGATGGAGGAATAGCAAATCGGTTAATGTGAGACCTCATGAAATTTTTCCCTTAACAGTTTGTTAGAGTTCACTCATATGTATCATCCCTTTTTAGTAACGGCTTGAAGACATCTAATAGGTCCTACAAAAGATTCCTTATAGGAGTAATTCTCTAACGACCTAATAGCTTCATCATCTCAACCCCGCATGGCTTTCCACGTGGACGATCATCTTCAAAAATTACTTCCTAATGGTCTAACATCATCACTATCGCAATTCCACATGGACGATCATCTTCAGAAATTACTCCCTAACGACCTAACAACATCACTACTGCAACCCATGTGGTCCTCTATGTAGACGATCATCCTTGCAAGTTATTACACAACGGCTTGCCCTAAAAGCATCACCAAGAGATCGTGGGGAGGGGGAAAAAGGGGATATAAAAGGAAAGAGAGGAGGAGGAAGAAAGGGATCTAATATAAAGCTGACCGAAAAAATGTGATGCTGAAAATTATATTACCAGAAACATAGTGGTGTTGTGATTTAAATTTTCAACACTACGTACAATATCAAGCTGACCAAATAAAAAAGTGATGCTGAGAATTATATTCCCAGAAATACAGTGATCCTGAGATTTGAATTCTCAGCAACACGTTTGGATGACTCGGGATTTTCAATTGTAACTCGAATTCATACAAAATTTCAGTATTAATTGCATATTTATTTGGCGGGAGGAGTAAAAAGGGAATGAAATACGTATTTTGGTAAATATGAAATCATAAGATTATGTTTGAACAATTCTAAATTTGAGGTGCGCCCTTTGATAAATCGTCATTAACAAATGCAGTAAGCATTAATAAATTGCTTAAGCATTCAACACAAAATATTAGAAGACCTTTCACAAGCTGGAAGAACCTAATTTAGCAAACATCGTATTTATTCCCGGAACATGACAAGAAAAAGTATATTAATCAACACAAAACTCATAAATAACATCTAATGAAATTGGATGAATAAATATTCTTGTTCAACAAAATCTTCTGTTAATCCAGTAATATTTGTCTAATTTACTGCAGTTGCAACATTATGTTGCCATTATCAATCGCTAAATTGATCACAAAAGTGATAGTGGTCGATGCCTCAACTAACAAGATAACAAATAGAATTTTGTATTAATTAGCATGTCGAGAAATCTGACTCTGAGTCAATTAAAAGAAGAAAGTTCGAATTAACCAGTGCATTTTAAAGTTCAAATATGTACTGGATGATGCAACTCAATTCATCTACCACCAACATAGAATGCAAGCCTTCTCTCCTCGAAGGAATACTCCACAGATGCTACTACGTTCACCATAGCTTCATTGACAAGGCAAGTTGGGGCAGGTGTTGAAGCCACATGCATTGGCTCTGCTGCTGCTGTCGCTGGAGTTTTTGGGGTCGGGGACAGCATTTTGTTTGGTATCTGATTCTCTTCTAAAGTGCTAGCAATGGCGGGCTTGGATGGCGTCGACGGAATGTTATTGACTGGAACTAGAGGAGCAAAAGGTTTGCGTGGCATACCTACTTCTTGATGTCTAGTAATCGCATCATTATATGACAGCTTCTTCACAGGAAGGCCAGCAATATCTAAGCCCCTTGCGCCTGTAAGAGCTTCAATTTACAGTCAGGATTTGATGAACTTGGTTAAAGAAATGAGTAAATGGAGGCAGAGAAATCTAACCAGGAGAAAGTGTACCGAGATCATCTATCTTCTTTGCGGTACGCGTGGACTTTGCAGAATGCATGAAATCAGGCTTCGGAGTCTCCAATGCTGCTGCCCCGCCAAGAGATAACCTTCGGTTTGAACCTCCAGTAGATGTTCTTGGTACTTTCTTGGCACTTTGAGGCTTCGAGGGGCTTGGTTTTGAACCATAGAGGGCTTCATGCTCAGCTATGAGCTGACCTTGGAGTTTCTTCTGATCCTGGATGAATTATGAATATAATATCTTAATCCAACGCCACAGATAGTTATCTAGCCGGCCTAATTTAGTTAAAAGTACTTACCCTTTGTCTCTTCCGCTCTTGCTCTTTCTCTTGCCTAACTATGGTGTACTCTCCTAGCATTGTAAGAAGCCGAACCTAAATGTAGAAAAATTACCTTTTTTATTAATTTATTAATTGATTGACACGCGCACAGACACAAAAATGAGAAGGGTCACTAAAAGAAAATACTCACGCCATCGTAAGTGAATCCAATGCCTCTTTCTTTCTCCCATAGTGTAATTTTGGCTACCAAAGTATCCACCATTCCTGCTCAAGATGTAACAAGTTCCAAATTTATGTTAACCGACTTAAAATAGTAAACGAGTCTTCTATTTGGTGTTTATGTCTACAAAGTACCTGGAATCTTGTTAAGTAGCGCGCGTGCTTTCTCAGCACGCTTAAGCGTTAGGTGTGCTCCCCTTCCAGCATTGTATCTATTCGCATCCTACAGTATATCACACAGATATAGAAATCACAACATATGGGACTAAGCTACCATTTGAATAATATTTCAGACCCTATTATACTCCTCCAGCCATGCTTCCTCCTCGCATGCTGTAAACCATTTTTCTACCCTTTCAAGAATATCTTTCCTGCTAAAAGCTTCCTCTTTAACTGCTGCTATTTGTCCCTCTATCAGATTCAAAACTAAGCAAGAATCAATAGCTCCTGCAGAAAATCAAAAGTGAAGTTAAAATCAGGGTAGCTTTTCGATTCAAAACTAGAAAGCACAGGAACATTATGGATACCAGATTCAATTGCACTGATTGCAACTTCAGGCTCGTTTTCTGCCTCCTCAACCACCAAATGGCATTGTCGATGAAGCTCTTCCAGTTCTGTTTTCTTCTTCAAGACTAATTCTTTCATCTTGTTTACTTTGAGTCGTTCAAGTCTCAAAACCTCTTCTTCCACCTTCATATATCATGATCGTACTATTGATATACCCAACTCAAACATATGACTTAGAGGGAGCAGAAAAATCAATTCGCTAGTTTGATGACTTACATAACTAAGAAAGTCCACTGAAAGAGTATTAGCCTCAGTAATTTCTTCTTCTGAAGCAGCAATATTGCAGGTAACGTTCTGAAAAAGCTGTTGCTCTTCAGAAGGCGTATCCATCAGATTCCACAATTCCAACATTGTAGATGCAAGATCTTGAAGCTGGAAGATATTGACATATTGGCTCACGGTATGGTAAAAGCAGGAAATAACAGTACTCAATGGTTGCTTTACCTTCTGCATCCTCTCTATCTTAATCTCTCGTAATCTGCCTATAGCAGTAGCAAGCCTCTCAATCGTGGCACTGCTAATGTTCTTGGAAGCTTCAGCATCATCTAAAGTCGGGTGTATCTCTCTTACTGTTTCTTTGAAACCCACACCAAGAACGGAACATAATTCATTCAGAGTTGACAAGTGATCCATAATTTGTTTTAAGCGGTCATTCTGCAGCAGCCAAATGTTATGGTTAAAAAGAGCAAATCTGTAGTACAAGTATTAAGCAGAAACTGTAACAAGAGAGTAGTTCAGTTCCAACCTTCTCCTTTTGCAGTGATTCAAGTTGTCTGTACAATTCTTCAAGCTTTCTAATAGATAAATCAGATTCATCAATGTGCCACGACGGGTTGTACTCAGCAGGCATGACCTCAACTGTTGTCTTTTTTATCTGTTCCGTTACCTCCAAAAATTGGTTCAATCTCTCACCTCTCCTCTTTCTCATCTCCTCTAGCAGTGGTGTTATGGAATTTAATTCTTCTTTTAGGTTCCCTACTTTTTGAGTGGACTACAAAGATAAGTTATTATCAATATCAGATTTTAATAAGAATATTTCAGAACATGAACACCTGATCTCTTCCAACGGATAAAGGACAAATTCAAGGTGTGAGCAAGACTTTTCCTAAAAAATTTTGGAAGCTCGATGAAAAACAGATGCTTATTTGACAACATGAGCAAAGACCCACCTGCTTTGTGTGAACTGGTGGCTCACCCATTGCAGAACAGATGGCTGCAAGTTCTGCTTCAGAATCAGCAATTGCTTGTCGAAGCTGAGCTCTACTACGGTTAGCCTGATCAACCTTTCTTCTATACACCTCAAGACACTCCTGTTCTAGTTCAAGTAGCATCTTGTCCCTTTCATTATCAGTCTCCCCAACCTCATCCCATATGATCTAAAACAATAATAGCTGCATGATTTTCTAAGAAACTATTTTTCTCAATAAGCAAGATGATGCATGAAATGGACAATCTTTCATTACAAAACTAAACAAAGTACCAATATCCTTGAAAGCAACACTATAATTCACGGTGGCTGCTAATAGTGTGGAGACATTCAAGTGCTGACTTATATAAATGTCTTAAGCTATCTTGATTCGTGTACCTCATTATGTAAAGATTTAAATGACTATGAAGTTAACAGGATGCTTAAGCTACTAAAGAAACCTGTAGCTCATATAATAAAGATCCACATGTTGTCTCCAATTTTAGTAGCTGATCGGTAGACATGTGAGCCATGTTAGGTTGGTCAACTTGAATCTGCAAAATGAATACTCAACGTAAGCATTAAAATTGGAAAAGAGAACAAAAAAAAAATCAAGGCAGTGCTAGCAACTGTGATATCTGAGATTGGTCTTTTTTCTTGCATATACCCTTGTAACATCAAATTGAAACAAGGAAATTAATCTTGGTGAATATTAAGTAAAACAATAAATTTTTCGGGACACCACCTTGACCCTGATGCTCAGACCAAAATAAAAAGGGCACCCTTTATTTCGTTATCATCAAAAGAGACCCTATTTTTAAAAAAAAATCAATAGGATGCTTCATCTTATTTTTCATCCCGAAAATAACTTTATTCTAGTGTTGTCGTAGCAACCAACTTGCTCCATGTTGTACCAACTATGGACATAGCTACTACAATATGTACGAGATGTTAATTGAGTTGGAATAATTTTGATCATATTTGAGCATTTTGACCACGTTGAAAATGAGTAATTTTGTTATCACAGAGCTTCATATATACTAATTTTAACTAAGTTAGAACAATTTTGCTCTACATTGTACCAGAGAGGTTATAGTCGTTACAATAGTGCTAATATGAGGTTATTTTCAGAATGAAAAGAGGATGGGGTGCCTTTTGATATATATATATATATTTTGAAAAATGGTGCCCTTGATGCACTTGTCATTTCAATAAATTTTTATAGGAAAGCTTGCTTTTCACAACAGAAAACTACCACTCAACTAAAGGCACAACTATTAATAAATCATGCAATTTTAATTTATATATGATGTAAACACTTTCTAGAATATAGTAATATGACCTTGCATATAGCGTTGACCCCGAATAATGGGAAGAAAGACAGTTTGATGTTAATGATGATATACACACTTTTCAAAATCATCTAAATGAATAAAAAAGATAATCTACCAACCAACAAATATCTAGATATTAATGAATAAGGACAATCTAGTAATTGACAGTGACATAACAAAATAATAACATGACTATACATGCCTCTAACAAAAAATTAGATCACTCTCAGAAAATATAATTGCAATCAACCCAAACATCAAGCATAAAATAAATATAAATAAAAAATAAGAAAATACAAATAGAATTTAATAGGTGTGGATTTATATTTATGCACTTAATTATAACAACCAAATAAATATTGTCACATATATTCTATATTTATCATGACTACAAATCAAGGTTTAAAATTTCGACCCGTATTGATATTTCAATTCACGATTAGAACGATACGATTTCGATATCGTATCGTACTGATAAATTTCAATAATATTTAAATATAAAATACATAAATTAAAAATGAAATTTTTAACTAAAATATTAAAAATAAAAAATGATTACAAAAATAAAAAATACCAAAAAATTAATTATAATAATAAAATTAATTTTGATTAAATAGGAATAAAAATAAAATAAATTTTAATAATAATAAAATTATTATTTATAATATAAAAATTAATAAAATAAATTTTAAAAAATAATCAAATAAATTTTATTAAATTTTAATTTATTTTATCTAACTTATACTTAAATGTCAACTGCGACCAGCGTTGATGGGCGAGGGCTTACGAATGGCCTCAGATGACCAAACAGAAAAAGATTGAAGACTGACTCGAAGGCATACGATTTGCCTCGGTCAGTCGTGATATATACTCCGTCGTTCTTCCATAAAGTCTCTACCTTAAACCCTACTCTCATCCACCACCGCAGGAGAAATTGTGAAGCTGTGATCGGCGCCGAAGACTTACGAATAGCCTAGATGGCTGAGCTGAATTAAAGTGAAGACCGACTCGAGAGCTTAGGAACTGTCTCGATCGACCGTGATGAATACTCCGTTGTTCTTTCATAATATCTCTACCTTAAACCCTACTCTCATCCACCACCGTAGGGAGAATGTCAACTACTCCCAACGCCGAGGGTTTACGAATGGCCTTGGACGACCGAGCAGAATAAGAATAAAGACTGACTCAAGGGCTTACGAATTGCTTCGGTCGATCGT
Organism: Wurfbainia villosa; assembly: GCA_025175895.1. Taxonomy (NCBI): domain Eukaryota; kingdom Viridiplantae; phylum Streptophyta; class Magnoliopsida; order Zingiberales; family Zingiberaceae; genus Wurfbainia; species Wurfbainia villosa. The sequence continues at coordinate 3,425,050 of CM045997.1, read as the reverse complement.
GATATATACTCCATCGTTCTTCCATAAAGTTTCTACCTTAAATCCTACTCCTCCCATCCACCACTGCAGGGTGAATTGTGAAGCTGCGATCGGCCCCAAGGGCTTACGAATGGTCTCGAACGACCGAGCTGAATAAGAGTGAAAACCGAGTCAAAGGCTTACGAACTGCCTTGGCCGACCGTAATGAATACTTCGTCGTTCTTCCATAATATCTCTACCTTAAACCCTACTCCCATCACCACCGCAGGGAGAATGTCAACTACGATCGACGCCGAGGGCTTACGAATGGCCTCGGACGGTCGAGCTGAATAAGAATGAAGACTGACTCGAGGGCTTACGAATTGCCTTGGTCGACCGTGATATATACTCCATCGTTCTTCCATAAAGTTTCTACCTTAAACCTTACTCCTCCCATCCACCACCACAGAGGGAATTGTGAACCTGCGATCGACACCGAGGGCTTACAAATAGCCTCAAACAGCCAAACTGAATAAGAGTGAGAACCAAGTCGAGGGCTTACGAACTACCTCAGCCAGCCATGATGAATACTCCGTCGTTCTTCCATAATATCTCTACCTTAAATCCTACTCTTTCCATCCATCACCGCAGGGGGAATGTCAACTACGACCGGTGTCGAGAGCTTATGAATGGCCTCAGATGACCGAACAGAATAAGAATGAAGACTGACTCGAAGGCTTACGAATTGCCTCAACCAACCGTGATATACTCCGTTGTTCTTCCATAAAGTTTCTATCTTAAATCCTACTCTCATCCCCACCGCAGGGGAAATTGTGAAGCTGTGTCTGACACCGAGGGCTTACAAATGGTCTTGAACGGTCGAGCTGAATAAGAGTGAAGACCGACTCAAGGGCTTACAAACTGCCTCGACCGACCCTAATATATATACTCCTGCGGGAATCTCCTGCTATCAAGTCCCTGCACTGGGCTTTTACCACCGTCGACCTACAGACCGACCCATGATTTGCCCGTGAAATGGGGCTTGACGGTTACCCCGGATTTTGCTTGCGGGCCTTTTTAATGTACTTCTTGTAATAAATCCGTCGTCGCACTCTATATAGGGTTTCATACTTCTTCTTTCAAACATCACAAGTTTTCTGACGCTTGGGTATTCTTCGACACTACCACCCTTATTGAAAACTTTGCCTCTCTTCTTCCAATACTGATTTCAATTTCTTCTCCTAAGAAAATGCAAGCAGTCATGATGAATGTTGCTCGCCAGAGAGCCCAAAAGAAACGGGCAAGTATCGTAGAAGTATCCACCAATCCTTCTTCCACAATATCTTCCCCGGCCATTAGTGACCCCTCCTCTGTCATCCCCCCTGCTTCCAATACTCCTTCCTTGTAGCCGATAGCATCTCTTTTGGCTTTGCCGGACCCCCCTGTTGTTAATTCCTCTGTCTTAGCGGCAAAGGAAATGGTTTCTCTAACAGTAACGCAGAACCCTAGTTCCCCTCCCTTTTCCTTTTTCGTTTCTGAAGAGAACATGTCAATCACCCCCGACCTTTTCCCCTTTGCCTCTTTGCCTTCGGGTGTAGCACCTTTCTCCCTTCCATCAGCATCCTCCTGACCTCCTCTACGTTTCCACCTGTCATCCTCTCTGTTTTTCCAAAGGGGGACATATGTTTTCCCTCCGACACACAAAACGCTAACCCCTCTTCTCCCCCCTTCTCCTATGTGACAAAGGTTATTCCTGCCACCTGCGATCCTTTTCCCATCGCGCCTTGGTTGCCTCCGGCATTACCCAATCCCCTCTCATCCTGGGTTTCACCCAACACCTCTCCACACCCGTCCACCACCGATATCATATTATCTGTCTCGAAGATTCCTCATCCTTCTCCAACTGAGGCAATCCTTCATACTGACACAACAACCTTGTTCTTTGATCAACAGTGCAAATCCCCTTCCTTTCCTTTTCCTTCTCCTCCCCTTAAACCTTCCCGAGATTTGCGAATTTTTTATTAAGAAGAGTTGACACCCCGACTGGAAAGCATGTAACATGCATTGAATTTGGTAAGTTCTTCTGAATCTTCTTTTCTAGTTGTTCTTATATTATCCTCTTCTCTGACCAGTACTATACAAGTGCTGATAAATTATCAAGAGTTACTGCGCTCATTGTCCTAGTATCAAGCCCAAGTTCTTCATCAGCAAGTTGCTTTACAGGATCAAGCAAACCAAACTACTCGTGAAGCCAATCTTCAATGAGAAAACTCCCTTTTATCGAATTAAGCACATGTTTGCCCAACTATCAAAGGCACAAGCACAAGTTTTTTTTTCCTACGTTCATCGCGTTGTTCGCCGTTGTTATAGCCCCGCGGCCTCGCAGAGGCCGCGCGCGAGGTCGACGGTAGCCGTTATGGCCATGCACGAGGTCGTCGACAGTCATCGCGACCCTGCACAAGATCGCCCCCGACTGTCGTGACCTCGAGCGAGCCGCTCGTGGCCGCTGCAACCTCACATAGGCCATGCATGCGGCAACCAACAGCAGTCGTGGCCTTGCATGAGGCCGCCAGCGACCTCTACAAGCTTGTGCAAGGCCGCTCGTGGTTACACGCAAGGCCAGAGGTGGCCACCGCGAGCTCCCGCGAGGCCGCCGCTGCCACACCTCCGATATTGCCTTGTTTCAATGTCGGGCGACAGACAGATTGGTAAATTCTATCGGTATCGCTCGGCAAAGGTAGAAATTTAAATCCTTGCTACAAACAATTAAAAAAAAAAGCTAGTCTGGTGCATGAAGCTTTCACTAATAGGGGTCCCTAGAAAGGGTTCATTATACATAGTCTTACCTTACTTGGCAAGAAGTTATTTCTATGACTCGAATTGATGACCCCAGGTCACACGATAGCAACTTAACCATTGCGCCAAGGCTCCTGTTCACCATGACTACTACAAACAACTAATTCTATTAATGAAGATCTATTTAATTCAAAACTAAAAAATGCTGGAACATTATAGATACCAGATTCAATTGCACTAACTACAGCTTTAGGTTCATTCCAATTTGTAATGCTAGAAGGAACATGCACTACTAGTATTTGTCAATGCATTAAAGTAAACAACATATTACCAAAGGTGACCTTTAAACTGAGGATGCCTATCTAACTCACAAACTAGAAAATGCAAGAACATTATAGATACCAGATTCAATTGCACTAATCACCACTTCAAGTTCATTCCAGTTTGTAACGCTAGAAAGAACATGCACTACTAGTATTTATGAATGCATGAAGTAAACAACACATCACCAAAAGTGACATTTAAGTTGAAGATGCCTATTTAATTCAAAACTAAAAAATGCAGGAACATTATAGATACCAAATTCAATTGCACTAATTGCAGCTTTAGGTTAATTCCAATTTGTAATGCTAGAGGGAACATGCACTACTAGTATTTGTGAATGCATTAAAGTAAACAACACATTACCAAAGATTACCTTTAAACTGAGGATGCCTATCTAATTCAAAACTAGAAAATGCAAGAACATTATAGATACCAAATTAAATTGCACTAATCACCACTTCAAGTTCATTCCAGTTTGTAATGCTAGAGAGAACATGCACTATTAGTATTTATGAATGCATTAAACAACAAATGAGCACGTTAACTTAAAACACTTCATAGGGATCATTATCATCATCAGTTATGCAATGTTAAATATATCAAATAGATGAATTGCAATGTTATGCATTCTTTCACATTATGTGACTCTGAGTAGTGAGCATGTTTCTGAACATATTAACTGAGATCGCTCACTCCAATAAATAGAAAAATGTACTTGAAAAAACTATTTATTTTATTATCATTGAAACATGTAGGCTACTGTTCCATCAATTGGCAAATATGAACGAGTAACGATCAACAGAGAAGAAAATAAAACAAAAGTAGGAGTTGGTAAGTAAAGAACCAAGAAGTTAGGGTATTAACGGAAAAAGACAGAAAAACTAAATGAGAAGAAAATCAAGCAACTAGATCTAGCCTCCTAGCTAGCAAAGAATAAATTTTTGGTGTGGCTTTCAACTAAAAGAAGGATAAAACTTTTGTTAACTGTGAAAAGTAAGACAATGTTATCAATAAAACTAAATTCTGAAAAACTTCTTTTCAATTTCAATAAAGCTTTAACAGAAAATCAAGTAAAAAATTTGATAGTGTTTCAAACATGCAACTATTTAATTAAATAGAGATGTCTGTACATTTCTATTTGGGCTGAAATTTGGTTGTGTTTCTTCCCTAGTTTAACGTCAGATCTACTGCAAAATGTTAAACGGATAATTTAATTATCAGCTCTGCTTCGTTTAACGTTTAAATTGTCGTATTGAGGCCAGAACGCTGATTTAATTAAATTTCTCTTGCAAAATATTCCATATATTGTTTTACAATAGATGTGACATGACAAGTCGTGTTTAAGAAACACAACCAAATTTCAGCCTAAGCAAAAATGTACAGGCATATAATACCATGATTCAGAGAAACAAGTGTAGAAAAGCCTTCCTCAAAGTTTAGTCTAAGCCAAAATTACCCCAAAAGTCTTGGTCTTCACGCCTACAAGTCAGATCCTAACTAGCCTCTGCCAAACAGTCCCCGACTCCAAACCCTAAATCAGCCAATACCACTCATCAAACACTGCCAGAAACAGAAATAAAAAGAAAGTATAATTAAATCAGATAAGATCTGATCCTGGACAAATATCTCCTTCAACGCATCACTTCTCAAACACACAAAATGCAATGAGGAGATTGAAGAATCCAAATAGTCTGAAGCTATAAAAAAAAGGAAGAAGTCGCAAACAAGAGGTTTACGGTCGCTTCGATAACTCGGCGCAACAAGTTCGTTCGTCGCACCATAGATCTGCTTCGATGGAGTGACGGCAGGGAAGGAAGAAGAGGGAAGGCCTCACGAGAGGCGACCGCTGTTGTGGATTACTCCAAATCTGATCCCAGACAAACATCTCCTTCAACACATCACTTCCCTCGCACTGCGATGATCTCGCAGATCTGTGTTTCGGTCCCATTTTCATACGGCGTGAGAACCAACCCCATAAGAAACCAGTCAAAATCGCTTAAAATAGACAAAGTAAACCAATAACAGTCAAAGCACCGTCGACTAGGCGAATACTTGAAAAACCCTAGCGATGCGTAGGGAAAGAAGGAACGAGGGCGAACCCTAAATGGTAAATCAACAGCAGAAGAAAATAGAAGAGAGAGCAACACATTTGCACATGAATCGATCCATGCTAGAGACAGAGAAAACACGAAAATGAGAAGAACAAAATATGAGAAGGCGATCGAGCTTACTAGAGGGCGCGTTACTAAGATGGATCTGGAAAAGAAGACCTGCTCGCTTGAGAAACAGTATCGCTTACCGTAGGAGAAGTTGAGCGCCGGCGAGCTTCACTTTCAAAATTTTAAATTTTTTAGTCCATCAATGAATTTTAAACTGATTGAATTAAATAAAAGTCCACTAAATTTTTTTAGTGACCTGTGTTCCAAATATAACTTAATTTATGGGTCCCAAAGAGTAATTATATACCTGAGTAGAATTCAATCCTCGAATTACATTGTGTAATGAATCCGGAGTAAAATGACTCGAGAATTATCAAAGGGAAAAGTAGACTAAACTAGACCATGTCGGGAGTGAAGCGACTCAAAAAGGATTAGAGTTACGTCAAAAGTAAAAAAATTTAATGTGTATTTGGTAAGTGTTTTCTTCTCCATTTTTCCTTTTCATTTTCTGTGAAAATAAAAAAACATGTTTGGTTCGTATTTTTCATTTCATTTTTCAGAAAATAAAGGAGCGTTTTCTAGAAAACTGAAAAACGAGAAATAATCGTTTTCTGTTTTCATTTTCGTTTTCTAAAAATTAAAAGAGTATTTTTTAGAAAATTGAAAGAAAAAAATCATTTTCTATTTCTGAAAAAAAATAAAAATAAAAAATAAAAAATTCTCTACGAACCAAACGCCTCTTATTCATTCTTCCACCGTAAAAAAACCTCTCTCTACACCTCTTTTATAATTCCACCTTTTATTTATATTTTACACTTATATATATATATAATTAATTAATTTATAATGATTTTTTTACTATAAATAATTTTTAACAATTAATTTATATTTTTACTCACTTCAAATGACATTAATAATTTAAAAATAAATTACATAAATACCGTAGTATATTAAATAAAAAATAAGAATTATAACAATACATGAATTACATTAGATCATATCTCTTTGTTAATTTTCAACTATTTTTTCATATATATAAAGTTGCTCTGGTGTCATCTTACTGATATCCTTCATAATAATTTCATAATCTTTTTGAAGGATTTTAGCTTGTCGCAAAGCTATTTTTTGCATTTGATATTCTTTAATTTCTTATCAATCTATATTGATATTTTTATTGTGTCGTTACTTCCTCTGACTTTGAATTTGTCCTTCCTCTTCGTTGCCTTTTATCCCATTAGACGAATGTGAGCTTCATAATCATACACATCAATACTTATATCTGGATTTGAGCTAGAAGTGTGCCCTCCTGATTTGGATGTCCTCGCCTTTTTGTTGGAGTGGTGACTAATTGATTGTGGAACATATTTTTCGTACTCTCTGAGAACCTTCCATACATGTATATACTTAAAGTCCTTATTATTGTTGTTGATTTTCTACATAGTAAGTGCATTCTTCAACACATTCTTGTCACTCCAACCGTTTTAACGATGAGAATAAAAATTATTATAGTAGGCAGAAAATTCATTTACCATTGGCGTGAACTTATAGTAATGTGACTTTAATCGCTTCCAAATTCTCGACACAATTCCAATGGACCAATGATTGTTGTAGTAATCAGCGATACGTTTCCAGAAAGCTTGATCCTTTTGATCATTATCAATAACTACATCGGTGCTGATAGTAGCCCATGACTTCGCAAGCGCCATGTCTTCATCGGGAGACCAAATTGCTCGCTTTGAGTTATCTGTTTCTGGTTTGTATTCTGAATATATCTGTGATGAGTGTGGTGACTACTGAGTTCCTGGAATAGACGATGGCATTATGAGTTATTTATTGTTGACAGCTGCATCAACATTAGCCTGTCTTGATTTATTTGAAGGTATCACTGATGGTTGAGAAGGAGAAAATACATATGGCGAAGCTTGCATTCCAAATTAATTACTCATGGTCGACCAATCTTGGGATGGATACATATAAAATGAAGGTGGCGCGATATTACTCGGATTCATCGAAATTTTTTGAAAACTTTGAAAATTTGAAAGATACGGTGGAACATATGAAATATTTGGAGGGTATTGTGGATGGAAAGAAAATTGAGAATATTGGACATTTGAAAGAATACGAGTATTTTGAGAAGAGATATTTTCTTCCACATTTGGAGAATTCAAAATATTTGTAAGCGAAAAATTGAAATTTTCATCCAAGAAGAGAATTTCAAGAACGAAAAAGTAGAAAATTGTAGAATGAATGAGAAAAATGAAGAGTGAAGAAGTATTTATAAATATATTTTTTTAAAATAAAAATTATTCATTGAACAACTGCAAAAAATAATCGTTGTTCAACGACTCAATTCGTTGAACCGTGCATTTTTTTATCGTTCAATGATTTTTTTTTATTAATTAAAAAAATTTATAACAAACAAACAAAAAAAAAATTATTTTATTAAAAAAAAAGAAAGAAAGAAAGGAGTGAATGCCTATGAATTATGATCAATAGACTTTTGCTATAATTAATAACGACAATAGGATCATGACATTGTTTAGGGTTGTGACGATTGTTTCAGATGAAATTTACTAGAGCAGTTCATTGATGCAACCATATTTATTATGAAATTAGTCAAATATGTTTGGGTAAAACAATTTTAATTTTCATTCATATTAAAATAAGTTTACATAGTAAGGTCGATTGTAACGTATCGGACCGCTATATCTTCATAAGAACTTGAATGTAATATTAAATATGCAAAAGTTTTCACACCATAGGTTGGATAAGAATAAATATTATAGAAAAATTAATAATCTAAGATTTGGTACATAGAACATAGAAATCCTCACTGATAAAATAAATGGAGATAGTAAATATGATGATTAAGAGAAAAAATTAATATTATATGTGTACAAGAGACATGTACCACTAAGTAAAGAATCTTGGTGATAGGATGCAAAAATACAAGAGGAAGTGAAAGAAAAATGAATAACCTATAAGAAATTATATATTTGTAAAAAAAAAAATTAAAAAAATATACAATAGTCAAGAGAGAAGCTAAGAAAGCAGTGAATGAAGTTAAAACTAAAACTTTTGAATGGTTATATAGAAAATTAAATATAAATGAATGAGAAAGAGACATTTATAGAATAGCTAAAGTGAGAGAGAGAAAGGTAAAAAAAACTTAATCAAATAAGATGTATTAAAAATGAATGCAATATAGTACTAGTAAATGATGAAGAAATAAAAGAGCGGTGGAAGAGATATTTTCATCAACTTTTTAATGAAGATTTAGGTGATCAACTTAATTTAGTTAATTTATATAGGAATTTCAGTGAGCGCTAGAGGGGGGTGAATAGTGCTTTTTCGTTCGTTGATTGATTCGATTGCGTGTTTGCTATAATTTGAACAGTACGCAGTGGAAATAATAGAAAAATATAAACAAAATACAAGCACAACAATACACACAATGTAACATAGTTCGGAACTCTAGTTCATACTCCACGGGGCAAGCTCGATAACGAGCTCTAGTGATGTACACACCACTACTCAATAAACTCCTCGACAACACATCAGAGGTGGAGAAACCTCGTACAAGCGATCTTACAATAATAAGAAAGAAATACAAGCAAATACAAGTGAACTAAACAAATACAAGTAAAGAAAGCTTTACAAATGTGAACTTCAATACTTTGGACCGCACTTGAAGACCCTGATTTGTACCAATAAATCACCTCAAATCGTCCAAGAAATCGCTGTAAAAATCCTCCCCTTCGTGCTCCTTTTAAAGCCGCAACTCGGGATGATTTTCGCCTAGCAGTCAACTGCTCATACCCATCAGTCGACTGCTCCTGTAGTAGTTGTCTCACGACTTAATCCACACTGGAAAAGTTCCAACAGATACCTAGTAGTCGACTAATCAGACTCATCAGTCGACTGCTCAAATCCTAGTAGTCGACTCGGAAACATTCTGTGCTCGTGTCCTCGACTAGCAGTCGATTGCTATCCATAGCAGTCGACTGTCAAGGCCAATTGCTCGCAGTCGAACGTCAGTCGACTCATAACAGTCGATTGGTCATAATCTCAGTCAACTGTTTAGTATCGACTCGATTGTCAAGTGTCAAACACTTGACCAGTTAACTGATTCATAACCCCAGTCGACTGTTATACCTCAACCATGAGGTTTACCTCAAGTATGATGTCCTCATTCTTGCTAAACCACCCTTAGCCTAGACCTAAGTCTTCTAACCACCTCCATCAGCCTCATGCCTATTGGATCACTCCAAGTCATCCATGACTTATTCATCCATATGCTAGCCTTCAGGTGCTTCCATCGGCTATTGTCATGTTAAGTTAGCCTACACCGCCAAGGCACATTGGGTTTACGCTGCCAAGACTCACGTTTATATTTTACGTAGTCAACCATTGAACTTATGCTGCCAGGACTCCACCCTTGGACTTTACGCCGTCAATATCAACCCTTGAACTTTCCAATTACCAAGACTCAAGCTTGAACTTTCTCTTGCCAAGATTCATGCTTGGGCTTTCTAAATGTCAAGACTCAAACTTGGATTTTCCTTTGCCAAGACTCATGCTTGGACTTTCTATGCCAAGTACTCATGACTTGGACTTTCCTATTACCAAGACTCATGCTTAGACTTTCCATGTCAAGTGTCCCACTTGGACTTTTCCATTATATGGTCAATCTCATATCAATCATATAGTCAATCCATTGTCAAACAATGGTCAACTCATTGTCAAACACCAAAACATTACTCGAGTTAAACTCGAGTCTAGTCAATCGTGACTTGGGTCGATCGCACCAACAATTTAAGTAGGTCAAATGAATATATAAATTTAAATTTTAATCGTATAATTCAAATTTCGAAAGTAGAATAAGTTTTAAATGGAATGCAAAATGGAAAAGTTGTTGGACCAGATGATATTTTAATAGAGGTATGGAAGTACCTAGGAAAATTGAAAACAAAAAATATATCTAATCAATGGAGAGTAAGTATCATAATTCCTTTATATAAGAATTAGAGAGAAATACAAGCTTGTGCAAGCTATAGGGGTATTAAACTAATGAGTCATACCATAAAACTTTGGGAAAGAGTAATAGAAAAAAGATTAAGGAAGGCAACCACAGTTCTCGAAAATCAATTTGGATTCATACAGGAAGATTGACAATAAAAGTTATACATTTTTCCAGATAACTAATTGAAAATTATCGAGAGAAAAAATAGGATCTACACATGATATTCTTTAACTTAGAAAAAATTTATGATAAAGTTCAAAACTTATATGGAGAATTTAAAAAAAAAGAGATGTTAGTATAATATATATTGAACTAATTAAGGATATGTACGAGGAAGTAATGACCAGAGTGAAAACTTCAGGTGGATTAACTGAAGCATTTCTAATCAAGATAGGGTTACGTCAAGGATCAACTTTAAGTCTCTATCTTTTTACACTAATCATGGATGAAACTCACTAGACACATTCAAGATACAATACCGTAGTGAATGTTGTTTGTAGATGATATTATTTTAGTAGATGTGACACGTAAAAAAGTAAATGCTAAATTAAAATATTGACGAAAAACACTAAAAGTGAAAGGTTTTAGGCTTAGTAGAGTAAAGACGGAATATATGGAATTTAAGTTTAGCAATATTAGATGTAATAAGACAAGTGTTAAGATAGAAGATGACGAGTATAGTCAAGAACTGAAAGTTTTAAGATAGAAGTTGTAGATGACGGGCATACAAGAATGAATATAATAAGAAATAAAAGCATTAGAGAAAAAGTCAGAGTAACATCTATTGAAGGAAAGCTCCGAGAGACACGTTTAAGGTGGTATGGACATGTACTTAGACGATCAATAAATGTTTCAGTTAGAAAATATGAAATGATGATAAATATACACATCAAACGAGGAAAAGGAAGATAAAAAAAAATAATTAATAATAATAAAATAAGATAAAATTTATTTAAATATAGATAATTATATAATAGGGGATAAAGTCAAATGATACAGAAGGATCTTTATAGCCAACCTCATCTAGTGGGATAAAATTTTGTTGTTGTTGCCCATTAAAATTTACTTGCACATTTGTTAAAAAAATTAGATCCTAAAGTATGTTTTTAATTTTATTTAATATTGACTTTTTTTTAATACCGTCGTCCTTAAATTTAAAATAAAAAATTTAATTTTGAAAAAAAATGATTGAGTGATTATTTTTTAATTAACATGAAAAAAACAAAAAATATAGATAAAAAAATAAATAATGAATTATGTATTTTATTGTTATCTAAATTTTTAATGCTTAACCAATTAAATTCTATTATATTTAATTGAATAAAATAATAATAATAATAATTTTAAATTAATTTATTTTATCATTATTTAAATCTTTATATGATTTTAATAAAATTTAGTCAAACTCAAAGTGCCGAAATGGAATTAGCACCTAAATAAATTAAAAAATGAGAATCAGTTGTTTCATTCTTTGATAATGGTCTCAAGCTAACTGATTTATTATTTTTCTTTTCATGATTCATTTTATTGGAACTCAATTATTTATCATATTTCTTGACACATTCCTTCCCTGACTTGTCAGTCAGTTCGCTTTCTGCACCACCTTCTTTCTGACTCGACGGTCCATATATTTCATGAATCACTCTCTCCCGACTAGTCACTCGGCCAACTTTCCGAATCACCTTCTCTCTAACTTGGCCTTTGACTCATCTCTTGAGTTGTTTCTTCTCTTTCTCGAGTTACCATCTCTTCCATCTCTCGAGATATTTCATTCCTTAACGAATTTTATTGCATTATGAATGAACGAATATTGTAAAATGGAAAAAATAAAAAATAACTGATTTATTAGAATATTTTGTAAATTATTCATAGATCACAACAAAATCATCACATTTTTGCCATATTTGTGCCAAACACTTGATCATATTCTTTTTTTACCTAGTTACATCTTACATGGAAAAAATCATCTATTTGCATGCGATCTTTGCGTATCATCCAAAACAAACAAAACAACAAAAAACAAAACCACAGATCGATCAAAAAAAAATTCCGACAGGTTTCGTTGAAGAATATTCTGTCATGTATAGAAATAATTGCAGTATTATTTTCCTTGTTTGTTACAAAACACTTTTTATACTTTTTATTTATGAAATTAAAGGTATTGCCAGCATACTGAGTGCATGATCAAATGCTGTAAACCATCCAATGAACAAGGCATAATTATCAACACACTAAACTGGATATTCAAAATGCAATTTAAACAATCAACAGGAATATTGTCGAAGAACCAAAAAGATCTAATTTTATTGCCGTCGCACAAAGTCTATTAGACGTACAACCTCAGTAACATAATTGTAGAAAAGATAGATAAATAGATAGATGATCAGAAAAAGCAAACACTATAAAAAAGAAACAGGGAGGTCGCTGCACGAGAAGTGACCCAAGACAACACCGCACAACAGGTAGCTGGGGCTGTGAGGGGCAAACAGAGAAAAGATGGAGTTAATGGCATGACAGACTAACCTAAGGTATGAACTGCCACATGGCAAGACACATTAAATTAAAGCTTGTCTTCGTATTCTGACAGAGGAGTCATCTGCTCCTTGAGCCCCTTGCGCTTCCGGATATCAGCCACCAGCTGCCCAGCCTGAGAGCCTGCCTCCAAAGGATCCGATGACATCATATCCCAGTGATCAAACACACACTGCGGGAATGCTTGCCCAGATGTTGCGGCTCTAAGAGTGCTAGAGAATCCAAACGACTCAATAACTGGAAGATAGGCCTTGATGTTGTACAAGGGAGTTCCTGGCCTCTGCATCTCCTCAAACACATGGCCCCTCTTCTGATTAAGGACGCCGTAAATACCCCCCAGAGCCTGTTCAGGAGCCTGGATTTCAACCAAGTACACTGGCTCAAGGAGTCTAGGTTTGGCCGTCAATTGAGCAGCATATATGACTCTTCTTGCTGTTGGAATAATCTGTCCACCGCCTCTGTGAATAGCATCAGCATGGAGAACCACATCACAAACCTCAAAACAAATAGCACGCATATTTTCTTCTGCTAATGCTCCTTCCTTTGAAGCCCACTGAAAACCAGCTACAACAGAATCCTTGATCTCATTAAGGTACTGAACTCCCTTGCACATATCAACCACCATGTTTGGACCAGTAGTCTCAGGCCCAAAGCACCAGATCTTCTTGGCGAGATCCTTATCCCAGCCAAACTCCTCAGAGAGGATCTTTGATCTCACTTTAGGATCATCTCTTGGGCCAATACGCCCGTCATCAATGGCCTCAGCAAGGCCTTCTTCCATTGGTCGGGCTTCCATGTAAAGCCTGTTGTGTTTGTTTGGAGATTTGCTCATAACAGTCCTGCCTGATTTCTCCAACACAGTTTCACGGAAAGAAACCACAGGATCTGAAACAATGATCTCTGCTCCTCCCATGAAATCCTCCTGCAAATCTTTCAAGCAGATCTCAAGATGTAGCTCACCAGCACCAGCAACAATGTGCTCGCCAGATTCTTCGATCATACACAACACCATGGGATCTGATTTGGCTAAACGTTTCAAGCCTTCTACGAGTTTTGGAAGATCAGAAGCCAACTTACATTGCACTGCAACACGAACCACAGGAGAAACTGAAAACTTCATTGCTCTGATAGGATGAGCATCTACTTCCTTCTCATTCGTCAAAGTAGCATTCTTCGTAATGAACTGGTCCAAACCAACCATGGCCACCGTATTTCCACAAGGAACATCCTCCACGGACTCTTGTTTCTTGCCCATCCAGATAACAGTTCTCTGCACACTCTTAACGTACAAATCTTTCTTCTGACCTGGAACATAGTTGGGCCCCATAATCCTTACTTTCATACCAGTTGAAACCTTTCCAGAGAAAACTCGACCAAAAGCAAAGAACCTGCCCTTGTCAGAAGCTGGAATCATCTTAGAGACATACAACATAAGAGGGCCCTCTGGGTCACAATTCCTGATTGCATTTGCATAAATATCATCAAGTGGACCTTCGTACAAGTTCTCCACACGATATCTCTGTGCCTTGGCAGGAGAAGGAAGGTGGAAGATCATCATTTCAAGAAGGGCGTTACTGGCAGGCAACCAAGTCTGCATGACCCTCTTCATTAATGCCTTTCCAATCAACTCTTTCTCATCAGACTTCATGGTGACACCAAGCTTTTGCAGCATCGGCCATAGTTTATCCTTCTGATCATTCATGCAGGTGGCAATAATCTGCTTAATTGGCTCATAACAGAATTGAACAAATCCACGTTTACATGAAGGAGACCCAGAACTCTTAGTAGTCCATTTTTTCGTTGCTGGGTCGAAGAAGTTCTCACCCCAAAGCCTCTCCATCATCTTGGTCTCATCAACTCCAAACTTAGCTGCGTACATCTTAGCAAAGTTGGTCAAAGTGAAAGCCCAACCATGCAATCCAGCGGAAAAGGCAACTGTTCCCTTTTCTGGGTAAACTTGGACATCACCGAGAAGGGCATCCTCATAAGTAGCCATTATGACATTTGCATTCTCAATCACTCGAGAAAATGTTTGATATGCTTCTTCTCCGTCAACTTGAAGCTCAAGAAAGCAGCGGTCCATTTTATTAACAGTCAGCACAGGCCTGATTCTTTCTCCTAGGGCTTGTCGAAGAACTGTTTCAGTCTGAACACATACTCCCTCAACACAATCAACAACAACTAGTGCACCATCAGTAATACGCAAAGCAGCTGTGACCTCAGATGAAAAATCTACGTGCCCAGGTGAATCAATCAAGTTGATGAGGTATTCATTTCCACTTCTTTCACCCTTATAGTTCTTCAGAGACTCATCAGTCATTTCATAATAAAGAGAAATTCCTGTAGACTTAATTGTGATCCCACGTTCTGCTTCATCCTGTCGTGTATCTGTCATCCTAACATCTCCAGCAACTTCCTGTGCAATAATTCCAGCAGCTGCGACTAGAGAATCTGTCAAAGTAGATTTGCCTGCACATACAAAGAAATCTATCACTGAAACATTCAATGAAGACCACAACCGACACTAAAATAAATAAGCCCAGGATATGGCTTGCGCAATCTTTTTAGAATCAGATTACAGCCAGCAGTTAGTCTAAACATATGATATAATGACTTTGGCTGCAGGGCACTCACATGTAGGTTCATAACTACTACGCGCTTAATAAGAGCACATGAATGTGAGAAAAAGAATTATTACAAAGTATCAAGTAACCTTAAACAGGCTAGTAATCTCCCACAGAAAATAATTGATGGCATGAGTTGCCGAATAGATGATATAACTATACATCACCTCTCCAAGGGTTTCCGAGTATGATTTGTCCGTTCATAAATTGTCTGATGTCAGTGAGGCAAAAAACAATTTAGAAAGTAATCCGGTGCACGAAACTCCCACTATGTGGGGTCTCGGAGAAAGATCCATTGTGCACAGTCTTACCTTGCTTTTTGCAAGTGATTGTTTTCAGAATTTGAATCCATGACCTCTTGGTCACAAGACAACAACCTTACCGTTGTGTCAAGTTCCCTCTAGTGAGGCAAAAAACAATTAAGGAAAGAAAATACATTGGAGTTGTGACAACTGATAAGTTAATGACTGATCAAATTGGAGACGGAATACAAAAAAGAAGGCTGGCAGAGCAATGTAGCTTTAAAAAATGATGACTTATTAACTGCAGTGGATACCAAACAGAGGAAAATAATTTTTATTTGTTTTTACCATGATCAACATGGGCAATGACAGACATATTCCGAATATTATGTTTCAAGTCCATAATCCTGCGAAGCTCTTCGACAGTGAACTTCACCATCTTGACTACCCTTAAAATTCAGAAAGCAATTTTTATCTGCCACATGAACATCAAATCAAATTTGTTAGAGCATAACCCTGAAATATTGTATAAAGGGCATTAAAACTAGGAATACATAAAAGAGTTATAAAAATTAATAACATTAACCAAAGTATTTGAATAATTCAAATAAAACACAAATGAGCAGATAGGCATTCCCATATGGAATGCTATATAAAAAGAACAATCCAATGCACAAAGTTTCCACTAATGCAGATCTCGAAAAAGAGTCAATTGTTCACAGTTTTATCCTTCTTTGTAAGAAACTGTTTTTGCAACTCTAACTCATGACCTCCATGTCACATTGTAACAACTTTATCGTTATGCCAAAACTCTCCTTCCCATATGAAATATAATATGACAATGAAAAATAAGGATAAAATGTGAAAAATAGCATGAACAAATACATGAACCAAAAAGATGGAGCTAAATTTATTTGTACTTGTAATTGGCATGGTTAAGTACCACATAAAATTGTGAACTTGTACTTAATAGCGTAGGCATTTTCAAGAATAATTAAAAGAAACTAATATTTGATGCACAAAAACCCGACCATATGGTTAGATGAAACTTCAACCAAATGCAAATTCTTATATTGGTTTGATAAAGATTCAAGACATTGATGTCCAAGGCAAAAAGACAGATTTTCCCCAAATAGATAGTGAAACCATGGATTTGAAGGTTAGCTATTTAATTCAAGATGGTGTACCCTCTCATGTATAAAGATTCCTTGTTTGTGAGAATAGATCAATTGGCAACGGATGAAAATTTTAATCTGTCTTTGTGCAACGGATGAAGATGTAGCTCTAATAGATGATAAAATGCTAGAAAATACAATGAAACAATATAAGCATGTTCAAAGATGACCTCATATTTATATAGTATGGACATGGAGAATTAAAGGATAGTGGTAAGACTGATTTAACTCGTAAATATTACTAAAAATATAATCTCGCATGAAGCTTAATGGAGTTTCCAATACACTGACTTGATAAATGATAATGAACAACAATACCTATTATTCTCTATGCTAGATTTTTTACTTTAAATTGAATATATTATACACATTCTGTGTTTGCTAAACTCGAAGATGACAAGCTCATAATTACAACGTAACAAAATTAATTCCACTGAGGAAAAGAAAATGAGGCCAGAAAAGCAATCAACAATAGGCCGATGCTAGGTAATAACCAAGATTAGGTGCATTAAATTCCTTCTGGGAACAATATTAAACCAATCGCCTAGTTACCCCTCTCACCTTGCAGAAATTTCTGATACAAGATGACACAGAAGAAGAAAAATGATTGAAGATAAAAGAAAGCAACATAAAAGCACATGAAATAAAATGAAAAACCTTCCCGCAATGAACGGCTATATAAGATTACAAAAAAAAAAAACAAGTAAATAAAGAGCTTTCACGGTTAACAAAAGCCATGGGTCGAAGGCTATCACAGGAACATAATAGCTATTACAAGAAATAAAAGAAAGTGATAGGCAAGAACCGATCGCTCTATCGCTTGCCTAGGAGCTTACCCAGGAGAAGTTAAGCACGGCGGCGAGCTCCACTTCTGAAACCCTAGATTTCTATAGAAGACATGATATATAGTGCGTGCGGTGACGATAGTTAATAGCGGCCGTAGGATCCTGACGAAATTGTTTCAGATGAAATTTACTGTAACAGTTCACAAATATGAGATAATGACAGCTGTGCCCCTCCCTTGCCACGGCATCCGGTGTTTCAGCAGCAGAATCCACGTAAGTACCATTTTCAGCATCAAATAGTCGGATAGCACAGCCCGCAGCTCTTCCGCCGACCAACGGAACTTCCGAACCGGCATCGGAGGAAGCGATCGCCCAGCCCTCGCCTCCGAGAACGGCCAGCAGTACTTGACGCAATCGACCCTACTCATCTTCCCCGCGTACTCCCTTCCCGACCAAAGTAGAACCAAACATCAACATCTGCTTGATAACTAACCGAACAATTCGTGATAGGAAAGCACCAAAACACTCACCGAATTGAGAAGTTCTCCATTGCGACCGCCATGGCTAGGATCGGTCGATCGATGAAAAGCAAAGGATTAATGAGAGAGCGGGAGCAGCTAGGAAAGTATCGAAGGAATAAATAATAATAATAATAATAATAATAATAAGGGTGCGTTTAGTGGGGGATTTTTGTTGATAACCTTATTAGATTATCAACGAAAACCTTATTTGATTTAGGTTATCAATAATTACCTGATAATTGATCATTATCAAGTTATGAAAAAAAAAATTTTTATGAGGAATTGGAAAACCTTAGAGAACTAAGGTTTTTGTTGATTCTCGGGGGTAAAGAAATTTTTTTCCAATATTACCCCAAGCAATATATTAAATGACAATTTATCAAAACTCAATCGCCTGCCGCCGGCCGCTTCACCGCCGCTTCGCCGCCCGCCGTCGTCGTAGTCGCCGCCGCCGTCGTCGGTCGCCGCCGCCGTCGCCGTCGTCGCCGTCATTGCCGCCGTTCGCCGTCGCTGCCGTCAATGCCGCCGCCGCTCGTCGTGGCCATTAGCCGTCGCCCGCCACGCCGTATTTGCCGCCAGCCGCACCTTGCCGGCCCCTGTCGCGATCCGTCGCCCGTCGTCTCGTTGTTGTCGAATTGATTGAGCAAAGACAAAAGATAATTTAGTAAAATGTTAAACTAAGTTATATATTAAAACCTCCAGTCAAACAAAATTTTTATCTAAGGTTATACTTTATTTTAAGATTATATTTTATTCTTTGATAATCACATCATGTATGATTACTTAATCAAACGCACCCTAAAAATCTTATCATCGTGAAGAAATAGAAACGATCGAACAGAATCGCAACGAATCTAAGCTTCCATGATATTTTTTTTTACTATTATTGAAAAATCGACGATAATAAATATTAAAAATAAACATAATCATTTTTTTACTACGATTTCAACTTTATTAATTTTTCATCCATTTGAAATTGCACAGAAATATTTTCTATCTTTAGGCTAACTTTTTTTTTTTAATATATCGGTGCGACTGTGCGAGCCTATTAGCAAGCTGATAGTGAGCTTGCACAGCCACAGTCCATGACAGAAATTGGCCATGAGCACGCAGTCATAATTAGTGATTTATTAACAAATTTATTGATCTATAAGTATAATTTATATTTAGATTAATAATTTTTTTCACAATTTAAAAAATATTTATTAATATATTAATATATTTAATTTTAAAAGAATATGAATTAATATTTAAAATATTTTTAATATTATTTTAATAATGATAATTTGAAGTTCGAAGAACTTAAATTCATATACTAATAGCATAATTTATTTTTTCATATTCACAATTTAAATTTATATTTGAAACAATAAAGTAGATTTTATGATATATCAACACATTCAAATTCAAAATATAAATTATTAAAAAAAACATTTTAATATATTTATTTATTTATTTTTGCACCCATATAATATATATATATATATATATATATATATATATATATAGTATTACTTGTGAAATTTTAAAAATATTGAATGGCACAAATGAACAATTATTCAGTATTTATTATTCTAATTCTCATTTAATTATGATAAATTTTTATAATATAATTTAAATTTTAGATTAATATATTACAAATAAATTTTTATCTCTGCATTCTAATGACTATAAAATAGAAAAAAATATATTGTATTTTTAATATTTATTTTAAATCTTAAGAAATCAGTTATGAATTATAATATTTTAATTTCATTTTAAGCTTTTTTTTTTATCCATTAATATTGTATAATATTAAAAATAATTTATATGATATTTATAAATATTATAATTTAAAATATGAATTAAAATTTAATGTATCCTAAATATAAAATATTAGTAGCAATCATAATTTAAAATTTGCAAAAGTATAGTTTTAATTAAGAGAATAGACGATAGATCCTCATAATCTGAATAGTAATTTGAAAAATTATTTTATGACTTTTTATTTTAATAAAATAGATAGAAAAATAATTTTAATACTTTACAACAATAGTTACCTATAGCAAAAAATATTTTAGCTACTATAAAATAAACATTTGAAAGCGTAAGCATTGATAAGATTTGTGAAAAGAATATAAGTAATATAATTTTTAAATGAGATAAAAAGAATTTGATATTGAATGAATTAATACTGCGAAAATGAAAAATAAAGGTAATCGATTTAAATAAATGTAAATTTTGTTTATATTTTTAAATTTATAAAAAATTTAAATAATAAAATAATTTTGAACGGTAATCGATAAAATTCGATCTGTGAATTATAATCACTTTTGGAGGGTTCAGTGCTGATATTTTTTAAACCGTCCAACCCGTGGCTTTAAACCATTTTCAGTGGGTTCTAATTTCAGGGGTTTAAATAAATTAAGCCTGGTTCTTATCACTTAGCAGGATTTTGGACACGATGCCAGCTCATCTGGCGGACTGGCACTCATTTCCGACCGTTGGTCGAGTCAAAATCCAATTCAAATTCCTTTTGACCGTTGAACCATCTCCTGTTTTCTCAATCTAAATTAAGTTAAAATCCAAATGTTGCTACTTGGCAGTTACGCCCTTCGCCTTCTTCCAATATCTCCATCTCTTCCTCTTCCATCCTCCTCGAGCTCGACGCCATGGTCTCCAAATTTGCCACCAGGTCCTCCTCCTGCCGTAGCCGTAGCCGAACCCCCGTCGGTCAACATGGCGCCGGGAGCAAGAAAATTAGTCATCGGGTCTCTCCTTCCCCCGTCAAGGCTGCCATCGCCCGTTCCGTCCGCTCCTGCCGCCGCAGCCTCACGAAGCTCTTTTCCCGCATCGCCATCCTCGGTCGCGTGCCCTCAACCAGTCAAAAACTCGGGTTCCTCCGCCTCAGGTCCACCCCGACCAAACCCCTCCTCCGCCCGACTCCCACGGCCACGACGGCGGCGGAGGAGGAGGCGGCAGCGAGGCTCCCGCCCCCCTCTTTTCCCGAGAAGAGAACTGTATTTTTGGACCTCGACGAGACCCTTGTTCACTCGCGCACTGACCCCCCACCAGATCGCTACGACTTCACCATCCACCCCTCGATCGATGGCCATGTCGTGCCCTTCTACGTCCTAAAGCGGCCGGGTGCCGACGAGCTGCTCCGCGTTGCCGCAGGGGCCTTCGAGGTTGTGGTATTCACCGCCGGGTTGAGAGAGTATGCCTCCCTCGTACTCGACCGCCTTGACCCTGCTGGCAACCTCATCGCCCACCGCCTCTACCGCGACTCCTGCAGGGAGATGGAGGGGAAGCTTGTAAAAGACCTCGCCGGGGTTGGCCGCGCCCTCGACCGGGCGGTGCTTGTCGACGATAACCCCAACGCCTACGTCCTGCAGCCGGAGAACGCTCTGCGGGTGACGCCCTTCTCCGACGACCTCTGCGACCGGGAACTCTCCAAAGTGATCAAGTTCTTCGAGGTGGCGGCGCTCTTCGAGGACATGCGTGACGCGGTCGCTTACTACCGGTCAGAGTACGGAGATCACAAACCAAAACCAATGTGTCGTCCTCCATGATCGCGAGTTTTAGAGAACTCAATAGACTGCACAATTTTCAGGATCTTCCTGAACGCTGTTTATCGCAATCAAATTTATTTTTTTTTGAAACAATTTTAAGGAAACCTTTTGATACATTTTTTTCATTGTTATAAAAAAAAAAAAAATCGCCTTTTGATGCATTTCTGCGATGTTGGACGGTAAATTGTTTGATTGTAAGAAAGTAATGTACGATTTATCCCCTTTTCTAAAAGAAACCTGCTGTAACATAAACCGCAAGTATTGACCGGAACTTAAGCAACAAATGAAATGAATGAATACTAACAAATCGATGGAATATTAATTTTTTTCATTATATATATATATATATATACATATATATATATATATATATATATATAATCTGTTATGCGCACTACGCTGTGCGACTCGTGCGCGACAGTATTTCAGCCGTCCGATTAAAATCGCGATTGCACAGTAACAGAAAACGCATAGTATTTTTTCTGCGCGATTTCATTATTGTCGTCGCCGATTCACTGTCGATCGCTCATATTTCGATTGGACTGTCGCCGGATTCCGACCGAATCGGGAGGTGGAATCCGGCCTTCCGTCGACGAGATCAACAACATCGAGATACACAATTACTGTGCATTTCCTCATCGCACACAATCAGACAACAAAATAAGACTCGGCGGATCATTTCTCTTTATATATATATTAAATTTTGAAATTTTTAATGTAAAATTAAAATTCTATACCCAATGAAATTTTCCTCTTCATTAATAATTTTTTATTTATATACACACGAAAAGGTTCTATCTCCCGTATGAGTAGGTAGGAATAGTACAAATTTAAAGATCGAATTGTACTGAATCAAATATATGCATGGATTGAATGTCACACTGGTCATGATAAAATTTGTTCAAACGAATAAATCAATATTATATATGAGACTTAAAATGATTGATGTTTTACTATGATAAATATAAATAATTAATGATTTTTATTATCGAAGACACTCCTATAAAAAGAGTTTAAGTATTGAGTAGAAAAAATTATTAGTTTAATGTGACCACAAGAACTTGACGGGGATCATAATTCGTTATTGTATTATGAAAAACAGACGGTGCCTCACAATCTTGAAACATAGCGGAGATGAAGCGAATTTATATTAAACATAAATCTTGACTAATCAATTTCTGAACAATTAACTCGGGACTCGTAACTTGACACTATGTACTCAATACTCAGCCTTGGAGATTCGACTGTTCAATCGTACTTTTAGAGCATTTGCTCTCGAGCACATGACAATTTGATTGTCTACTCGAATTTAACAGTTTGATTTGATCTAACTTTCAAGATCTATAATTTAAGATTATTAATTTAAATCACCCGCTAGATAAATTTGAATTGATTTATAATTTTAAGTTTATATCCTATCGGACACGTTGTAACACATGTTCTTGATCAACATTTCTCTCTTGATCAGCTCAATCGTTTTAACATAGAGAACCCTCTCCTCGTCAGTGAACTTGGTGGCACTGCTTCGGCCAAGGCAAGGAAAGGATAGGATTCTCTAATTACCCAATTATTAATTTTATTTTGTTGCGACTCCATTTTCAATTTATCAACTTATCTTCAGTCTGGCCTGAAATAAAAAATAATTAAAAAAAAAAGAAGAAGAAAAAAATCATTTTGTGTTCATCCTAACATACTCAAACAGTCTCCTCCTTTCAATTCCACTTGCTCTCCATGAAATTTCTATACGACTCGGCCACCGCCACAGCTCTCCGCCACCGGAAGCACCGACTCCGTCTCCCTGTCACGGCCCTCGAGATGGCTCCTCCCCTCCTTACTCCACACTGTCCGACTCCGCTGCCGATGAGGACGACAATGGGAACGAGGAAGAGGACGAAGCTGACACCGTCTCCCGCCCCCAATTGGACTCCTACTCCGCCTCCGGTTCATCAAGTCCAATTCTCTCCTTCGCCTAAGTCAACGTGGGCCCGCTCCCAGTCTTCAGAGGCAAGGCCTCGGAGTGCCCCGTCGACCACCTTGCCTTCGACTGCGTTTGCCACGCCAAAAACGCCATTCTGTCGACACGCTCGTCTGCATCTTCCCGTCACCCTAGTTGGCGGCGCTGCCCTGTGGCACGATTTCGCCGTGGAGTCCTTCCTCCGAGCATTCACCCGTCCGACTTTGTGGACCATCCGCGCGCCGAGCTCATGGGTCTGGAGCAGAGGGACGAGGTGGGCGTCGACGCCTACCTCCTCCGCATGCAGTGGATCCTCACCAAGTGGACTGACCACGGCTTCCCCGACGCGCTTCTCAAGGTCACTTCAATTGACGGGTTAAAGGACAACCTGGATTGGATTTTGCCGCAGCGGCCTGCGACGCTTGCGGACGCGGTGAG
This sequence comes from Wurfbainia villosa, assembly GCA_025175895.1. Classification (NCBI taxonomy): domain Eukaryota; kingdom Viridiplantae; phylum Streptophyta; class Magnoliopsida; order Zingiberales; family Zingiberaceae; genus Wurfbainia; species Wurfbainia villosa. The sequence continues at coordinate 3,400,968 of CM045997.1, read as the reverse complement.
GTTGGCTCTGAGCTGGGAGCAGACATGGAGCACGTGAGAGGCCAGAAAGGAGAACGATGGCGCTGCCTCGGGCGTTGGGTTCGTGAAGTGTGGATTTTGTGACGGTGGATTTGGAGAGAGACTTGCGGAACGAAGAGGACCAGCGATATCACCGCGACGAGTATGGTAAGAAAGGAAGGAGGAGGAAGAAGCGAGGAATTCTTACTTGAACTGGAAGAAGCTCGAGAGAAGTAACAGAAACATCGCAACCGCAACTGAAACAAATCCAAACACTGTATGAGATCAAAAAGTTCGAACCAATTCATAGAATAAAAAGACAAAATCTTTGACATGAACAGAAGATGTTGATTTTGTGAATACAGAATTTGCTATGCTTAAAAACGCTGTTTTTTTCTCCATTTTTTTACTGTGTGCTTAAACAACCTGACTTGGATGATGGAGATGTTCTTGTTTGTTTCTGCACATATTTTGTGGTAATGCTCCTGCATCTCTTCTTCTCTTTCTCATCTTTGTGTTGCTTCACTGAGAAGCCACATTTGCTTGCATCACTCGCCAAAACCCTATCTTTGACACGTGAAGCTTGGCGATGGCGTCAATGGAGCCCGAGATGATGCGATGAAGCCCTAACCGAGCGCGACGCGAGGCCACCTGCTGCCTTTCAATTTCTCAATATTCTTTCTGGATTCCCTTTTTTTTATTATTTAAATGTTTTTTTAGCACTACTATAAATAAAATAAAATGTCGTCTGCCCCATCCCTGGCCCCGTGCCTCCCCTACCGTCGCCATCGCCCCACCCACCACTGCGAGCATCGTTCGCCATTCCGATCTCGGTGTGGCAACTCGCCGCGGATCGTCCTCGATCGGTGGAGCCATAGCGGTAAACTAGCGACGTTGCCATCCTGCTCTGTTCTTTTAGGTTTCGATTTAATCGCTATTATACTTCAATGTTTTCGATTTGATCCTGGAGGAGGATGTCGATTGTCGAGGTCGGGAATCATATCTTAATTACTTTGTTGCTTCGATTTTGGTTCCCTTTCTAAAAAAATTGCCTTGATTTTGGTTCCTTAATCTATTTTTATGTTTTTTTCTTCCGATAAACTTTGATGTTTAGATCTTTGGAAAGGCTCATTAAATCTATGGTTTCATATCCAGAATTGTCTGATTCTTGTTGAAAAAAAAACTCATTAATTTTGGTATTTTGGAAAGACTCAATCTACGGTGAATATCCATCTTCTACCTAGATGATCTCAGATCTCTGTATGTGGACAAGCTCGGAGCCCACTTCACGCAACAAACTTTAGTTTAGGTAACAACTTTTGAAATCTATTGGAAACAATAGCTTCTTTTGTTCTCTGTTAATTTTTTCCCCCATCACATTCTACTATAAGGATTTCTCCTTAAGATCTCATTAATCTAACATTCACCCTCGTCGATGCACAATGTGATTGATCATTTTAGCTAATGTCCCTTTTCAAGAAAAGCAAAATAGCAATTTTTTTTTTGTTCCAATCTTGTTGATCTTTCTTTAAAAGGACCTTGGTGCAACAATAAAATTATTGGACTTAGAAATCATAGTTCGAGTTTTGAAAATAATCTCTTGTAAACTGCTCATAATAAATCATTCTTTAGAATTCCATATGGCGAACGTGCACTTTGATCTTTCTCTTTTAGTATCTTGAAATCATTTGAAGGTATTTCCATACTGCATTGACCTATTGGATTGCGATGATACTGTGAAACCATCCATTGATTGCGTTGAATTCACTGCAGGTTTCAAAATGCAATTCATTTTGTCTGTGCAGGAATGAACACAATTTGGGGCGACTTTAATTTCGGGTTGCATAGAATAACTAGCGTTCAAGGAAGCCATATGGCATCTGGAACTGATTGTGATTTCAAACAAGCACCTGATCATCTCCTTGTCCTAGTCCATGGAATTATGGCTAGGTAAAAATTCTAATGCCACTAGAAATTTGACCTTTACATTTGTTGAATGGCTAATCTTAGGAACCTTGTTTGACTCTTTCTTTGATATGTTTAGTTCCTGTACCTTGCACACTACAAAAAAGCTAATCTTTTGCAACCAAATTTGTGTCAAAATTCATTGCAAAAATTTGAGTCAAAATTTGCGCAGCTAGTTCTCTCTCTCTCTCTCTCTCTCTCTCTCTCTCTCTCTATATATATATATATATATATATATAATCATCACAAATTTTCATAATTATAAGGTGACCAGATTGAACAAGGTTTGTTGAGGATAGAAGGTTAGTACCTTCTTTTTGGCAATGGTTTATCACATCTTGCCACTAAAGTGCTAATTGAAATTGCCATTTCATTTGATCCAACATGATGCTGAAATTTACTGTTTCACAGTAGTGGCTTTGGGAAATTACCACTGTCCCTTCATTCCCTATTTCAATAGCAATTCTCAATTACAAAATTTTGAGATGATGTTTCTAGTCCAATTATGTACTTATGCAAGTATAACGTGCAGTCCCAGTGACTGGACATATGCAAAGGCTGAGTTAGAAAGACAACTAGGGGGCAACTTTTTAATATATGGTATGCCATTTCTGGTTGCATTCAAATTTCATGGGTTGTAAATTTTATTTATTTATTTTTTTTCAAGTGTTCATTCTGAGTTGTTAATGATTTTTTCCTGAACAGCAAGTTCGTGCAATAGTTTCACTAAAACATTCGATGGAATTGATAGAGCTGGAAAGCGGCTGGCAGATGAGGTAGTTAAAAATTTGTTGTTGCTGACTGAGATACATCATTCATGCCATGATATTTTATTCCTTCTTGAAACAGATCTCAAGTGTGGTACAGAAGACGGGAAGTTTACAAAGGATCTCTATATTGGCTCATTCCTTAGGTGGTTTATTCTCAAGATATGCAGTCGCTGTTCTTTATTCTTCAGATAGCTTGCATAAAGATCAGGTTGATGATTACAGAAATATAAATACACAAATGGAAAATTCATTGAAACTAGGTAGTATCGCTGGGTTGGAACCGATAAGCTTTATTACCTTGGCAACTCCACATCTTGGCGTTAGAGGAAAAAAGCAGGTACCTTAAAACAATGGGATACTGATCCAGCTACCATGTTCAAGTTATCTTGTGACATTTTTGGTTTATCATAATGTGATAAAAGTAGTATGTGATAGTTATTATAACTTTACAGCTTCCTTTTCTTCTGGGATTACCCCTGCTCGAAAAACTTGCACCCCCATTAGCTCCTATACTAGTTGGCCGAACTGGTCGTCAGCTGTTTCTTACCGATGAAAAGCCAAACAGACCACCTCTTCTTTTACGAATGTCATCTAACTCTGATGATTTGGAGTTCATGTAAGTTGAAATGATCAATCACTATGACAAGTTCTTTGTCTTTTCAAGATTTTTTTCGCTGTACCCTTTCACATTTCACTTTGCAGATCTTCCCTGAAGTCATTTAGGAATCGAATTCTTTATGCCAATGTTTCATATGACCGTATCCTTTCATGTTAACTTTGCTAGTAACACAACACAATTCATGGAATCTATCAATTTGATACTCCAAGCACTTGGAATGAGATTCTCTGATTTACCTTCATTATCGATATTCCTGAGCTTCAGATAGATATGGTTGGCTGGCGAACATCTTCAATCAGGAGAGAGACAGAACTTCCTAAGGTAAGAAATATAATTGCTAGATTGTATCAAGATTGTTTAATGTACTTAGATTCTAATTTGCTATGGGTCCATCTCAAACAAAATATTATAAATAGATTCAGATGCCACTGTTGTATATTTTCAGGTACATAAATATGCAAAGATGTTTTCATAGAAGCCATTCATTGGCCATTATCTTACATATCTTTTGATGATGAACAAGATAACACATAAAGAGGAGCTTTATCATAACTCGTTTCTTCTAGCTGTCTTTGTCTTTTATTAAAAAGAAAATGGTTGTTTGCAGCCCTCTCTAAAATCGTTGGACGGTTACAAACACGTCGTAGACGTTAAATATTGTCCCCCGATTTTATCTGAAGCTCCTCATTTTCCTTCGGAAGCAGTGAAAGGGAAGGAAGCTGCCCAAACTTCATCAAACACACAGAAAACCACAGAATACTATGAACTGATAGAAGGCATGTATTCTCGACCATTACTAATGTTGACAACATGAACAATGCCCTCTTGATCGTGATATCTAACATGGCAAAATGAAACCAGAGGAGATGATACATGGATTACAGAGACTGGGGTGGAAGAAAGTTGATGTGAGTTTCCATTCAGCAACTTGGCCTTTCTTCGCCCATAACAACATCCATGTAAGACTGAACTAGAAGTCACCAATCAGTTTTGTTTATTGATCTCGTTTGGTCCTTTTCACTGATTTCGGTTAGTTGTGATGATTCAGGTAAAGAATGAGTGGTTGTATAATGCTGGAGCTGGAGTTATAGCTCATGTTGCAGATAGCCTCAAGCATCAAGAATCTCGCACACTCATTGCAGCAAATTTATAGTGTATGATTATTTCAGCATTTCATAATATTACGCCAAACTAACCATAAAAAATGAAAAGTATTGTATAAAATTATTTCATTTTTTACAATTACACAAATGGAGACAATTTGTAAAATTCTTGTAATTTTAAAATATTAGAAAAAATTATTTATCATTAATTTTGCCTATACTATGTTGTTGTCCGCGTTGGGAATGCTAGAAACTATATTTAGTAGCTAAAGCATGACGGAGCTTGCGAATAAGACAATGATCGATTTTGAAGGAGGTCTAAAACTCTTTTCTGAATTCAGATGATTTCTATGTGTCTTGATCGTCATGTCAAGGTTCATAGGATTCTCCGTGATTTGTCTTTCTCACAATGGTCGTGAGACAGGTCAATAGAGGTCGTTAGATTGGTAGATTTCAACCTTTGCGGAGAGTACTCTACATTTTCAAACGTTAATATTTTAACAAATTTAACATGAATTTCAACTTTTAATAAATATAGCATTATTTAGTTTATAGAACATTTTTTTAAAAAAATTGAATAATTTTAAGTATATTTAAAAATATTAAACTAGGAATTATTTGGTCAGTTTATAAAAAAATACATTTTGTGCGTAAAAAGTAAATATATTATATTTTAATTGATAAATATCTATCATGTAACTGTCATTAAAAATATTAACATGAATTTTCATTATTGACGAACAAACGCATTTTATTTCAATTTTATAATACAAAATTAACAAATTTAATAACCTTTCTGACGATTTTTTTATGAATTAAAATATTAAAATATGAGTTATCCTATCATTTAAGACAAAGGATGACCATTGTATGAAATAATTAACATATTATTATTGTTTATTAATTTCAAGTTTTTAAATAATGTCATAAAATTTTTCTATATAATTAAAAATAAGTTTACTGAAAGTGAAAAAAATATTAATTTAAAATACCATTAAGTTAATTGTGAATCTTTTTTTTCACTAATACATTGAATAGGAACAAAAAATATTTGTGTATATATAAATCCACATGTACAAGCACCTGCATGTAATTCATTATAAAATATTAAGAAGAGGAAATGAGACAGATTCATCACATATGCATTTTCTATCGTTTATTATTAAAAAAAAAAGAATCAAACATTAATATTAATAAAAAAAATGGCATCGATTATTTTATAACGTTATAAAATAATGTTTTTTTGTTTGGCCCGTTTAAGAAATTTCAACAAATGTGATCTGGGGAACAAAAAATGAATTTAAAGAATATGTAATTCAATCTTAAAATATGAATTGCTTTTGACTTAAAATGAGCTCAAAAGACAACAAATATAATCTATTTAAATTTTGAGATAAATATGGATATCTAACTTAAAATATCGATTATAAAATCAATAATCATGCACCATAAAGTGGAAAGTAAATTCCCTATAAAAGATCTCCTTGGAAAATACCATTACCCACACCAATTATTTTCAGTCAAACAAATGGATCATTAAAGAATCAAACAGCATTCATAATCCATCACATAATGCTAGAAATTAACTTGAGTTCAAATTGATAGTGAAAGTATTTTAGAAACACAAGTATCCCACTAAATTCAACCAAAAATTCAGCAATCTGTCAGAGAAATAAGAACGGCTACAGAGAGGTTTATCGACCCTCTCTTCGATCCAAAAACAAACAAATAAATCGAAGTGCAGCAGCTGCAAAGCAACAGCTATCAGATCTAACCCGACCATTTGAGCTTCACGAAGTTTGCTCATGTAAGAAGAAAGATAAAAATAAGTGAAGGACCAGTGATGTGTTTCTCAGTCACTGCGGATGCTGAATCAGTTTGAAGTGGCTTGCATTGCATGCGGCCTTACTTGTGTCTTTGAAGGGCTCACCCTGTGATATTGCAGAAAAATAAAAGTAAGGTTTGTTCTATGATGTTTAGACAGATTAGTTTTGAGATAGAGATGATCTTGCCTGACAGGAAGAGCTCCTAAAACCATGCCGCTGCAGTTCAGGGCAACAATGGCACTTTCTGCCTGCGATTCGTAAAAATTCCTTAGCTTTTACTGATTTGATTTTGTGCAAGGAGACAGATTGAATCATGTAGTAATGATGGATATTGTGGATTCTACTTGGGATCAAAAGCGCCCCTATGAGGTTATGTAAACAGTAGCAAGACATAGTTATAAATGGAAGCAGTGAATTTAGATACATTTTCTGTGGGTGATGAAGAAAATGTATACAAATAAAAAAAGTAATTTATTGACCTTATCACAAGGATTAAACAAGAAGGTTTTGCATGAAATTCAGTTTAACAAATGAATTTGTAGATGAAAAATGTTTGAACTTATAGTCGTTCCACGGTTACCTCAATGTGAAGTTTTAACAAAATTAACGATCAATGTTTTTAGTGTAGGTAATAGTGTTTGAAAAACTAGAAACAAAGGTTGATCTGGTTTTAGAGTTATCAATCCTAAACCAAACTCAGTTAAGGTCCTAAGGATCCGTATGATGGTCTCTTAGAAACCACATAGCTGCTCTTCTCTTTTACCACTCGGAAAGATTAGTTAAGGCCGGCAAGAATAGGATGGTAGAATGGGCGAGTGAAATTGTAAGCATAAGAAGTATTAGTTATATGAAGAGTTCCAATTGAAAATCAACAAAACCAGCTTCCACAATTGTGAAAAGTGCGATGCTCGCTAACCAAGATTTGTATGATCAACTAATTTGTGAAAAGCACATAATGGTAGAAAAATCAACCATTTTATGGTATCTGTCTCATTTATAGATATTTAATCGATCAATAACCTGCGGAAATCATCTAAGTTATACAATCATCCAACTATTACGCATATTGGAAAACAAGGTTAATGACAACTACCTGAACAAACTCTACAAATGCAATGCATGTTGAATGTACACTATCACCAAGTAGTCTCAATCGAGAAACCTGCACTTAATGAAATTGACAGTAAGATATTATTAAATGCACCATTATGCGGCCCATAGTTACTCACAAATTGGTCATTAAAAATAGTATCTACCTCGCCACAAAGTTGTTGAAAGAAACTTTTGACATCTGTTTCAGTAACCTACAACAGGATAAGAAATCCAAGGCTTAAAGTTGATCGACAGAGTATTAATGATCCATTATAACATAACTGTTTACATTCAATTTGTTCCCTTATCAAAAAATTTTGTCTACCTGCTTATCAATGTTTGTACAATAGACTGTCCTCACAACCATTTCCTTTTCGTCCTCTGACTGCATGAAATTCTTATAGTTAGAACCACCATAATGAAATAAAAGTAGTAAAGTGGAGGAACATAGTTTCAATTTGGTTTCTTTCTTGAAATATTCCAAGCAAGCTTTTAAGTGGACAATGGAAGTGTAGTATTCGGATGAAGTAAACATGCTTACTCTAGGAAGAAATTTTGGATTCACCGGTAGAATTGCAGTCTTTGAAGGTAAGACTCTAACAGAATAGTAACCTAGCATGGCCCCACCGAGATTCAATGCTGCTCTTGCACCATCTATGAGAGAAAGATAGAACTTGAGGGCATTAGGTGAATGACACATGAATGCCCCAAGGCAATGGATAATAGATAAACGTACCCTCATTAGAGAACTCTATAAATGCAAATCGAAGAACTGAATTGGGATCACCACAAATTCTGCAATCAACCACCTCCAGTGGAGAAAAAAGAATATATTATGAAAAAAAAAAATTGAATAAAAATCAAATTTTATTGTGTGCTTCCATATGACACAAAAAGAGATTGATGAAGTGAATCATCCATCAATTGAGAAACTAACATATGATCAAAAAAGAAAGTCATTATCTTTAAAAATGTCAATAAAGCATGATAAGTTGCTAACGATACTGTAACCTTAGTCATTATTAGATCAGTACACTAATAAGAGAATGATTAACTAGGATAATAGTTTTGGCATTGAAATGTTGGAAATAATATCCAAAAGTCATATTAGTCATTGTGCCGAAGCATTGTATCTCAACTTAAGTAGCTGGAATTGGAATGCACCATGATGACCCCAAAAGAAGCTACCTGAAGAACCAAATTAAAATAGCACACTTTAATTTTGACAGACCTCTTTGGATTCTGATCGAGAGAAGTTTAACAATAACGTTACAATCATAGTTAATCTAAAAGATAAAAGAGCTGACAACAACTAGCATAAGAGAGAGACAACATAAGCATGCTCGCAGCCAGTTAATGTCATTCTATTATGATTAGCAGCAAAAGCATACTTCTGATGTAGCCAAATATCAGCAATTTTGGATATCTATATAGAGAAGATTAAGCCATATCTTTCAACAATACTAATACCCCAAATAGTGAAAGAGAACAATAGAAAAACTTCAAATATCATTTAAATAAAATAGAAATATCAAAGAATAAGTTTCTCAACATTGCAGATCAAATAACTTACTGGTCCAAAAGTAGAAAATATTTCAGCAAGCTTCTCTTCAGTTACCTGATAATTATCAATGGATAATCTAATTAGCACAACCAACACAAAGACAGTATCGCCAATTACTGGTAGAAATGTTCAATATCTTGATTGACTGTAAAAGGAAATTCAATAGAATTTTACTGACAAGATGATCAATATCAGATACATATACTGTTCGCTTAATGCTATCCTCCCTTTTAGCTCCCCGAAGCCTATAGTTCAGCCTTTTCTTGCCCTGGCTATAGCCATTTCTTCTCTGCCAGATTAAAAAAAAAAAAAATCAAATTCACTGAAAAAGTTAGTTTCAATATTTGTTTCTCCCCTTATAAAGGACCAGGATCATATTGACACTCCAATTCCAAGTTATCTTTTGACTAGAGTCTAGAAGAAGGCCAAAGACCTACAAAGGTATTAGACACATAGAGACTCCAATCTGAAATCATATTCCGAATAAAGTTATATTTTCTCAGTAGCGCATGGATAGAACAAAAGATATCAAAACGTCTATGCCAAAAAAAAAAAGGTTACTTTTGAGAAACGCAATGATACGATATTATAGCCAATAAGAAAGAATCAGAGCAATTACTCCACGATTAGGCTGATTATTCGGTGATCCGTCGCTGCTGGAATCCTTTCTACTACCAGTATTACTAATCAGTCCATAATTATAATAGTAATCACTCGACGCCACGAAAACGGGGGCATCCGCGGAGAGCTGGCTGTCAGATTTGCGGTGGTAGCCTTGGCCAGCGGCAGCAGCGTGAGAGGAAGGGACGAACTCCTTGGCGAAGGGGTTTAATTTGGAAAGCAAATCGACCAGCCTCTTCACGTCCCTCTTGTAATCCTTATCCGATCCCTCCACTGCCTTCGCTGCCGATGGCGGCGATTTGTGATGGAGCAACTGTTCGTCGGAACCGATCGCCTTCTCGGCCACGGCAGCCATTCGATTTCGCTCGGAGAAACAAAAAGAACACCGAGAAAACACAACGACAACTCAAAAACCGATCAAAGAAAACAAATTTCGATCGGTCGAGCGGAGGAAACGAGGCGACGGCGCAGAAAGCATCAGCAAAAAGCGATCTTGATCGCCATTGATGTGGGCTTCCACTGCGCCCTCACTTGCTCTTGTGGGCTTTGGCAAAATGACGAAGGGGAGAGAACTCTCCGATGCGCCAAAGGGGAAGGTATTAATCTGGCCTCGTGGCTGTCTATAAATAGGGGGGGGGGAATAATTTGGCCTTCATTAATTTTTGAGAAAATTTCACTTTGCCCCCTCCTGTCTAAATTTTTGTAACTATTCTACCTCACCCCCGTCCCCCACAATTTCAATAATTTTATATTTAATCTCGAGCTTTATTAAATCGTTCCTTTTTGCTCCCTAGAGTACTATTTTTACATAATCATAACTTAGAGGGCGTAAAATAGTATTGTTTTGTTGCAAATGGTAGAAAGTGAACTATAATTTATAAACTCGAAGGGGCTGGAATGCCAAAATTAGTATTGAAAATGCATATTTTATATTTACTTTCTCAATGATAATTGCAAAAGGCCACATTTTTTTTTTCATATTCGAATCGTCATTCTAAAGATACACAAGTATCATCTCAAAAATACCATATAAATATAATAAAGATTAAATTCAAAGGCATGCTTGAATTGTTAAAGGCCATATTGAATTGTTAAAGGTCAATAAAATATTTTCTAATTTTTAAAGAAACAAATAAGTTCCAATGAACATTTAAAGAAGATTTTCATATTGAATTATTATATTCATATATAAAAAATTAAAATTGATACAAAAAAAAAAAAAGTAGTCGACGATACTACTCTCATCTTTAAACGCATATAAGTAGTCCTTGACTTTTGTTATTCATCGGTAAAAAGAGATATTTGTATTTTTAAAATGACATTAGAATGTAAAATAATAATAATAATAATGAAATATAAATTGCAAAATACGTAGCTTGAATTAATTGCCCATTTATGGTAGAGATATCACACAAAGTCAAATATATGGTAATCCAAAATAACTTGTGTTGCGACTAAGACATCGCGATGCGAGGTTTTTTTTTATAATGAGGATGACTCGGCGTCTGTTGACTCGAATGATCCACTGATTTAGTTGGATCGATAATTTGTCACGGATGAGGCCAATTGATGTATCTCGAATAGACGAGAGAGGGAAATTTGAAAAGGAAACACCGTTAAAGACACCGAGAGGGATTTCGATCACGCCTATCTGACGCTCAAGTCAGAGATTGACAAGAAGAATGTAAGGAATGCAATGCTAGGAGAGGAATGAAGTAGAGAGTTCGAATCTCTTGTATCTCCTTATGTTACCTTTATATAAGCTCGTCAATCCCTACGGAGCGGTATGAGAGGCGTGACCTCTTTAAAGTGATGGTATATCATATTTAGGAATGATAGAGGTCATTACATCAATAAATGTGACAGGCGTATGAGGCGTAATCAATGTTGCTCGCGCGATTGATGGGAGACAGAGCTCCATTAATAGACAAACGTATCCTTTTCACATAGACATGAAGGGATGTCTGCTTATCACACGATGCCCTTAGCACATGATGCATCGTTGGACATCTTAACTTTAACAATTGTCATGTCGACTTCCTATCGACCGAAATATAAACTTGCCAAAATATAAACTTGTTGTCCCAATTATATACTTGGTCGGTATCAATCGGTATCAACTTGTAAATATGATTCAACTCTAAAGAATCCATGAATTGATGAAGTGGAAGAAGAAGACTCTTCCTTGAGTTGGAGATTGAATGCCTTGTAAGTTTTGACATTATTTGGTGTTACATACTTTTCATGGGAAAGTTCTTCTTCTTCTTTCTTCTCTTTTACTCCTATTTCGAATTTAATTTAGTTAAATTGATCGACAGATTTTATTCTGCCACCAGAAATTTACTAAAATTTTCAAAATTTAGAGTATTTCAATTTAGTTACTCTTTGTTTTTTTTTTTCACTTTTTTGCAAAAAAACACATCATTTTTTTATTTAGGAGTTACTTTTTTATTTTGTTTTTTTAAGTAGGATATTATACTGTGCTCTTCGATCGTTTGCAGATTTTTGATATTTTGCTCGTTAAATTTAACGACGAAAGATTTTTTTTTTGTTTTCTTTAAAAATGCAGTCGTGATTGTTTTATTTTCTAAAGAGAGGTTTTGACACGATTTGGGATTTTAAAAAAAATTTAGCCACAAATTTTTTTTTTAAATAGAGCAAGAAACTTCTGATCAAAGAAGCTAGTCAAGTTTTGCATTTCGCCCTCGTGCTTTGGTAAATTATGGTTTACTCTTCAATCTTGGCAAAAGAATGTTAGTTTAATTCTCGAATTTAGCACTTTGGGATGAAAACTTTAATTGGACTTGTTTTATAATTGCTAAGCAAATTTTTATTATCTTTTTTATGTCTTTATTTATCATCATTTTACATTGTCTAATTGAAATATTTATTAATCATCTAAGTTTGAAGTTTTTTCTTACTATATACAACTCTTATTTTCTCTTTAATATTTTTATTTATTATTATATCAATATTCACATATTTATCTTACCATATTCATATATATATAACTCTTATCTTCTACTCATATATTTAAATCGTAATTTAATATTCAGTAGTATAAAACATAATAAATTTAACTGTCATTTTGTATTCTAAATAGTAAGCTTCTTGCTCTATTTAAAAGAGTGTGGTCTTTTTTTTTTTTTTTTTTTTTTTTTAATTCCAAATCGTGTCAAAATCTCTCTTTAGAAAATAAAACAATCACGACTGCATTTTTTTTTAAAAAAAAACAGCGTAGCTTTGGAGAATTACCAGACAAGATTCTGCTTCAACCACGCTTGTGTAATTAAATAAAAAGGCTAGGAATAAATGACCCAAATAAACAAATGCAAGAAACAATACATATAGAAAAAAAATTATAGGGTTAGTTAATCAATCTTTTTCAAGACAACAATAGTTTATGAAGTTCGATATAGACGCCCACAAAAGGTTATTGTTTTCCTAGAAATGATTTCTTCTAAAAAAATAATGGTAGTTTTTTCCCAATAGTTTTATCATAAATTTTTAAACAGAAGCAACCCAATTATTCAGTTGAGAAGAAGAAACAAATGGCATGAGTGTTTGTTATATGAAATTTTGAAATCAATCCTCTCTCTCGTATAAAAAGATCACTATATCAGGACAAAACTCTCATGATTTACCATCTTACAAAACTCTCATGATTTACCATCTTTCATTAAGTCAGTGAGTCGACCCTGAGAAACAGTGAACATTATCATGTTTCACCACATGAGAAAAAGAGGCAAAGTGTTCTACGGGAGTTTCTATCCACTCAACTATTACAAACAAGTCTTCATCAAATTTCAGAAACATGAAGTTGAGAAGACACCAGAAAACTATGACCAGCCGAAGATGTAATCGAGAACATAGACGATAGCCAAGGAGAGCGGATAGAGTGCAAAGGCGATAAAACATGTCCATAGCGGGAAGAGGGTGCGGAAGCTAGCGAAGATACCCATGGCGATGCAAACCAAGAGAATGATTAGCACTTCGGCCGTGAAGTCCCATGTCAAGTGCCGAAAGTAAACGAGAGCCAAGAAGATGGCCAAACATAGCGTGTTGTTCATTGTTACCGCGCCATATATCTGCAATGACATAAACAACAATGACCCAAATGGTCAAGTAGCTCGTACTAATGTTCATATGAAAAGGGGAACTACGACAAACCTCTGAAAAGGTAAGTGAGGCAGTTTTTTGTTTCTTTCGACTTGCAAAAATAATTGCTGACACAGCCTCACTGGAGTTGGTAGCCAAAGGCATTACGATGAAGGATATGAAAAAGGATGGTATACTTGTAGCCTCTGAGAAGTTATCAACAGCATCTACAAGAGGATCAGCAAAAACTGCAGCTATGATGGTTCCTAGAATCAAGAGCAGGATTGCTTTGAAGGAGGTCCATTTTGGATTTTCACTACTTTCTTCTTCTACCTCGTCGCCCTGATCAGTGAGCGTAGCGTGTTCATTTTGATATTCCTGCATGATACCAAGTGTAAGTACGATTCAAAATCTGTCCAGATCATAGGGAAAAACTTATGTCATCCAAAAGAAAAATAACCAACCATGTAAACACGATGCAACTTCTTTGAATAAGAACCGCCGAATGCAAAAGACCTTTTGAAATCTTTGATCCATTTTGAGATGCCATTAACGAACTCATCTTCTTGAATATAGTCATCTCTAGATGTATCGAACTCCTTCATTACTGCATCTACAGCATCATCCATAGCCAAGTCTATTTCATCAATATGAAGTCCTATGATAAGTGCTCTTAACTCAGAACGCGATACTCTATCATCTCCATCCATATCTATCTGACGAAACAGCCTACAATGAAACATGAAGGCAGTTCAAAGGTAGAAATATTCGAAGATCAATATAAAGCACAGACTAACTTTTTGATAACATGTGTATTAGGTTTTCCTCTGTCATCGATGAGCTGTCCAAGGGCTCGGATACGAACATGTCTTAAAATGCCTGATATGACAAGCTTGTACTTCACATATTCCAATCGTCTACTCTGAATCCATGGCTGAACAATCTGGCCCATTGATATGAAAACAATAGCATTTGGCATCAATTGCACAAGGAAATACAAACAAAACCAGCTTAATATATTGTCTCAAATTGAATATATGAAGTATGAAGCAACCATAGAATTGAGAAAATCCCTCGAGTATGAAAAATATTTCACAAACAAAAGACTGAGACTACAATAATGAAAATAGAACAAGTGCAAGGATTGAGAGACTACTACGCTGAAGTACTATGAACTAAAATTGATAAATTGATCTGATCTTCAAAAGACTAAAACCAACTATCAACCTGACCAAGAAGGTGATATATGTGAAATAACATGCAAAATTTGATCACTGCGATCGACACTAAAGTTTCACAATGGGAACAACCAAGTGTTGTGAACAACTAAATTTTGTCAGTGAGAAACATCTCTTTCAATCCTTCTTAAACTTTGTATAACTATATTATATATGCACAATTATATTGAAAATGTATAAACAAAAATAAACAGCTTACAAATCAAACCACAACAAACTCGAATAATGAAAAAAATACCAAAACTAGGTGAAGCGATGCAAACAAAGGGATTGTAATTCAATTGTCTAGGACGATATAAGTGATCACAATAAGTTTTCAGTTTTATCCAACCATCATAAAAGAACTAGTCAACAAAGGGTAGGTTAAATGCCACTGTGTCACATAACTCTTACTGTTTATGAATTTAAATATTATTAAACTAAATAATTTGTAAAAGAGCAACTTGGTGCATGAAGTTCCCGCCAATGTGAATCTCGAAGAATGGTCTATTACATATAGTCTTATCTTGCATTGTAAGAGACTGTTTTTCCGATTTGAATTTGTGACCTCCCGATCATACAACAATAACTTTAATGTTGCATGAAGGCTCCCTTCCAAGCTAAATAATATGTAAATAAATTTTTGTACGAAAGACCTGTGTTTCTTTCTCCTACCGCAATCCATCAAATATATACCATTCCCTATTGAGTGGTTGATCTATTGATTAGCAATCTCAGTTTCGTAACTTTGCAGATGACTTACCAACTTAAAGGGTTATAAGAGATAATGTTTGGAAAATACAATTACAGATATTCCAAATGAACAAAACTAAGCTGATTAGGTTTGACAATATGTAAAGATTAAGAATTACCTGATACAAGCAATAAGACAGTAAGAGCACAATTGCCACGATGAGAGCAACCAAGATTGCTACACGTTGTCCAGAAGGAAACTTGAAAACTTTTGGTAATTGCACAATAATAAATGGAATAATTGATACAGCCATGATTCTCGCAGAATAGCATGTTTGAGTATCAATTGAAATGCCGGAACCTTCAAAAACAAAGAGAAAATTACATCAACACTATCGTCAGATGCTAAAAATTTAAGAAAAAGAGGCATGTGATCATGATAAAATTCCATGCTAATTAGTGATCAATTACTGAGACACTGTAACATCTTCATGAATAATGGATTCTTAATCAAGCAGCAGTAAAGCAGAATTACGCATATCAAAAAGATCGGTTCAAATCAGAGTTTAGTTTTTCTCCATCTGGAAGAGAACATCAAACAAAACTAACATAAAGAAGGCAGAAACAGAAGGATAAAAACTAGAACAAATACGAACAACATACGTATCTCCATGCTAAAACTAAGAGTATAATGATAAATGCAAAGATAACATAGATAACTAGCACAAATTTGAAAAAGAGGCATACCAGATAGACTGAAACAATTAGTATCTCGAAGGTCTATCGTTGAGTATTCTGAAATATCACATTTGCCAACAATAACACAAGAGCCCCAAAGTACTGTTAAAAGCATAACAGTTGATCCAGCAAGTAAACCCATTCCAATGAGGACTTGGTCTTGGGCTGTTCCTTTGCTTCCAGATAGGCCAGAGACTGCAAGTTTTTTGAGATTTATGAGCATAAATACATCTCTTGAAGTCATTTATATGATTGTAAGAAAATAGCAAGTTGGATATAGGAATCATCTAAATTAGCTTCTCATCTCATACTGCTTACTTTGCAACTGAGAAAGATATAACAAAAATTTTGATCCGAAACTCAGATCTGAATGCAACCTTTTCATTGTGATATCCTTAACTCCCATACAACCTTTTCTGTCAAATGAATAGTGCAACAACAAACTATTCATCTTATAACAACAAAGGCCATGTGTCGTGCTGGTGGTAACAATACATATCTCCCTTTTTATTCTTTGCACAACATTATTATCAATTTTAGCAAATTATAGTATCACTTTCTTGAAGTCCAAGTTGATCCAATAACTAAAAAGGAACTACAAATCTAACGATATGCACTGTGCAGATCTTAGATTGATCCACAAAACTGACAAGATTAATTGGCATGAAACTTTTGGAGCATCATTTGGGTGTCTATGTGGTAAACGTGACATCTAGTTAAAAATTACCTGCATTGGGTATGACCAATCATCGACTCTAATAGGCTTCGCTAAGGCGTAAACATCAAGATAAAGTTTATTTTAAAACTTTTATAGTTTTCAATATGGTTTCACATTGTGATGTCTAGATAGTGAATCATTTCAAAGCCTAGGAGACATAATAAGGTGAATTTAGAGGCAATGGGAGACAGATGCTCATAAAAAAGAGGGTTTTCTTCTCAGGGAAAGTTTTTCTATCTTCTGGAAAGCGCTAAAGGTGAGGGGTTTTGCTTTTCTCTATATATTTGTGTGATTTTTATTGTGCTTTCGTTCAAATATTGTAGTAAGTTTATGCCAAACTACGTTAATTGCTTGTGTCTTTCTTTGTGTGGATCTGTTGTTTTACTAATGGAGAAGAAGATTTCATCAAATGGTCTTGTGGTAGAGACTATTACACATTATAAATGCACGGAATTTGAATTCACGAATGCATGATTTGAGGTGGTGATTTCTAACAAGCAGCCATAAACTGGTATCCAATCCCATGCAGTGATTTCAAAAACATTTGTGATCCCAACAAATTGTCGATTACATCATAGACATAAGCAATTCTACGATCTGTAACTTAGGAACACTACTTGTTTGCAGTTTTCACTACGCCTGAAGTTATTTAGCCAGCCTTTTAGACACCTCCACAAGGGAACTGAGAAACAGCAGGAAGTTAAGTCGAAAAATAAGATGAAAAAAAGTTAAAACTGGAACTTTAATGTGTCAAATCAAAGCCCAACGAACTTCACTGAAACAATAATTATGAGAGCAACCATGGCTGCAATAACCAACAACTAACAAAAGATCTACCGCACAATAGCAGGTTTTTTTTTTTTTTTTTTTTGAATCTGGTGTGTAATAAAAGCCATAGGCGCACCAAGAATGATCAAGGCATCAGGGAGAGCTCCAAGGATCGGGAGAAAAAGCCCCCCTATGATGCCTGGTCCCAAGATCTCGAGAAGCAGCTCGCTCCCGGAGGAGAGATAGGTCGCCGCCTTAAGCATTAGGAACCCATATACGATCACCAGGAAGAGGTTCCCGAGCACCGCGGTGGTGCAGGGAAGGAACCCGTACGAGGGCTCGCACTCCGTGGCGGCGGAAGCCTCTGGGAGGAGGAGGAAAGGGGAGTACTTGACGGCACCAGCGGAGCGGCTGGATATCCCATCGGAGACAGCTAGATCGAGTGCCTCCTCTCCGATTGGCGGTGAGATGAGGCGACTGTAAGTGGATCGGCCGGCGAAAAGGAGTAGGAGCAGGAGGACGGCGAGGGTGAGCGGCGAAGGAGAGAAGGCGATCCGCATTCGTCGCGCCATTGGCACGTGGGACGGTGAGTGAAGCGTCCAAAGGAACCGTTGAGAGATGAGGTTAGTTCGATCGGACTTACTAATAAGTGATCCTTTTGCGACGTTCTTTTTCCTATTGGTCCCCGTATGTCGGCAAAGCCATCAAACCCAATACTCGTAATTGTTATTTATTAATTTTAAATCATATTTTTTAATATTATTTTCTTAGCTAAAAATGTTTTTCTTTTATTAAATTTGATTTCTATCTAATACTGCCTAAGATATCTAAAAAAGTAATCATATTTGATAAATCTAGAAAATAAGAGACAATTTTTAATAAAATCTCCGTACAATAAATAAGATTCGGAGAACCAAAAAGCAAATATCGTGTGGATGAGTGGATCTCAGACGCAACACGTGGCAGTCGACGGCGGCGGAGTCGGATCATTCTCAGATCAGGACACCAGGTTGTTGTTCACTGGGTGGGAATTGTGTTAAGATTCACGGTTGAGATTAAATATTGATGAAGATCGAGATGCAGGACCCGATTGCAGATCGCAATACGCAAAGACAAATTGGAGGATAACGGAAGCGAGATCTAGTTTGTACGAACTACATTTTAGAGGATAATGATCTAGTAGGAATATAAAAATGAGTGTTGACATATGGAAAGTTTGAGTATAATAATTGAATAATATTTATTCATTATTATTTTAAAGAAAAAAAATAAATAAACGAGTCTGGTTCGGACTCAAATAGAAAGGAAAAAATCGATCGGATACTGACTGATGCAATCAATTTCATGACGGATTCGGTCGGATGCAACGGTCAGGATCAAATCACAATCGAATCTGACAGTCGAGAATACATCATCTGTTCGACGTGATGCAACTTCGCCTTTCGCCGTAGTCCTTCTCCGTGCTTTCTCCGATGCGGCTCCGACGGTCGGTGTTGTCTTCGCGCTTTCTCAGATGTGGCTTCAGCTGTCGTCTGCTTCGCTATCCAGCAGCGCGACGTTAGCGTGCTAGCGTCATCTTCGTGCGTTCCGTCCTCTCTCTCGCTCTCCTCATCCCCTATTTATACAGTTTACTCTCCTCTTTTCTGAATCCCCATCAATGGCGCATCCAATCTCCTCCTCGTTCCTTCTCTCCTTTGCTCTACTGATGATTTGAATTCTTTATGTCGTATGTGGGATTTTGATTTAGAAACTCTGTTTGTTGATTCTCGCTACCCGCCCATTCATATCTTAATAAGCTGTTCATCAAAGATCAAATTCGCTATTTCTCATAAAGGGAACATCAAATTTAGATCTTTCCTTTTCTTTGAGCACTCTGCTAAATTAGTTTATCATGCTGTTCTCCAAGTTTACCCTTCTTACCGAGCTCGCCACCGTCGAGGCCATCGCCACTTCCTTCGCCACTTTTCCGGCAATCTTATCCGGCGTGGTGTCGGCGTGGCAGCGGCAGGGCGAGCAGGTAGAATTTGCCAGCAACCAAACACGTGGCGGCAGGTGGGCAGTAGCCTCCCCGTCTCTTCATCCTCCACCGCGTTGAGGCAGATGGAGCACTCCTCCGGCGTTGCGGGCTCGGCAGAGGAATGAAATAAGAGGATACAATAAAATATTTATAATGGAAATATTTTTCGAGGATAAAATAAAAAGTGTTCATCGTGAAAATTAGAGGAAAAAGTGATTTTTTTGAGGAAATATAAAAGTTAAATTTTTTTATACTAAATTTAATATTATTAGCTTGCAAACATCTTCATGCTCCGTTTCAATCCCTGCATCGCCTTCTCCGGCAGTGATACAGCCACCTTGAATGCGATCTTCTCTGTTTCGTTTCCTCCGTCACCGGGCAAGAAAAAGCAGGGCTCCGAGCTGCCGAGCAACCGCCAGGTGAGTGGCATCACGCTCACCGGGCCGCCCCGGCCGAAGTCGGCATCGCGGTGGCCTAAGTGCCTCCAATCGGTGAAGGCACTTACGCGATCTCCGGCGGTGATCCCGTCGGTGTAATGAATCTCCTGGAAGTCAACGTAGGACCTCACGTACTCGTCGCTGACGCCGTTCTTGCTCTCCTTGATTAGTTTTGCTGTCTTCCACACTGGTTGCTCGATTAATTCGCTGGCAGCGAGATGGACGTACACGGGGACGCAGACATTGCCCCAATAGCCTCGAGGAAGCGCAGGTTCGAGGAGCTTCATTATGTTCATGGAGTACACGAGCTTCACCACTGCATCACTAGGAATTCCACTTGCTTTGATTCTGTATGCTAAAGTTTATCAATAGTGAATCGATAATCTCGATCTCAGAAAGAAGTGAAGAAGGAGATGAACCTGGTTTGCCATATGTAAGCGCTCATGACCTCGAATGAGGTCAAGCTCATGGAAGCCTCCTCGGCGAGCTGATTTCTGAACCGGTTCAAGCGCTCTTCACTGACAGGAAAGCACTCCCTAACCAAAGATCCTGTTTTCGCTTCCCTGTCGTAGATCCCGTGGATGGTCACGTTGCCGTCCAACCCCAGGACTTCGCGAAGCAGAGGAGTGTCCATCCGGGGCGGGATCCTCGGTCCGAGCAGTTCCGCCCGGGCCCACACCGGCGCCACGGTTGGCGGTCCCGCTCCCCGGGCCAGCCCCGCTACAGTGCTGAGGAACTGGGCGGCGCCAGCGCCGTCGCAGAGGGCGTGGTGGACGCACATACCGACGGCGAGGCCCCCACAGGCGAGCGCCGTCAGCTTGATGGAGAGCGGACGGGCGAGCGCCTCGCCGGCGGTCGGATCAGGGGCGAACTGGTCGAGCAGGGGCGCGCCTGGTTGGGCGGCGCAGAGGTCGGAGAGGGTGAGACGGGAGGCGGCACGGGTGAGGGACACGCCGGCGAGATGGGCATCGTCGATTTGAAGGCGAGAGTCGGAGAAGCGGTTGCGCAGGGGGAGGGCGAGGGGGAAATAGAGAGCTAGGGCGGCAGGGAGGGCGGAGGCGAAGCTGTCGGCGGCGTCGTAGGCGTAGAGGCGGAGGGTGCGGAAGGGGATGTGGAGGATGCGGTCGGTGTCGAGATGGGAAAGTGGTAGGGGAAGTCGCTGAAAGGATGGCGGAGATGGGTAGACGATGGCGGTGCTCGAGATCTCGACGTTCATCTTCGTGTCCAAGAATGCGCCGTGCGCCGGTGCTTTTATTAACAGAGACGGAGTCTACGTGGAGGTTGCAGAACCTTGGAAGAGAAAACGGACTGAACGGAGTAGGTAATCTCGAACCAGGTTTTTTTTTTCCGGATTAGTTCGATTCAAATCACCAACCGATCGACATGAACCGTCAACCCTAATCATCACTGAAGAAGTATCGGCGACACGGCGATGCCGCTGGTGGCGCTCCGCCTGCGGCCTCGCTGCTTCACCGCTTTCGGCCTCTTCTTCGTCCGCGCCCTCAGCATCGGCACCGTCGCCCCAGCCTCCTCGCAGCCGCGACCGTGGCCCGGCCTCCGTTCCTGGCGCCACGCTCCGCCCAATGAGAGCCGCTCCTGGGGAAGCCACGGTCCGTCGCCTTCCCCTCCCCACGATCCCATCGCCATGCCGGAGGCTTCTCTCGCCGAGTGCGCCGCCAGTGTCCTCTCCACTGTCGATCCCCTCGCCAAGTCCCGCCTCTCCCATCTCGCGTACTCTCGTTGGTGCCGCCGCGAGATTCCCGTCGGTACCGCCGTTCCCCCTGTCCGCCCCGCCCGGCCTGAGAAGCCCCTTCTGGTAAGAACAAGAATTCTTCTCTTTTTGATACTTATTTTGGTCGTATCTGTTTTTCTATCGGATGGTGTGCCTGGTTTGTAGGTGCCGCCCAAGGAGATTCCTTCGCACAAGAGTGCAGGATTGCCTCTCAACGCCTACATGCTTCACAATTTAGCCCATGTGGAGCTTAACGCCATCGACCTGGCGTGGGATACTGTGGTTCGCTTCTCGCCGTTGAGGGGGGAGCTTGGTGATGAATTTTTCGCAGACTTTGCTCGCGTTGCCGATGATGAAAGCCGGCATTTCTCTTGGTGTTCTCAGAGGCTCAATGAGCTCGGCTTCAGGTATTGATTGAATGCAAACATACCAAGGAACTCCTTTAGCAAATTCTCTTCATGTTATTACGGTATCTTGAATATACGAGCCATGCTGATTGCTCTTTTTTGATTGGACTTCACTGTGAATTTTAAAATGCAAAATAAAAGGCAGATTGATTTGGGAAGAATAGTGTTGAATGCATTATCGTATTTGAATTTAGTGGGAGAATATGTTGACCTTTTTGTTCATATAATCAGTGAGTTTATGTTTTCTTATAATGTATGAATGAAATCAGGCGTTTGTTCACACATATTTTGAACAATTTTTTAAATTGCACAAGCAACTGCAATATACTGCTAAATTGTCTTGAGTCACTGCTAGTTTTAGGCTACATTCCAAAAGTAGTAGTGCACCACAACATGAGGGTGTGGATTGAGGTCAATTATAGTTTTGATGAGATTGTATACAGACCCCAGCTTAATGGCGTATCTGAAGTCATTGCATTTTTGTTAAAGAATAGAATCAATAGCTATACTGAACATTACTATGAACTATAGGTCAAATGCAATTCTTTCACTTCAATCATCTTTCATGTGTTCTTCTCACCCCAAAAGTAGTCTGTTTGTCACATGTATTGATGAAAGTTGAATGATGACTTGATAAAGGTTTACAAGGAGTGGTCTTGGACCAGCAAGGCAACATCAAGCATGTGTTATAAAGAAACATAGTAACAAATTAAGAAACTGCTATCTATAAATTGAACCTCGAATCAGCTAGATAAGTGTATGTTTGTTCGGTGGTGTAAGTTCCTGTTCATAGAACCAATGAAGATCAAAGGCATCTAGTTGGCTGTGGTTCATGACTATTTCAGGTGGTATAAATGCCTGGCCACTTGTGGAAAACTGCTTTACAAAATACCACATTACCCTCTCATTCAAACATTCACTCAGCTCTTGTCCCAATATAGAGGGCAGTAGAATTATTCTTTTGGTGATTTGATAGAGGCTTAACTGACATTATTAACCTCTCTCTTCTATGTTGCATCTTGTGTGCGAAATCTGTACATTCCATTTTCCAGTGGGTATGTGTTCTTTATTCACGAATGAGGCTTCTCCTTGTTTACTTAATGGTTTATACGAAGCTATCAGTCAATTTTGTTTGATAGTTTAAGAATCATAGTGGTTGAATTTTAGTTAAGAATGACTTGCTGCCTACTACAGTTAAGTAATTTCTCTGCCTATTTGTTGTTAAATAGTTACCTACATTGACAATGAACAGCTATGGTGATATGCCGGCTCACAATTTCTTGTGGAGAGAGTGTGAGAAATCCTCTGAAGATGTTGCTGCTCGCTTGGCAGTGATCCCTCTAGTTCAGGTGTTTCCAGCTTTTCGTGTTAGTTTTTTTTTCCTCTTCGCTTATGTTGCTCATCATATATCCCTTTTCTGCCTTGAAGCTTGAGCTTTTATGAAAGCTTTCTCAATCCACGTGTCTCCTGATCAAGAGTTCCTGATACACATTTCATTCAAGTTCATCTGATGGTTGATCCCAAGTGAAACCTTTTTCAGGAAGCCAGAGGTCTTGATGCAGGACCAAGACTTGTCCAAAAGTTGGTCGGTTTTGGAGATTTAAGAACATCACACATTGTAGCTAAGATCGCCGAGGAAGAAATGGCACATGTCGCGGTTGGACTCTACTGGTTCCTCCATGTTTGCAAAAAGCTGAACAGAACTCCATGTGCCACTTTCAAGGGTAAATAAAAGCATTTTGTTTAGCCCATCTAAATGTAAATCTACTACACATCAGATTAAACTTTTTTTTTTTTTTTGTATAAAAAAAATTTCGCCGAAAATTTTAAGACCTGTTGGAGGAGTATGGCGTGGAGCTGAAAGGTCCCTTCAACTACACAGCTCGCGACGAAGTTGGGATTCCCCGTGACTGGTTCGATATCATCTCTTCTTGAAGTTAGACTTCCACTTCGCATTTGCAATGACTAGAACTAATTTTGCTCCAGGTATGATGGTGCAGAAAAGCAAGGAGCAAGGACTAAACTCTCAGAGGCAAGAAACATACAAAATCTAGTTTTTGTTTCTATTATCCAAGCTACGCGGTCTCATGGCAAGTTTGAAACTTGTTTACAGGTCCATGATAGGCTGGCTTCCATCATAGCTATGGAGAAGAACAACTCGGAAATGAACTGCTAATTGTGACTTGTGAGTGAATTGAGTTATAGGCAACAACCAACAAGTGATCACTATGCATTTTTTAACTTCCTCCTTTGTCTAGTTTAATTGTTTAATACGATCGAAGTGCTACTTTAAGAATATTTTTGCAGTTTTCTTTTTGTTGATAAATATATTTGTTTTTAGTCCATTTAACCCATTGTTTTTATTTTAATGCTTTAACTGTTTTTTTTTTGTTGATTATAATTTGTACTGCTCGTTGGATTCTATCATTGTCATGAGTTGACATAAAAGTTTTTGTTATTTTTAAGGGGCATCATCTTTAATGATTTACTTTTCTTCATCTGAAAGACCGAGGAAAGAGCGAACGTAAGGAAGCGGACAGATTTTATGACAAGTCGGACTTCGCTTCAGAGTTTTCCCACTTCACGGTTTGTTTTTTTGTTTTTTTTTCCTCTGATCACATATTTTTTTCCCCTATTCAAATTATCAGTCAACCGATAAATCCAAAATTTTAAATATCATTGAGTCAAAGTTGTCTCTCCCAGAATGATTCAGTCGGTGCCTTGTCCGCCCAACACGAGACGAAGAAATAAGAGGAAGAAGATTGATTAATTTTAGTCAATCATTTTTATGTAATATTATTTGATAAATTTAAAAAAAAATCATTCAAATGATTTTGAATCTGAGAGTTTGTCCGATGAATAAAGAGTATGATTTTAACATTGAACTGTCGTTCAAGAATGACGTGATTGTAGAATTCGAATTGAATTGTGAAAAAGATATGAGTATTTTTATAATTTATTCTTGGCGGTAAGTGAAGATTATTTAGATTTCGATATAATTCGATTCAATTGTTGGTGAGACGTTTTGAAAATATATAAAATAAAATTGATTGAATCAAAAATTTAAATATTCTATATCAATTAATCCAAGAAAAATTGATTGACAGGTTGATTTGTAATGGTTCAATTTTTTTTTTAAATATTTTTATTTTTTAATCGTGATGTATTTATATATATTTTTTAAATATTAGATTGTTGGATGGTTTGTTATGAATATTTTTTAATTTATTTTAATAATTAATGAAAAATTTTATAGAATAAAATAAATCATTTTAATGATTAATTGAATTTTATTTTGTATTTTTTAGAGTAAGAAGATGATGTATTTATTTTATAATTAAATAAAGAAAGATAAATTATGAAAAATAAAAAATAAATATTTTAAAAAAATTTATAACTTCGGAAATTGACTTTGTTGTTGTTTGTTTTGCATTCCCCTGGTACAAAGGTTGTAATCTGTCAATCTATCAATTCATCTCCGGACTATCGTAAAAGAGATAAATTACGATAAATTTATGACTGTCGAAACTAATAACTAACGTATGCAATTATTTTGCATTCCGATAAATAAATTGATGGACATGAAATGTTTTTTAAAATCAAAGTGAAACTAAATTACTATATCTCTTTATTATTTTTTTCTTTTATTTGAAACTTAAGATTATGCTAGTGAATTTATGGGACTCAGAAGTACATACATATCGCATTAATTTTGTGTTTATATCGCCCAGTGTCTAAGACTGAATCGATAGTTAGTTAAACTACCACCAAACTACTTTAATTCGTATAACGTTCACGAATCTCGAGACTTATTAATTCCCACATTAATGAGGGCATGAAAACACGATTTTACAGAAAGAATAGCAAAAATGCACAAAACATTGAGAAGGCAGCCGCGGGCAGCCATGGAGAAGCTCGCCTTCTTCTTCGTCTTGCTCGTCTGCTGTTGCTGCTCTCACTTCGCCTCCGCCCAGCGCTACAACGCCCTCTTCAATTTCGGTGACTCCCTCTCCGACACCGGCAACGTCGTACTTGCCGGACTGCCCTATGGCATGACCTACTTCGGTCACCACACCGGGCGCTGCTCCGACGGCCGCCTCGTCATCGATTTCATCGGTAAATCCACAATCCCCTTCCCCTTCTTCTTCTTTCCCCTCTTTCTGATGCTTCTCCCGCTTCGATCGTCTTCCTGTAGCCGAGGGGATCGGGCTGCCGCATCTGCCGCCCAACACCGCCAGCAATGCGAGCTTCCACTGCGGCGCCAACTTCGCCTTTATCGCTGCCCCGGCCTTGTCCTTCGACTTCTTCCATCATCGTGGCCTTAGCAAGGGGCTCCATGTGAATGCCTCCCTCCACGAGCAGATCGATCAGTTCCAGAAGCTTCTGCCTTACATTTGCGGCTCGCCCCAAGGTCTCGCCACTGGCTCTATCTTTCGCCCCAGCTAACTATCTTCTTGATTCCTGTAATATTCCTTTTGCAGATTGCAGGGATTTCCTGAGCAAATCCCTTCTGGTCGTCGGAGAGTTCGGGGGCAACGACTACAACACCGGGCTCTTCGGCGGATGGTCCATCACTAAAGTGAGCTCCTTTGTGCCCCATGTCACACGAGCTGTCGCCGAAGGCATCGAAGTAAGCAAAATTTGGTTTTTTTTTCTCGAAGCTGACATTCATAGATATCTATGGCTCCAGATCCTGAAATTGAAGTGGATTGTTGACTGAAACAGCGATTGATTGGCCTTGGCGCGGTCGATCTCATTGTTCCTTCGGTGCTGCCGGTTGGCTGCTTCCCCCTATACCTCACGCTCTATCAGTCCTCTGATCAGGCAGAGTACGGCCGCCGGACCGGCTGCCTGAAAAGGTTCAACGCCCTGTCATGGTACCACAACGCGGCGCTCCGGCGGCAGCTCGACCGGCTCCGGAAGAAGTACCCGGCCACGTCGATTCGTTATGCTGACTTCTACGCCCAGCTTTTCGACTTCGTCATCGATCCTCTCAAATACGGTGAGTCTCGTGCTTCCAATTATTAATCATTTCGGCATGAGACGCTTTTCTGATAGTAAAATTATTGCTGTGGTTGATCATTAAATTGAATTATTTGTGCCATGCAACGTGATGCCTTAAAAATGTTGGATCGGAAAAGACATTCTCTGTCGGTTGGCCCATTTCATTCTGAGGCTGTTTAATAATTCTCATGATGATACACAAGGTGTTTGATTGATTGCATTCTCTAGGATCAGCATGAATGAATGGTGTTTTTTTTACCTTTTATTGCATGAATGAATTCTACATCAAATAATTTCTAAGCATCCTGATATTAGTGATATATATGTCATTGTTTAAGCTACAATTTGTGATCAAATAATGGAGGTATTATTGATATCAGTTTGACACTGTGTTTACTCGAATTAGAGGAGGTAGAAGAGAAATGAAATTTATTGAAGGCACCCATTGAGAGGAAAGAGTTGAGGGAAAAGAAGGGTAAAACAGCCAATTTCCTTGTTTACTTCAATAGAAGAAGGAAAAGTAGGGACAAGAAGGAAACAATTTGACTTCCTTTGTGCATTTTTGGTTCTTCTCAGAAGCGGGTAGAAGAGGGAGAAAGCGTTGGAAATACTAGTTTAATCTTTCATATCTTGGTAATAATATGGTCAAAGGGTCAGTGATGTCATAAACTCTTGTTTTTTCCTCGATCACCTCTTCTCAAGTAAACAAAATCTAGAAAGTCCTCATCTTTCTTTCCCCTTCACCGTTCCTTTCCCATCTTCCACCACCGTTCCTTTCCCCTCTTCCACCATTGAAATATTCACCTTCTAAAGTGAAGGGAAAAGAGAAAATAAAGAATTGGATGATCTTTTTTCTTTTCATTTTACTTCATTATTCTTGTGTTTTTGAACATAATATATAGAAAGAAATAATGTTATTTACTTATGTGCATTCGTTAGACGCTTAACTTGATTTTCCTTTATTTCCATCAGATGTGACTGCTTGCTAGAATATGGTGGTAAGGGTACATACCATAAGAAGAGACATAATCCACTAGGTTCTGAAGGTTTTTATTATACCAGTGACATCTTTTTATTTTCATTGAGAAACAGAGTGTAATTCAATGACAAGAAAATTGCTATATTTATTGGTGGCATCGACTTTATTACATCAAGAATATGATTAATTATCTAAAAAAATCTTCTATCGCAGTGACAGAAGAAACCATAATAATTTAGTGTTAATCTTATGCTACTCTGCGGCAACCATTTTCAAAACAGATGCTACAACCGAGTTTTTGAACTTATGCTTATTTAACTCTCTTTGGAACTCCACAGGGTTTAAAGCTGGAGCCCTGAGGACTTGCTGCGGAGCTCCTGGAACAGGGAACTACAACTTCAATCTGCAAGCCAAGTGTGACCAAAATGGTTCAACCGTGTGCTCTGACATATCTGCCCATGTGAGCTGGGATGGAATCCACATGACCGAGACTGCCCATCGCATCATCGCCCAGGGTTGGCTCAACGGCCCCTATGTCAACCCTCCCATTTTGAGTTCCCTCACCAGCTAAAGAATTTTGAAGATATTGTTCTTGTCAGAGGCAGGGATTGAATCATTGTTTATTCATGGGCACAAATTGTTCATCCTGATCAATTCTTTCTTTACTTCGTTAGAGCTGGGTAAATTAATGCCTACTGGTAGATACCTGTGATAGTTTCTGACAAGGACAAATTCTAGTTCCATATTTGAGCACTAAGTTCATGGCTTATGGCAGCAATACAGTATGATCAACTGAGTTCTTGTGCTAGTTTGGATGGTAAGGAAGAAATTCTAGTTGCATATTGGATCTTTGTTTCGATTCATGGGTACAATTCTGATCAATTCTTTACTTTGTTAAAGCTGGGTAAAATAATGATCACTGGTAGATACTTGTGATAGTTTCAGAAAAGGACAAATTCTAGTTCCATATTTGAGTACTAAAGTCCATGGCTTACTTATGGCAGCAATCAAGTATGATCAACTGAGTTCCTGTGGAAGAAATTCTAGTTGCATATTGGATCTTTGTTTCGATTCATGGGTACAATCCTGATCAATTCTTTACTTTGTTAGAGCTGGGTAAATTAATGATCACTGGTAGATACTTGTGACAGTTTCAGAAAAGGACAAATTCTAGTTCCATATTTGAGTATGAGGTTCATCAGTTTGGTGGCTTACTTATGGCAGCAACCAAGTATGATCAACTGAGTTATTGTGCAAGTTGGATAGTAAATATTACTTTTATTTCGACTTTTTTTTTCTTTTGCAGATTTATTTTTATTTTTATTTCATGCTGGAAAACAGATTACTCCATCAATAGTTTATTCGTAAAAAGTTGAAATCTGTCAATCTAATGATCTCATCGATTTATCCCACGATCATTGAGATAAATCATGAAGAATTCTATGAACTTTAATATAGTGGTCAAGACATGTAAAGATAATTCCATCGCTTAATTTAAATTTTTTTATAAAATAAAAAAAATTAAATTAAAAGTTTGCTAAACAAATGAACTTGTAAAAAAGAGATTCAAATCTTACAAATCACAATTCACGACCTCAAAAATAAAAAATAAGTAACAAAAATATAAAACATGCATTTGGCATGTATTAAATTAGTAATCCAAAGCATGAACACCAAATATTTTTCTTTCCCTCCATCTTTCCTTTCCCTTCCCTCCATAGTTCCTTTCCCTCCATCTCAATTCCCGGTTTCGGCGGTATAATCTAAAGTACCAATCGCCGCAATGTTGGAGCTCAAACGTCAAAACGGCACGACGTCCGTTACATTCTCGTAACATCTATATATACTCCGGCGCCGTGCCGTTAAAACGGTCCTCAAGATTCCTCCTCCCCCACTCAGATTTGGTTTCGAAATGAAGCAGAGCCATCGGCGAATCCAACGCGACGAAAAATTGGGCGAGGAAAATTGACGAAGGCTGGCGGAATTAACGTGTTCCGGTTATTGTCCAATTCTTTTGCCTTTTTGTTTGATTTTTTGAGGGAAATTTCTCTCGGAATCTCGGAGATTAGGGTTTCTTTCAGGAATTCCGGAGTATTTTTGGTTCTTCTTGGTCGAGGGAGTTGGAATCTTAGTGGTTTGTAGATCGTAGGATGATCATTAAACGCAGTTTGAGGGGGCAAATGCCGAGCTTGAAGCGATGTAAGGCCGAGGAGCCAACGTTCTGCGACGACGAGGGGGAGCCGATGTTCTGCGACGACGAAGGGGGTGATGGGGCAGTGGGCGGACGACGGAAGCGGCAGAGGGATGGGGCTGGCTCGTTCCCGCTCGAGATGCTGGGGGATGTCTCCGGCGCTGGAATTCCCTACCTTTCTGACGGCTCACGGATGGGGATTGTACGCCGGGATCTCAGCGCGGCCAACCTGGGCTCCTCTGGGTCAAGCGAATTGTCCGTATCCACTGCTAGGGCTGTGGGGGCTGATGAATTGGGCATGGATGGATCCGTGGAGCCTGCGGCTACTTCGGCACCGTTGGTGCGGACGTCCAGGGGCCGCTGGCAGGTGCTCCCTTCTCGTTTTAGGGACTCGGTTCTCACTGATCCCTGGAAAAAAGAAAAAGACAAATCTAAGATGACTGTTACTGATTCATCTGTTAACGTTGAATCCGGTAAAGATGATAGATTTAGCTACAGAGGCTCCGCATTCAACTCGGGATTGAGGAATTCGTGCACGATGTTAGGGGAAGTGGAGTTCTATAGAGCTTGCAGAAACATCAGTGCGAACAAATGTTCCACTTCACGAAGTACTCTTACATCCATCGAGGACAGCCTGGTGGGTCTGGAAAAGAAGTTCCTGCAGCCCTTGCTTAATGCACAGGACCAGTCACATCGTTATTCTAATTTGGCAATCATGGAGTCAAAACTAGCAACGGAAAGTTCAGACAGAAAGGAGGATTGTTACTGCCCAGAGGATTTTGTTCTGGGTGATATACTTTGGGCAAAATGTGGAAAGAAAAATCCTGTGTGGCCAGCAATGGTGATCGATCCTTTGCGGCAAGCTCCTGAAAATGTTCTAAATTCTTGTGTTCCTGGAGCTCTTTGTGTTAGGTTTTTTGGGCAGTCCAGAAATGGAAGGGTAAATGATGTAATCTTCATTCTGCTTTTTCGTTCATATTTTCCTTTCACCTGGTGGAGTAATAATACAATTTATTCTGGCAGGCATATTCATGGGTGAAGAAAGGGATGATTTTCCCTTTCTTAGATTACCTAGAAAGGTTTGCTTTACTGATTTTATTTATTTATTTTCTATTGGTTTCGTGTTTTGATGCACCACTAACTTTTTCCAGATTCCAAGTGCATACTCAATTATCTAAGTACAAGTCTAGCAGTTTTCAAATGGCTATCGAGGAGGCTTTCCTTGCTCAGCATGGTTTTTCTCCTGTGAGTGCTAGTGGTCACCTTGCTTCAGATGAATCTGTTCCTAGCGCATACCAGGAGGTTTCTGATTTAAATCGTGAACAAGAATGCCAATCAAAATTCCAGGCAAGTTAAAGTTATCTCTGAGTTTGTCGTTAGGTTATTTTAAATTTGAAGTTGCACTGACTATTTGGCATGTGTTAGAAATATCATTTTGGAAAAATAAATGGCCAATGCAACAATTAGTATGCCTTAATAATTCTTGCTCCAAGTTTAATAACTTGTCATGGTGGTAACCTGTAAGCTTAACAATGATTCAATCCATTTTTTTGTATATATTATCCACGTTGTTTTACCCTGTTGAGTAATTTTTTCCTTTAAGCAACTGATCATGTGGTGTTAAGGGGTCAGCCTTGTACTTTAAGTTCTAAGCTTTTTATTTGAAGTTTAGGCTGTAGACAGATCAGGGATGCTTTGTGAAAGCTGTGGATTGAATCTTCCATATAGGAGTGCAAAGAAGATGAAAAGGAATTCACAGCAGTTACTGTGTAAACATTGTGCTAAGGTTTGATTCTTGCTTCATGAACAGCCAATGTCATTTATTGGCTCTTTTTTTTTTTTTTTTGGATGGAGAAAAATGGGTTCTAAGAGATGCATTGGTCTTTCACAGCTCCTAAGTTCAAAGCAGTATTGTGGCATTTGCAAGAAGATTTGGCATCACACTGATGGGGGAAATTGGGTGGGACAATTTGACATCATAAATTAAGAGCTTTTATTTCAGTTTTTTTCACTGTAAAAATAATGTGCTACCAATAACATTGTTTCCAATTAGGTCTGTTGTGATGGGTGTCAAGTATGGGTACATGTAGAATGCGACAAGACATGTGGTAACCTAAAGGTATGGAATCTTTTTCACAATTGTTTGTTTATGTATTAATCTTTTGTAGTATTATGATATGTTTTCTGTGAAGAGCAGTGCAACTTTATAATCCAATCCTTGCTGGCATTCTTTTTATTGCAAGGATCTGGAGAACAATGATTATTTCTGCCCTGATTGCAAGACTACACAGAAATCTGAAGCGTCAGATTCAGATAGAAAATCTGTAACAATAAGGCATTTCTCAATTTTTCATAAATATTAAAACTTGGTTCTAGCGAGTGTAGACTTGGCTAGCTTAGAAAGTTAATAATATGTTACCTATACAGAACTAATGGCGAAACTTTTCGGGAGGAACTGCTTGATCAGATCACTGTCGTCTGCTGCAATATGGAAGGGATATATTTGCCCAAAGAACACATGTACTTATTTTTTTAACTTGACACTTTGCATTCATTTGAAAGTTATGTTCCACTTTGGTACCTGTTTGTGCCCACCATCAATTAGGAAGACCACTTCAAATGCAATGAGGAATTACAAAATGAAAAAAAAAGTGATGTGCCATTGCTGGTGCCTAACATGGCTTACTTTCCTTTTTTTTATTAAAAAAAAAAACCACTTGCAAAGCATTGATTTTTTTGTGCAGCTTCTCAGACACTTTGGAAGGTTACACTTGATTCTAGTGATCCAGATTGTCCAGGCAATTTACCAAACAACATTAATCATTTAGCATTTTCCCACTTTCTTACCCGGAATAAAACTGTGGCTAAAATTATATTGTTGAGTGGTGTGCATTTCTCTATGACAAATAGATAGTTGCTCATTAGATTCTTTGTGGTTTTTTTTGTGGATCTGGTTTTCAGAAGTTTTGCTTTCAATACCTATACTCTGTTCTAATGACTTTATGTAGATGGAGCCAACTGAGAAGCTTCTGGGGCTTGCCCATACACTTTTGTCAGCACACCTAGTTTTGTTTTGCCCAGCGTTCTCTCTGATTGCTAATCAGATCTCTGTACCTTTGCATAGGAATGACATAGTAGAAGCTTGGTTGCAAATATGCACCATTCTTTCCTTGTTTTATTGGTGTAAGCTTGTGATTGTGTCATTTTGTTTGTTGCTAGTTGGTATAGATCGGAGAGTTATGCTACCTGCATGTTATCATATGTGATTATCTGAGGCTTGTGTCACAATTGAACCTTTTCTCCTGAGTCCTGATCCAATAAGATATGTATACTGATGCTGACCTTGTCCTCTGTCTTTGTCCATTTATTGATTTGTCAAGTGTTTTTAGCTCAATTTCTTTACCCAAAATAGATTGTTGTTGCTATTTTTTTTTTTTTCTTTTTTTTGTTTTTCAATGTTTAGATGTGAGCCAGTCTTGGGGCATGCTAATTTTAATGCTTTATTTAAACTACTTTGACTTTATATCATGCAGGGTTTTATGTCAATGTAGCTCCTGTAAGTCAAAGAAACAAAATCTGAATGAATGGGAACGACATACAGGTTCAAGAAAAAAGTATTGGAAGGCTAGCGTCAAGGTCAAGAGTACAGGGCAACCACTGGGAAAATGGGTTCGTATTCTTATCTTCCAAAGATTTGTGGGTTTATATTGTGTTTTCTTTCTCTAACATAGCACTAGCAACTATATATAAAAATATAATTAAAATATTTTTGAAAAGGTCTTTTGCTGTTTTTCACTTTAATGCTTTTGTGCTTTGCCAACTAAATTTTAGTGTTGAAAACCTCTACTGAAGTTTCTACCTACAGACATGATTTCTATCAGTATATATGGCATACTGGAAATAGTTTAGCCTTTGCTGATTTTGGACCCTATACCTACATGATAGCAAGCTGGACATTTTTTCTTCTTCTTTTTTTTTTTGTTTGCATTTTCAAATTGCTATTTTTTGGCGCAATGGTAAAGTTGTTGCCCAATGACTTGGAGGTCACATGTTTGAGTCACATAAGCCGTCTCTTGCAAAGCAGAATAATATTGCATATAATAGACCCTTCCTAGGGATCCCACATTGATGGGAGTTTTGTGTACGGAGCTATCTTTTTTATTTTCAAATTGCTATTTCTTATTTTTAAATCCATATAGCCGACCCCATCTAGTGGGATAAGACTTGGTTGTTGTTGTTGCATTTCTTATATTTGCATCTTCTCTTCACCCTTCTTTAGGTTCTTGTTATCCATCTTGTACATTTCAACTCTTTTGAAGTGAATGCTTATAATCAACAAAGTTCCAGAATAACTAGATTCTCCTTTGATGAGACCTACTGTCTGTTCTGTAATCTATGCTATTAATCATCTTCAAATCATGTATATCCTAGCTATTTGGAATTGTCTATGGATCTTATCCATCCCTTGAACTTTATGCAAAACTACTAATATTTAAATAAATTAAATTACATTTTTTGATTAAATTAACTAGATTTCTATGCTGTACAACTTCAGTGCTAATTAACTGAACTTGTATTCCCATAAAGTGACGTATTAGCAATATTGGTTTTGTAAACTTCTATTGGTGTAAAATACAGCTAGAAGGTTGCAGTCCATCTTTGGGTAACCAAGCTAAGCAACCATCGCTTGGTGATAGAAAAGAGAAGCTCCTTACTTTGCTTCAAGGTACACTAATTTTCTTATTTATCATTTTATTTGGCAATCTCTTTATGCTTTTTTCTTTACTTTCTTGAACAGAACCATATGATCCAATACTTGCCAAGTGGACCACAGAAAGGTGTGCAATTTGCAGATGGATAGAAGATTGGGATTACAACAAAATCATTATATGCAACAGGTCATATAATCTGATCCTTATTCTCCTTTTTTGGGCCATCTAAATTCTAAAGAGAAAATCCAATCATTATTGTTCTTGCTACAAACATCTATGTATGGTAACTGGGATTCTTGCATATAGTATACCGAACTTGGCTTGGCTTATTCTGCAGATGTCAAATAGCTGTTCATCAGGAATGCTATGGAGCAATAAATGTACAAAATTTCACAACCTGGGTTTGCAGAGCTTGCGAAACACCCCTTCATAAAAGGGAATGTTGCCTTTGCCCCATCAAAGGTACATGTGCATCTTGGAACTGTCGTTTGCATGTATCATTCTTGTTTTGCAATGCTAGGATTTGATAATTGAAATTCGAGCTTAATCATATCACTGCTGCATTGGTGTTTATAGCTTTAAACTGTTGCAAATCATGAACACTAATCTCAAGTATTTGACAGGTGGTGCACTGAAACCAACGAATATTGATTGGTTATGGGTTCATGTTACATGTGCGTGGTTTCAGCCAAAAGTATCCTTTGCCAGTGGTGAAACGATGGAGCCTGCTATTGGCATATTAGATATACCAACTCTACTGTTTGGGAAGGTGAATTATAAATGATTTATCAGTTAGGTGATTTGTTATTAGATGTACTAGCCATATGTCTTTGGCCACGAGGAACATTATAAATCCTGACCTGTTCATTTTTATCAGGTTTGTGTGATATGCAAGCAGAAACATGGTGCTTGCACACAGTGCTACACATGTTCCACTTATTATCATGCTATGTGTGCATCACGAGCAGGGTATAGGATGGAGGTAAGCGACTCTAAATTAGAAGGTCTATAATTTGAAAGTTAAGCTGTCTTTGACTAATAAAATTAGGGGCCTACGTTTAAATTTATTATGCTTCCTTGATAATCATGCAAAATACGAATTGTGACATTATATCATCTGGGTTTACTTAGCAATCAGGTGCTTCATGGGCATTTAA
This sequence comes from Wurfbainia villosa, assembly GCA_025175895.1. NCBI lineage: Eukaryota > Viridiplantae > Streptophyta > Magnoliopsida > Zingiberales > Zingiberaceae > Wurfbainia > Wurfbainia villosa. The sequence continues at coordinate 3,364,543 of CM045997.1, read as the reverse complement.
ATATTCTTTGCAGTAGTCTTTCTATTTCACTTCTTTGTCAAAGAATTTGTAAAAGCTTTGGTATCAGCACACTATTCAGCTTTTCTATCACAATTTCTATTTCACAAGCTGCCCAGAATTTCTTTGTTCTGGGAATGGGCTTGACAAATATGTACATTACGGTGAAAAGCTTTTATAGTTATTTCTTATGGAAAACCTATTTTCCTGTTGTAGTCATCTTAGGTTGAAAATTGTAACATTTTCTTTCTATCCTAAATAATATGGAAAATTAGTACTGTGATTTCTATCTGAATGAATCTTCTTGTTATCATTAATTGCTCCATTCTTGTCCTAAATTGGAGAGGTGTGGTGCCTCACCTAATTACATTGTTACAACTGCAGTTGCATTGTTTGGAAAAGAATGGGAAACAAACTGTAAAGTTGGTCTCCTATTGTGCACATCACAGGTAAACTCAGTGTTCCTTATTGACAGAAACATTGTATTCTGCAAATTTTTCATTGTGTTGATTGGGAAATTGGGATCACGTATTTGGTATGCTGAGTGATTCAAGACATTTTCTCATGGAGATTTTGAACTCAGTTTTTCCCTTATTCAAAATGTTTCTCTCATCTTTGATGACTTACTCATTTGACTGGGTTGCTCAATTCATATATAATTTGGAAGCAGAATTAATTGATTTTGGCTTTTTTAGGTCTCCAAATCCAGATAATGTGCTAATTCTGCAGACTCCGACAGGGATTATCTCCACTAACAATTTGTTGAAGAACATGAAAAGGCAAAGTGGTTCTAGGCTAATTAGGATGGAAATGCCACAAGAAAACATAACCTCCACTTCTCAGCCTTCTGAAAGGTCATCTGCTGCTAGATGCTCGATTTACAAGAGAACAGAAATTAAGGTAGATGATTGTTTTAGATACTTGTGTTGTATGAGGTAGTGTCTCAATATGAATATTGTAGCATGTTCCTGAGATTTTCTAAATTTCTCATTTTTTGTTTATTAACACCTTAGATGAGAGAAAACTGTTTTTTTTTATTGCAATTTTGAAATTCTTGATCAATTTGTTCTCCTGATTGCATAACAATCTTTAGTTCTCCTGCCATACCCAAATTTGTAACTTTCTTTTGTAGAATATACGAGACAGTGGAATTCCACATAAAGTTATGGGACCTTGTTATCATTCTTGGGACTCTATCGAAAGTTTAAATGCAGCTATGGTAATTATCTTTCCGAATTGTGTGTTTCATTATTTAAATTAAATCCTTTAAACCCAAAGAAGTTTATTTCGTTGCATTCTTCTGCAACAGGATGACAGAAATCAGAAATCATTTTCTTCATTTAAAGAGCGCCTCCGCTATTTGCAGGTAATTTACTGTCTTCTTTCCCTTGGCTTATTTCTGTTTCTTCTGCATGCCCAACAATTTTCATTTCCTGTATTTGCAGTCAACTGAACAGACTAGGGTATGCTTTGGTAAATCCAGAATTCATGGATGGGGCCTCTTTGCTTGTAGGAGTCTTCAAGAAGGAGAAATGGTATTATTTTTTGCTATATCTCCTTGTGTAATGGATTATTGTGATATCTCTTGTTAGTTAAATATACAGTTTATTTTGCATGTTTGACTTTGATGGGATCATATGTAAAACTGTAAAAGTTGGTGGCACTTTGTTTTTCTTTAGTGTGGTTGCTAAAAAAGAGCTAATTGTAAGGATCGAATAACGATAAGGTTGAATTGTTCAGTTTCAAATTGGTTTAATTCCTATGGCTTCTTATATTCTGGTTATCTGTTCTCTCTGAAATAGCTGATTTTCTTATGTTATGCTATGTTTCAGTTTATGTTCCACTCTTTATTATATTGAGACGTGTAACCTTTTGTGGTTTTCTGAGATAATGATTTTGAGGTATCATTGTTGCTTGCATCTACATTGATGCAACCAATTATCAATATGCCATCTTAATATTGACAAAGTTCTGAGCTTTCTATTAGGGGGAGCGAGTTTTGAGATTTTGGAAGCACCTTTGTTTGAACTTACCCAAAGTTTTTTTTTAATATTCATTTTATAGATAGAAATAGTAATAAAAAAAATCATGGATAAAGATGTTAAAACTGCAGACAGAGAGAGATTTAATGGTTAGACGAAGATGATCTCTCAGACCAAGACCCAACAGAAAAAAAGAAGGGATTCCAAAAGATAAGTAATCTAATATAAGCAAAATGATCATCGGTGAATGCAAAATGATTTCTCAAATGATGTGTCCCAAGTGAAAAATCTTGTTAAATTACATCACCTTCTAGGAGCTGTTAAAGTTAAGCTATTGGAGTCACTCAATTTTTTGTTTATACAATGAAATTTCTATGCACCATTTGATCCTTACGGGACATTTTTTTTCCTATGCATGTTAGTCTATCTTCAGAAACTCACCAACTTATCTTCAGGTCATCGAGTACCGAGGAGAGCAGGTCAGACGTAGTGTTGCAGATCTTCGAGAAGTGCGGTATAAAGCGGAGAAAAAGGACTGCTATGTAACTTCTACTATCCTTTTTTATCTTTCAATATGGCATAATGTGAATATCGACTAGTAATATAGTACTGTATTTTTATTATGTGCATACAACAACAACAACAACAACAAAGCCTTATCCCACTAGGTGGGGTCGGCTATATGGATCCTTCTACGCCATTGGACTCTATCCCCTACTATATCATCATCTATATTTAAATAAATTTTATCTTGTTTTATTGTTGCTAACCAAGTCTTTTTTGGTCTTCCTCTTCCTCGTTTGATGTGTATATTTGGTATAGTTTCATATCGCCTAACTGGAGCATTTATTGGCCGTTTAAGTACATGTTCGTACCACCTTAAACGTGTCTCTCGGAGGTTTCCTTCAATAGATGCAACACTAACTTTTTTTCTAATGCTCTCATTTCTTATTCTGTCCATCCTCGTATGTCCACACATCCACCTTAACATCCTCATCTCTGCAACTCTCATCTTTTGCTCGATGCCGAGTCAACATTCACATTCATCATAACATAGCAGGTCTAATTGCCGTTTTGTAGAACTTCCCTTTAAGTTTTAGAGGCACTTTACGATCACATAAAATACCCGATGCTTTCCTCCATTTCAACCATCCTGATTGTATTCTATATAAGACATCTCTCTCAATCCCTCCATCATCTTGTAAAAATGATCCTAAATATTTAAAGCTCTCAATTCCAAACAACTCATCATCTCCTATCTTAACACTTGTCTCATTACGTCTAATATTGTTAAATTTAAATTCCATATATTCTGTCTTTACTCTACTAAGCTTAAAACCTTTCACTTCTAGTGTTTTCCGCCAAGATTCTAGTTTAGCATTTACTCCTTCATGTGTCTTATCTACTAAAACAATATCATCTGCAAACAACATGCACCACGGTAATGTGTCTTGAATGTGTCCAGTGAGTTCGTCCATGATTAATGTAAAAAGATAGGGACTTAAAGCTGATCCTTGATGTAACCCTATCTTTATTGGAAATGCTTCAGTTAATCCACCTGAAGTCTTCACTCTGGTCGTTACTTCCTTATACATATCCTTAATTAGTTCAATATATGTTACACTAATACCTCTTTTTTCTAAAATTCTCCATATTATTTCTCTTGGAATTCTATCATAAGCTTTTTCTAAATCAATGAATACCATGTGTAGATCCTGCTTTTGCTCTCTATACTTTTCAATTAGTTGTCTGAGAAGATGTATAACTTCTATTGTCGACCTTCCTGGCATGAATCCAAATTGATTTTCGAAAACCATGATCTCCTTCCTTAATCTTTTTTCTATTACTTTTTTCCAAAGTTTCATGGTATGACTCATTAGTTTACAACCTAATGATTAGTTTCATGGTATGACTCATTAGTTTACAACCTAAGAGAAAATTTATTTATAAGCTATGATATGCTGGTCAAATTGGCAGCAAATTTGTGGCATATTTGGACTTGGATGATTTGGAATTTGACATCTTCACGTAAGTGTACACATAGTTGCATGTTAGTGGAATTCCACCTGGCACATGTGCCATGGCAATTTGTTTAGATTGTGAATAGAGATATTAACTAATTTGCTCAAAGTTTGAGTAAGATTTATTGATTGAAAATAGAAGCTGCAAAGTAATTGAGTCATGATGGTACCAACACTGATCAACCAATACATAGAATCATAGATTTACCAACACTTCCTACAAAAGTTCCTTACCTATTGTTTTAGTTGGCTGTCTCGACTGGCAGAATTGGTATTGGGAAATGAGAATTCATAAAAGATTAAACCATCTATTGTTCTTTTAGATCCTCTTAGGACATGTTAATAATTTGATATCTGATTAAGCATCCAAACGCCTCTATAGCAGCCATTGTGAAGTCCATATTCTTCCTTAGCATACCACCTTGGACATCTTTCAATTGTATATATATTTACAAAGACAAAAAAACTAGCGAATATGCCATTGTATTTTGACTGGCTGACTGATAGCTGAACATACACTTGCAAATAAATATAGGTTCAAGTTTGAGTTAATAAAATAAAAATATCTTGGGCATGTGAAAGTATGTTATATAATGAGTTTATTAACCATGTGAAACAATATTTATCTATATGAAAATAAAAAGTCTGTTTAGCTTGTATTTGTTTATTCTTGATTACAAAGAAAACCAAATTCATATTAAGATAATTGGTAATAAGACAAGGAAAGAGTATTTTGATGAAATAGTCTGTTTTAGGTGTATTAAATTTTGGGTTATATTTTACCTTATTATTATTCTTGATTAAGGATAAATAAATTATATTTAACCCAAACCATACCTAGATTAATTCTATACACTGCATAATCAGAATTTGACCCATTATGGCCAAATCAGACCTAGATTAATCCTAAACGCATCATTATCAGAATTTTGACTGTTGTCCTAGAGCCACTTGCTTAGGCTCAAAGTAGTTCCACAGGTGTTGGCATAGCTTGGCATTTGAGGCTATATTTGTTCCAAGCTGATACTGAGATTAGTATCCAACTCAAATATTAAACCTGTATACATACTTTTGTTTTTTGCATATTTGTAATCTCAGAATTTGGGTGGCAAGACAGGCTTATTCTTCATTATTCAAGTGAAACATGGTTGGTATCGGGTGATGCAGACAAAACAACGATTGTTGTTCTAACTTGGTTTCAGTTTCAGTCCATGAGCAGAAACATGTTTTGCCCACGTCCACTGACACAGAACATGAAACCATGATATATAAGGATGTGTATATTTGAGTGAAAACTTACTATTTGCAGTATTCAAGTTCCAACTAGGAAGGATCAATGCATAAAACAGAAAATTTTATCTTTTATTCAAAATTTGGTTTTGGTTGATTTATTTATTCTTGGTTTGCAGCTATTCAAAATAAGTGAAGATGTTGTAGTTGATGCCACGGATAAAGGAAATATTGCTCGCCTAATAAACCACTCCGTAAGCCATTGTTATCTTTTCTATTCTAATGCTCTGGTATATTAGTTTCCTTTGCTCTGAAAATTTTACTTCTCGATGCAGTGCATGCCAAGCTGCTATGCTCGGATCATGAATGTCGGTGAGGATCAGAGCCGTGTTGTTCTTATAGCTAAGCGGAATGTTTCTGCAGGAGAGGAGCTAACGTACTTTCTTTCACTTATAATGCCAATCTTGGTTTCCTTTTTTAATCCACCAGTTTATTATTCTTCCAGGTTGAGAAGTTACTTATTTTGCATAGTTGTGTGCCTTCATGATTTTAAAAACGTCTCTACTTGAACTTCTTATGCGGTTGCATAAGTGGATTTTGTAGGGAACTATATGACCAATCACACAAGTAGTTTGCCTGGTAGTCAAAATAACTTTGTTTTCTTCATACTCTAGATTGAATCCAATCAATGGAAATTCAACTTTCTATTTGGTAGCTTGTAATATAAATGCCTCAAGTTCTAAACAATTTAACTATTAATATAATATATCTATCTATCTATATATCATTATCAAGTAGTGTTTCTCTAAGATGTGTGAGGATGACTACATAAATCTTACGTATTTTGCTCCATGATTGTTACACATACACAGACTACGTATTTTGCTTATTTGTATGCCTTATAATAATTAGTTTCTAGATGATGATTATGTTTACATAAAGAACCACTACATGTCCCTTTTCCTTCCTCAATGTAACTTAAGTTTGCTTGCTTTTAACGCAAGTAGTAGCTAATAAGGCCAACCACATTTTGTGATTACCAACCACTATCACTGACAACCATTTTAATGTCTCTTAGCTTGTAGTTCCATCATATTTTCTGCATTATGGCTCTAAATTGTCCAATAGATGGTCATTCTCATGGAATATTATATCGATTTAATGTTAACAAGGTATCAAAAAGCACATGAAGGTGGTAGATGGGGGACCCATTTCGTAGTTAGGTATAATATATGAAAGCATATATTGTTAATATTTAAAAAAAGTTTATGTTGATATCTAAAGTGTTTATCACCTGTGAAGTTGCTAGTCAAGTTAGCATTATAAATTATAAACTACTAAATAAGGTGACTTAGAGATTCTCATCAATTTAGTTTAAGCTAAAATTAATTTGAATAATCAAATTAGATTTTTTAAACTGCATATTTCATATGTAATCACTATATGGTTCCCTTCAAGTGGTTGCTTATGCAACTCGGGTGGGTGTTTTTCTAAAACCATGGATTGTTAAAGCCTTGAGAATAGGAAACTCCTTCTCGGGGAGGTCATGACTCTGAACTATCGATCAATTCTCTCCTTTGCATTTGTCACATAGGTTCTTGATTTATCTTCTCCATCGAAGGGGTCGTTCATGTAGCGGTTTTATATATTTTTTTTCTTAAAAACAGGAAACTCAAGAAGCTGATGACACTTTGTATTTTGCTTCGCAGGTATGATTATTTGTTCGATCCTGATGAAGCTGAGGAATGTAAAGTTCCCTGCCTCTGCAACGAGCCAAACTGTAGGGGATTTATGAACTAGCTAATATCATTCATCATTAACCGAGGTTGCATGAAGAACTGCAATGAGCAATATTGGAATACTGAAGCATTAGAGATCTAACTTCATTGCCCTAACATTGAAGCTCTCGAGTGAAGAGTGTCTTGAGGCATCGAAATGGGGGTTCCCAAACACTTCGGTTTGCTAACAGCAGCCGTGCAATCCAAATTACTTGCAGGAGAATGGAGAGGAGCTCAAAAGCATCTACAAATGAGTGCAAGATCCCATTTTTTTTCTCCTTATAAAAGAAGATTTTTATTTTTTTATTTTTCCACGAAGGAAAGCAGTTTTTTTTCCTGTTTCTTAAAATCTCGATGTGTTCGAATGGAATTTGTTTTTTTTTAATATACACGGAAATGCAGATAAATTTGTTGTTCTTGTATGTTATAGTAATTGTGTTAAGCTTGTTTTTTGATATTTGTGGTATTGCAGGTGATAGGTAGGGGCAAGCACGGTTAAAATCGAGAATTTATTAAAATTGAATTAATTGATGTTTTTCATCGACCGAATCCATTAATTTTTATAATTAAAAATGAACCAATTGAATTGATAAAATTAAAAAAAAAAAATAAAACTAAGGCTTTTAATAAATAATAATAATTAATTTTTTTAAAAAATAAATTCTTAATGTTTTTTTACATATTTTTTATTATATAATAAAAAATAACTTAACTGATTTTTAAAATTTATGATCTTGATTTAATTGAAATAATTATTTTTTAAACAACTGAAATAATCAAAATAATAATATTTTTTTTTAGAAAAACTGAAAATTCAAATTAATTTGTACAGTTGAATTAAAATTTTACTAATTAATATAATCTATCAAATTAAGTATTTGTTATAAATAAGTGATAAAGAAAATAAATCATTGCCAATATCATCTTAAAATTATCCACTCTCAATTTATCCCTCTATCAACTTTTATATTCATTCGGTTCTTCTAACATCCTTGCCATTGTATCCTTCCAACTTAATCTTTTTTATGTCAATATTGCAATGACGAAACAATTTAATAGATGAGCTTTTATATATATATATATATGTATAATTCAAACAATTATTCTCTTTTACAAAAAAATCTCATGTTTCCTTCTTCAATTTCTTTTATTTTCCCTTCTACAAAAATTGAATTATTACCTCCGCTTGCCTCCCTACTTAATCATTATTTTATTGTTTCTTCTTTCTCGTGAAGTAGTCACGTTTGCTTTTGCAGCAATCACATATTCAACTTCAACAATGGACTCGTTGGCCCGTAAAGGAGAAATTTATATAATGGATAAATAATTGATTTTGAAAATGATTTAAAATTTTATTTTGGATTCGAATAATCATCTATTATCTTACCAATCGTGCTCAAGATATAGTCCTCCCATAATTTATTCCCTCTCAATTTCTAAGGACCCAGAATGAAGAAGTTGTTAAACTGACAGTTCCAGTCTTTTACACAATAATGAACTTGTTAATATGCAGAGGCCCCTATGACATCCCCAAATATTATTCTTTCCCAAACAACTCGTCTGAGCATCACCTATGGCATCAGTTTTCTCGAGCACTGTAGTTCCACTAACCACAATTGACGGTCCCAAATACCGTTGATATTTCTGAGCACCAACTTTTTTGAGTGCTAGTGCTACAGTTTCATAGAGCATCATCGTCATTCACTCATTCTCGAGCATGGTAGATGGTCCTAAGTATTATCAGTACTCCGAGTTAGAAATAGTCTTTCTCAGACATAGAGACTGCAAAATTTTTCAGGAATGTTTGTCCTTCCGCTATGTGAGTGCTAAATTGAGCGAAGCTTTTCATGATTTATCTTTGAAATCGATTAATAGGAGCGTTTAAAGTGAGTATATCAATTTTTTTTACTAGTACTATATTTCTAAGCCTTCAACATAACTAATCCTGAAGATGATCGATTTGATCTTATAAAAATTTTCCATTGACTATCAGGATAGATCTGAAGACGCTCGCATGGACAACCTCAAAAGCCCGAGCATTCATAATTTATCATCTCATTTTGAATAAAATTTTATAAATTTATCATAATTAAGATTCAAATCATGAAAGAGGACTCACATCGTACTGTCATACATTTATTTGCTCAGTTTATTTTAGAAGATAATAATTAAAGATGTGAATGGGATAAGAGTGAAAATTCTCAAATATAAAATTAGCAAAGAATGAATTTACAATTCAATCAAAAATTACTTTTGACCATATTTCCAACTAACTTAAATTGAGCAAAGAATCACCTTCACAATCACGGTGCAATAACAAAACATTCAATTTGACTCTCAATTATTCATAATTCATTCTCAATTATTCACAATTCATTCTCAGATACAATAAATTTATAAAATATTTCTTCAAATAAAAATGACGATTTGCTCCTTCTCACAAGCCAACCATCCACATTGTGATAATACATCACCCAGCTTTAGGAAAAAAGTCATCTGTAAAAGATTGAAATCGTCAATCTAATAATCTTCATTGATATATCTTATGATCATTATGAAAGAAATAAATCATGAAGAATCCCATGAACTTTAACGTAGTGACCAAAACATGTGAATATCATCTAAATCCAAAATAAAATTTTAAATCTCCTCTGAAATCGATCCATGACACTTCTACAAACACCGTCGTACTTTGATCACCACGCTAACCCGTGGAGACAAAGGAAAAAAACCATCATGAACATGCACCAAGCACACCACTCCAGACGCAATTGTCAATCCATGGAAACGACATTGTGAGAAATCAATTCGCATCAAAACTCATCAGTCTAGTTCGATAAGGTTAGCAATACTCAGGTCAAGCCGCAGCTTTCTTCTTATCAAATCCTAATCACTATATCAATGTTGAAGCTGCTGAATGACTAAAGTTAACATTAACAGTAATTGATGTCCTAAATATTCAACTGAAAATCGATGCAGTTCAGCAGCTGTTCTTCAGCGTTGAGCTTTATGAGTTTGTTATGTTTGAGAAGGCGAAGTCTGGTGCTTGTATTATTTACCATCAAGGACCAGAGCGGAGGTGAAAAAGAAAAGCTCGCACTTGCTCTAAGGTTTCTCTTCGTCGGATGGGTGAGGGCATGATCCATTAGCTACATCGGCAAAGTATTCTTCCACTGAAACAAGTATCAATGGAGGATCATTTATCATCAAAGTATTAAGAACTAGAAAACCACAAATGGGAACAGAGAAATCACACTTGCAACAGGTTGTAATCTTTGCATCACATGCGAATATCACAAATCGAATGCAAGGAAGAAAAGAGAAGAGGATTCGAGGTTACCTATGCCATCCTGTTCTGGGGAGCCCAGCATGATGTCAGAATCTGATGGCAAGAAAGGGGAACCATCGTAGTCTCCCAAAACTCCAAGATCTTTGATCAAACAAGCGAGAAAAAGGTGTCAATGGATATTTTGCTTGAGAAAAAGCATCGCTGATGGAGAAGAAATAGTGATGTAGTGGAAGATCAATCTCGCACAAAAACTCAAAAGGCTGAAAAATCCTATTAAATTCAAGAATGAATAAACCCCTTTTATAAACCAATTCTTTTACGAGAAGAAAATTTTAAAAGAAGCCCTACATTTTATTCCTAATTTTAAACCACATCAAATAGGTATCCAATAATCACTATTGAGTTGAATCCATTAAATTTTGAAGGGGAAAGAATAGCTTCAAGTGTATTCCAATGACTATATTTATGTTTTTTGTTTTCTTTTTGCAAGAATCTACTATGTGCTAGGTTCAGGATCATATATAACTGAAATTTTCAAAAGAGATTATCACACATTGAAAGTATAAATGCAATATTACCTCCTAAATTTGAGAAGTCTGCTGTCAAATCAGACAGACTGAAATTCCAGAGCTGTTCCAAGGATCTCGTTGGATCTCTTGAGTGTCCCACACCATCTGATCCTAGTTGCAGCTCTCCTGTGTGAGCTGCATCAGATGGGAAGGTGGATTCTAGTGTTGACGCATCCACACCCAACCCAGACATCTCCAGAGTGAAAGGAAAATGATTACTTGACGCTGCTGATGCAGGGCTCATAGCCATCTCCGACGTGGAAGAAATGGCACCACATGGAAGGGTTGCATGAACCACTTCAGGTGTACCACTGCCAATCATAATTTCAATAAGTAAAAGTGGTTTTCATCAAACAAGGAATAAATAATATGGTAAAGGATGAATATGTCATGATGTTATGATTAGCTTCGAGCACACCCTTCAGTCCAGACAACAAGCATTTCCTTACTACGTATAAGCGATAATAAACAAATGTTGCCTTTTCACAATTTTTTTTTAAACGCAAAGTGTAATCTGTAATTTAGATCTTCCCGTGAGAAGGGAGGTGAAGTTTAATGTTTCTTCTTTTATTTTTTATGAACAAGTACAATATGATAGTAGTGATCATCAAGTGCTAAGCCATACACCTCCAAAGAAACAGAATTGAATAGTAGAAATAATAACAACTAAGTTTTATTCCACTAAATGGAGTTGACTATATGGATCCTCCTAAATTTTATTCTATTTTATCGTTGCTAACCAAATCTCATAGAATTGAATAGTAGAAAGAAAGGCAAATTGGCTACAATGCTCAACTTCTTACTTGGTCCCAGAATTGATGCGAATGGGATGAAAATTGCCCAAAGCAGGAATTCCATTGACTACATGACAGCTGGAGAGCCCACAAGCCATAGGGTCAACGTGAGATTGACCAGTAACCGGCATTGGCTGTTGAGGAAGAATAGGGTAACCCATAGGTAAATTGACTGCACTGAAAATGAGTGTTAATTAATCAGATGATAGAGAGCATACGTTATGCATATGTAATTTCAGAGGAAACAGTCAAAACGATTACCAGGCATAGGGTGAATCCCATTTTGAATCGGAGCCAATGGGACCTTAGGCTGAACAGGATACTTCATCATATGATACTGGTGCTCAAGCAAGTAATTGAACAAGATGATTTGCTTCTTCAGCTTTAGTCTTATATAATAAGCTCTAAAAAACTCTGTATTTTCCTCTTCTAATTTCTGCCAAACTGGGAAAAACACAGCAATTAAGACAAAACAAGAAAAAAATAAAAGAGAATTTGCAATGCTAGGTCAAGTTAGAAAAATCTTCAATAGTTTATATGTATTTTATTTCCTCAGCCAAGTATGCATGACATGGTTATTGAATTCATGTTGCAAATGAAATATAGTAAAGGCAAAACCATTGCTAGTACTGCACATATGATTCATAGGTGGATCAGATTTCAAAATCACAGAAGTAGGAAGTAGATTGCACGCGCTGCGAGTGTTTATTACAGTGTTTTAAGGCTGCAAATATAAAATGCCTACCTAATGTTGTAAAACCAGGTTCTATCCTAGCACGAGTAGACAACGTCCGAACCACCTCGCTTCTATTCATGTACAATTGCAGACATCGTTCTATCAAATTTTGCACCTGCAACATACAGTGGAGATAGGAACTAACCAAGAAGAGATAGACAATATTCATGCTAGCTTCACAAAATGTTCTTGATTGATAAAACTACATGAAACCGGCAATGGGCAGCCTCACCAGTTCTATGTCTTCTCGAGAAACCTTTCTGCTATTACTGCTTGCATTGGATGCTGAACCAGGATCTGTTTTTGGAGCTTCAACATGCATAACAATTTGATTGTCACCGTGTAAATCATGTGAAGTTTCTATTGATGGTTGTACTTCTGCACACTGAGGATCCTGTCAAGACACTTCCTTGAAAAATTGCTAAAGACAATGTGTAGCAGCTTTCCATTGTAAAATGAGATCATATGTGTATAGCCAGTTTGTTCCATTTTACAAAAAAGGAGTTTCAAACTCAAAACAAGGCTTGCTGAACAAGGTAGAAAAGCGAGCAATATTGTTGCAAGTCTTAGCAATGCAGAAAACTTAGATTTGCTATTTTATGTCACCTACAAATTTGTAGGTAAGAAAATTGTTCCATTGAGTGTTCTTTTATTTTTCTTTTATCTTCCTCCTATTCTTTTGTAAACATGAGCATTCCACGTTCAACAAATACTACATGTAATTGACTAAGTCTATTTTGTAAAGATAATGATCGTTGTTTACTGGACAGATGCATTGGGATCATGGCATTCATTATATGAAGACGATTAAAAAGAAACAAAAGCACTTTAATCGTGCAAGCGTGAGATTTTATCGAGATCAGAAATTAGTTTTCACCTGTGAGGTCTTCATTTCAGCTCAGCCTCAGCGTGTCAATCCAACCAAGCTCATCTGACTTGAGGAAGCAGGAACATTGTTTGCTATGTCCATCACCTTTTAGATTTTCAGGATTTACTCATGCTCCATAGCTGTTGTGGTCGATTCCTGCAGTCCAATATATTATTACTGCTCACAAGCACTAAACAGGTTAAAAGACAGATGTTGTCAAGCACTTCGCTTAACCAAAATTCCTCTTTTGGCATCATGCTCGTGCATAATAAGATCGGGAAAACACCATAAATTGGAGCATATAATTTTACACCAAAGAATCTGTAGGCAATCCTAACAGGAGGGAAGTGAAAATCTCACTGATCACGACACAAGTCTTTGTCTTTCTAGCTGTGGTTTGAACAGAGTGAATGTTGGCATAAATTTCATTAGATTGGTTGTCTAACTTACATGACTACTGTGACTTAAATTCCAAAATTGCATTATTTTAACTAAGAAAATTGTTAATGAATGCAGGAATTTTGGCCACTATGATTAAGGGTATGCTAATGGAATTGAAGATATCTATAGAATAGCTAACACGAAAAAGGGGAAAACAAGAGATTTTACCCAAATAAGATGCATTAAAAATGAATCTAATAAGATACTAATAAAGGATGATGAAATAAATGAGCAATGAGAAGGGAGCCTTGGCACAACGGTAAAGTTGCTGCCTTGTGACCAAGAGGTCACAGGTTCAAATCCTGGAAACAGCCTCTTGCAAAAAAGTAAGGTAAGGCTGCGTACAATGGATTCCTTCTCCGGTACCCCGCGTGGCGGGAGCTTCGTGCACCGGGTTGTAGTTTAGTTTTTAGAAATAAATGAGCAATAAAAAAGATATTTTCATTTAGTGAAAATTTAAGTGACCAACTTAGCTTAGGAAATTTACATAGGTTAGAGGAGCATAGAAATTCAAAATTCAAAAGTAGAACTAGCGTTAAATGGGATGAAAAATGGGATGAAAAATGTAAAAGCAGTAGAACCTGATGATATTCCAATAGAGGTATGAAAGTGTTTAAAAAAATAGGGTATTGAATGGCTCATGAAGTTATTTAACATGATATTGAAAACGAAAAATAAGTATAATCGTTGGAGGATAAGTAGTCTAGTCCCTCCGTATAAAATCAAATGAAACATACAAGATTGCATGAATTATACAGGCAGGATTATTAAAATAAAGGACATTAAGTGTTCTTTGTGATTGTAAACTACCTCTAAAGATAAAAAAGGAGATTTACAAAGTGACAATTACACCTGCTATATTATATGAAGCTAAATATTGAACCATGAAACGATCTCATGAGCAGAAAATGAGAGTAGTAGAGATGAAGATATTAAGATGGATGTGTCAATATATGAGAATGAATATGATATTAAATGACAATATTAAAGAGAAAATCGAAATTGCACCTATTGATAAAAAAAACTCTGAGATACATTTAAGATGTACTTAGACGATTAATAAATGTTCCAGTGAGATGATATAAGATCATGGAAAATACATGGATTCATGGAGGAAGACCAAAGAAAATTTAGCTAGCAACAATAAAACAGGATAAAATTTCATTTAAATATAATATATGAGGAAATAATAAGGGATCAAGTCTAATGGCGTATGTAGCTGACCTTACCAAGTGATATAAAGGTTTGGTTGTTGTTGTAGTTGTTGCAAGGTGATTGAAACTTATTTTTACCTTTATACTCAAAAATTGGCCGTGGCCAATGTTAGTAGAATACTCTTCAGATTTATCGAGGGATTGAACCAAAGGAGCATTATATGAATGAAAAAGGACCCACTAAAATTGCTGCAAAGTAAAAGGGAAAAAATATCGATATATCCTTTAAGTTTCTCAAATGACTCCTTACTACTGCAACAAATGACATAAGATTTATTTCAAACATTAAGGAAAACACACATTTTTGCGTACAATCAGTTTTCACTGTGAACTCCAAAAGAAGTGAGGATAAGAAAACTGTCCAAAAACAAACAATATTTATGATTGAGAAGTTGAAATAATTTTAGAAGTATGAATTGGAGACAAACTAAATTTTGTTTGAAGAACAACCATAAGAAGCTTGATGACATAGGCACAAAGAATTAGACAGATACTACCATATGTATAACTATTTCAAGAAGGGTTCCTATCCATGGATAACATGTGGTTAGCAATCAGTTGGATGAGAGTATCTCAAAATCTCCCGGAACTCTTTCCCTTGGAGGAATTATGAAGCCATATATACAATCAATCAAAAATTAAATTTTCAAAACATAACCTTGACCGTATTTTCCAGTCCAGAATACAAATTGTGAAATTATGAGTATTATGTTTTGAGCATCCTGCTTTGTTTTAGTGCTCAAAACAAACTCTTGCAGCAATAACAAGCTTTAATATACAACAAAGTAAACATAAGATAGTCTTTCATGCATTGTATTACTATTGAATATCCTAAAGTTTCAGGAAAGACATAGTAAAAAACAACAGTAGTTTTCTAATACAGCTCAAACAACAGTATGATACCAAAATATCAACAGAAATAGGAACTAGAACATTACATTAAAGTGGTTTTAAGTGATTTATGCAAAAGAAAAGTAAAAAAAAAACATATTCCATTCACAACTCGTGAAAGACAGACAGGGAAACACTGAAGCAGATGGAAGCTCACTCTTAAGCAAAAACGCTTGATGAAAGAAAAAGAAAAGGCAAGATTTTTCGGGTTCTTTTATGCTTTCTCACTGACTGCAGAGGAAGAATTGGAAAGAGATGGAGGGGATGCAGAGGGAAGAAAAGAAGTAAATTAAAGAAAAAGTACTTCCTAAACGGCAATGTCGCCGCCATTCATTTCCTATATTACTACCTGAGCAACCGTATAGGTCCCACTATGAGGAGCCTGTGTTTTTTATACCTTACTCGCCCATTAAATGGTATCATGGGAAAAGAGTCATCGTACGCAATTAGCAATGTCAATGCCTTGCAATTTACTTTCATTTTACAAAATTCCTCTTCAAAATTTCAAAATCATAAAAAAATATTCAAAATTTTCTTTTATTGTTTTATCCAGTCATTAACATCCTTACTTTATCTTCCAAAATAAAACTGTGGAGGATTTCTATTATCATATATTTGCCATGTCACTATTTCATCAATTAAAATAATAAAAAAAATATTTTAGTCGTAGAGTTTACCATCAAAAAATTTCCTATAATTTCGCAATCATGAAAACACTATAAAATTATCAAACTCGTATCATTTTGCCTTTAACCATTAATATTGTTATTTTACTAGAAAAAAATATTATAACACACACACACACAGAACACTTGTTATATAATTATTATGTTATATGAATCAATGATGTTAATAATAAAGGTGTGAAATAAAAAATTGTCTAAGAGAACTTTGATGATTTTGAAATTTGAAAGGGAGGTATTTTGAAAAATAAGGTAAAATAAAAATTTCTTAAACATAATAATAGTTATGATTTATCAGTAAAATGATATAAGAGTATGGAAACTTAGACGCGTTGGTAACTTCAAAATTTTGAGAGTGAAATGAAAGTTTCGCATAGTTAAATTGAAACACTAGGAAGCAAGAGCTTAAAATATAAAGAAAAATCCAATCTATAATATTATTTTGTTAATACATTAGCCATAAAACTGCAAGATGAAGAAATTAAGGGTTGAAGATTGGAACAGCAGCTGAATGCTAAACCTCTGCTGTAGAAATTTCAAAAATCAATAGCAGAGTCTGGTCCTCAAATTGGATGTTATTATTATTTTTCTCTGACTTTGGACTGGTTCCTTCAAATAATTTGTGGACCCAGACATTGATGCCTTGAGAAGACAAAACTTTGTTGTATGTGCAACAATATTCATTCACAAAAAAAAATAATAATAATAATAAATAATTCTAGTTTTCTCTAGGAAAAAATGTGACTTACAGACATGATTGTAGAATCAGAAATGACACATACAGTAAATGCCACTGATAAAAAAACCATTTGTCAGTATTAGGTAATAGTTCAAGTTTTACACAAAAACAAAGATTCTGCTAAATGTATTTACTTATCAACTTGAGAAACATCCTATTTGCTCCAAATAAAAAGAAAATATATATATATATATATATATACTGACAATATAGAATTACAGTTTAATCTAAGGAAAAAAAAAAACTTTAAAACTGGGAATCCTAAGCCCTTTAATTGTAGCTTGAAAATGATCAACAAGTGCACATAATCAATCAACCAAAAGTTTTGTCAACCTGTGAATCATAAAACAAATAATTCCTAAGTCCTCATAGTTGAGCTTACACTTTACAACAGTAAACTGATGAGATGAAACAGTGGGTCATTTTTTTCCCATTTTGGGTCCTTGTCCTAAGAAACCATGCAAGGTTGTTGGTGTCAATTATAGAAGAAACCAGATCCATGAGTCCATCAGATGGTGATGCCAAACTCGCTCCATGCTTCGCATATATTACAGTATAAAAGGTAGACAAATCTTATGCTGAATGATGACTCCCACTCTCCCACCTATAACTAAAGAACAAAGAAGATAAAGTTTGTGGATATCCTTGTAGACAAAATAAGTGGAGAATACTTAATGATATGTATGGGTGGTTACCATGAAGTATGGGTCTCCTTGGAGAAAAGACACAAAAAAGTATGAAGCTGCCAAGCACTAAGCTTTCAGTTGAGAATGTTTTTTTGCTGGCTGAACTCAATATAGTAATCCATCTCTTTTGCAAAGAAGATGGGCGTGAGATATTGTTGAGGCAAGCAAAGAGTGTTGGTATGATGAAAGTGGGCGCTCATATAATCTGCGATGGGAACTCAGGTTCCCCCACTAAAAAGGTTAGGGAAGGAAACACTTTCCCTAAGGGCACCTATTTTTTTTATTCCAAATTCCTCTCTCCAGAACAAATGGCAGAGTATGGGAACACATAATGTTTTAGAGACAAACAAATTGTGGAATAAGAACATGAAACAGGGCTAAGACCAGCTTGGGTATCTCTGAGACATGTTGATTAGAGTGCAACATTGATATTCTCCTCCTGACACCTTAACTTAATGGTATCAAAGACACCATGATTTGTCATAAAGTTTGGTGTATATATTCTAGCATCAGTTTAGTTCGTTCTTACAATATTAATCCTGTTATTTTCAGGAGATAACATAGAATATGAAGCTCATGAGATCTAATTAATGGCCTTTAAATATCAATAACAACAAAGTAAATATCAATCAAATTGTTTTCATAGTTGTTGCAGGAAGTAGTGAATGCTTTCTCCTGAAACTATCAAACATCATACTGTATAAATAGAAAGGAAAAAAATCAGAAATCTGAGCATACTACTAGATGAATTTTTCATTCCATTAGTTTCTCAAAATTAAGGCTTCATGCCTCAATTTTTTAAATGGATTTTTTTTTTCAATATTTTTGGAAAAAGTCTAGGGTGAAAATCAAAAGGACGCCCTTTATTTTCATTATCATCAAAAAAATGTCTCATTTAAAAAAAAAACAAACAGGTGCCTCATATCCTAAAAATACCCTTGTCCAACATTATTGTAGCAACTTTGGCTTTGAAATACCCTTTTCTAACATTATTGTAACAAATTTGGTCAAAGCTGCTCCAATATAAAACAGTTTTGATTAAAATTGCTTTAATAATATTTAACCAATTTTGACTAAATTGGAACAGTTTTAGCCAATATTTGAGCAGTTTTAACTGATGTTAAATTTTGAGTATGTTGAAGCAGCTTTGGCCAAAGCTGCTACAATAACGCTAGGACAAACATATTTTTAGGATAAGAGGCATCCTTTAGATATTTTGTTCAACATAGTGCACCCTTTTTAATAATATTGAAAATAAAAGCCGCCCATTTGATTTTTTTTGCCAAAAATCTACAAAATATAAGTTTCAATGTGGCGTTCTAAGTCAAAATTTGCGACCGACAGAAATTGAAAAACTGGATGGCCAAAAATTGTTCTCCCTAACTACAAGAATGGTGGGGCAAAATATCTTGAGAGACGATGGTGAGTTCAGCGAGATATTAGAGACGATGCCAAATAAATTATATTTTAAATATTTAGCATTTTTAAAATTGTTTTTACCCGTATCAATGGAGTGTTGTGGAGTTAGGTGACATCGTAGGATATATTTGAAGATTATAGAAGACCAAAATACATGTTGAGAAGAGAGTTTACTTCTCAATATTGTATTTATTTAATTATTTATTGTTATTATTATTTTGTTTTGTATTCAAGGAGCACTAGAGGTGTCAAGGATCACTAGAGGCGAGGTTTCTCACTTTTCTCTATTAATTTCTCTATTAAGTCTAAGAAAAATCAAGGGATCTCTTACACAAGATATGGGCATTGATTCATTTGATTTTTATTGTTTTTTTTTTTCATATTATATAATCAAACTTGGATTCTCACTTAAATGTAGGCTTATCCGAGCCATGTAAGATTATTTGTCTTCTTGTGCCTTTGCGTTGTTCTAATAAGAGAGAGAGATTCCACTGAGCAAGCTTATGGTGGTGCAGTGGTGGTTATTACGCATTCTAAAGACTCCATATTTGGATTTACAAGTGCATGATGATGTCCCAATAAGAGGGCTTAATGGTCAGTACGGCAATAAAGTTATATCAATGAATAATAATCAATCCATAAAGACAGTAAATCTTTCAGGGTGTCTGCTCTCTTACCGCGTTAGTTCTGATTTAGGCAATATATTTTTCGTGATTTATCTTTTTCGTATTGACTGTGAGACTGATTGACATGGCGACGAGCGAATCACTCTTTGCACCAACAAATGCACGGTGACGGTAGATTCCAACAAGTGACGTTAGAGCAATCTCAACCCCCTCTACTAGTAAAGAGACATTGTGATCCCTACACTGAAAACATCACTGCCTTTACCAAAGTAGGAACAGTGTTAAATCTATTTCTCTTTTAAGCTGATGAAAAGGGCAACTTTTATTTTTGGGTGGTCAAGTTGTGGAGCCCTAAGAAACATGAATAACCTAATAAATTTATTTGGGACATCCATCAACTCAATTGGTGACAAGCGATGAAAGCAAATACATGGACCTTGTGAATCCAACCTCACATTCACAGAAGAAACTAACCCCTAGCTGGATTGTAGTCATTGGACCACAGAACATGGATACAAAACGCGAGAGAGAGAGAGAGAGAGAGAGAGAGAGAGAGCGATAAAGAACCTGGACCAGAATAGACGTGACTTGACAGGATTGGCCGAGCAATGGATCGAACATTGGACCTCGCATAATTCCATGAGACCTGCAAACGTAAAGAAGCGAACAAAGATCGGAGTTTGTGCACTATCAGAGACATTCTTTAGCTACAGTTTTCGGGTTCATAAAGGGCTCACCGCTCACACCAAGCCAGGTTCTGCTACACATAAGCGCGAGAGAGGAGGACGCCGAGGAGGAGATCTCTGACGGCGTGTCGGCGTCGCCACTTGGCCCGCCGCCGGCCATCGCCGCTGGTATTTGGCAAAGCGCCGAGGAGGACGAGGGCGCGGATCGTTTCACCAATTCCAAGAGGGTAAAAAGTATTAAACCGCCCGGGGTAGTAATTAGCGAATAACAAAAAAATATTGGGCCATCTATCAAAATTCCAAATTTTTATTTCTATTTTTTTATTATAAATAATGCAAAATTATTGGGCTTTCTTCCTATTTTTAATCATTATATTACGATAATTAATGTAAAATTATTGGAAAATCTACTATTTCCTATTTTAAAATACATTTTATTTATTTTTAAATAGATAAATAATTCAAAATTATTGAGCAATTTGCCAAAGAACACCCTTAATTTTCTTTTTTTTTGTTATAATAAATAATAAAAATTATCAAATAATCTACCAAAACACTTTTTTTTCTCGTATGATAAATAATGTGATACTACTAAAACCCATAAGTAACATGAATTCATTAGATAACATGCCATAAGGATAATTTTATTTTCTATTTTTAATAATAAAAATTGCAAATTCTTATTTAACATTTTTTTAAAAATAAATAATATAATTTTTTTGGATAACCTACTAAGACATCCTTATTTCTTATTTTATTAAAATATTTGATCAATTAAAAATTTGATGTAAATTTATTCAACTAAAATGTTATTAATAAAATCTAAACACTAATTTTTGGACCTTAAATATATATTTTAAAAAAACTACCTTTGGGCCCTTTAAGAAGCCGCTTTCAAGAAGATGATTGAGATGTTTGCTCTTAAAGTGTCCTTTACCAAATTTCCTATCGTCTTTATTTTCTTTAGGAAATTTTGACCCAATCATAAAATTATTATTTTATAATCTAAAAATAATTTTTTATAAAATAGAATAAGATTACATATAATATATCATTTTTCGAAATTTTATATAACTAGAGAGCTTCATGCACCGAGTTATTCTTTACTTTTGTTCATATTTTTTCTCTATACAATGTTATTGACACAAAGACTAAAGGATAAACAGAATAAGAAATGAGAGTATTAGAGAGGGAGTCGGAGTTACATCTATATATTAAGAAAAAATTCTAAGAGATATGTTTAAGGTGATATAAACATGTATTTATACAACCAATAAAAGTTTCAGTTATACGATGCAAAATGATGACGAATACGCACATCAAATAAGAAAGAGGAAAACTAAAAAAAAATAGTTAGCGACAATAAAAAAATATAAAATTTATTTAAGTATAGAATAAGACTGCGTATAATATATCATTTCTCGAAATTTTATATAATCAGAGCATCATATATACAATGCTATTGACACAAAGACTAAAGGATGAACAAAATAAAAAATGAAAACATTAGAGAAAAAGTCAAAGTTCTGTTTATATATTAAGAAAAAAATTTCTAAGAGATATGTTTAAAGTGGTATAAATATGTATTTATACAACCAATAAAAGATTCAGTTATGCGATATGAAATGATGACAAATACACACATCAAATGAGAAAGAGAAAGATCCAAAAAGATTTAATTAGCGATAATAAAAAAGAAAAAATTTATTTAAGTGTAAATAATAATATAATTTAATGACATAAAATGATCTATATAGTCGATTTCATCTAGTGTAATAAAACTTAATTGTTATTATTGTAAATTTTACCTCTCGACTAATAGGAACAATATGGATGGTTCTTGCTTCCTCGCACGGATAGAGTGCAACCTTAAGTCATTAGTAAGGGTATTAAAGAGCTTGGAAGTTAAAAAAGAATGGAATCGTCGTATCGATGGCTCTCCACTATTGTCTCTATCGTAGAGGGGAGTTCAAAATGTAGAATCACCGTATTAACAGTTTCCTTCGATTGTCTCCATCAATGAAAAAGATAAATCATGAACTTAGATGATAAATATAAAAAAGGAGATCGATCAATAGTTCAAAGTCATAATCTCCTCTAAAATTGACCTTTGGATGAACTTATATGCTTACATCTGTGTTGTCTTTGAGAAACTTAGTAAATTATATGATCGTATCTTCGGCTTCTTCCAGCCGATGCCGATGCCGATATTCCGAGTTCATGTGCCCACTTGGTACTCGGCTTGGTTCTTTAAGGGGCATTTTGGAAAAAAAGGATAATTTATGGAGTGAAATGTTATTTTTGCCAAAGTCAATATCAACGCAGATCCGCTCGACTCGCTCGCCTCGATTTCATTGGTCCACGTTGTTTCCTCTTCGCGTTCTCGTTCGGCAGCTTTCCCTATAAAAAGGGCGCAATCGCAGCGCGCAAGGGCGGTTCGGACTGTTCCTCCATCCATCTCTCTCCTTTCTCCGTCTCCCATTGCGTCGTGCGGAGCAAGATCGAGATGGTGGTGAAGCTCTCGAAGGCGGAGAAGAAGGTCCGCTACGACAAGAAGCTGTGCTCGCTGCTGGAAGAGTACGGGAAGGTCCTCATCGCCGCCGCCGACAATGTCGGCTCCAACCAGCTCCAGAACATCCGCAAGGGCCTCCGCGGCGACTCCGTCATCCTCATGGGCAAGAACACCCTCATCCGCCGCTGCATTCGCTTCCATTCCGAGAAGACCGGCAACAAGGACTTCCTCAATCTCCTGCCCCTTCTCGTCGTACGCCCTATTCGCCATTTCCCATTTCCTCATCTTTGGGTCCTCCATGAATCGATCATTTAGCTATTTAGTAATTTACCCTCGAATGATTCAGGGGAATGTGGGATTGATATTCACAAAGGGCGATCTTAAAGAAGTTAGCGAGGAGGTTGCCAAGTACAAGGTATTGAATATAATACTACCTCCAATTAAAAAATTGTGATTTTTGGATGTTGGCTATCATAGTTTTCTGTCAAGTGATCAATTTTTTTTGGTGTTTTCCATTTTGCAAGTTCGTAGATAACTTGTCTGCTAGATTGTATAAACCTTTTCCATTCCGTAGTTATCTTTAGTCCAATACCTTATGCATACATTTGAATTCCTTCACCAAAGGGGCCAGATATGGAGCACTGAATCTATGCTGCTTGATCATTTGTGAATGTGTTTCGAATGCTTTTTTTTGTCGGATATTACAATGATGATAGTTTTGGGTCAAGTGAGCAATAATGTTGGTTGTAACTAGATTGTATAAACCTTTTTCTACTCTGTAGCATTTTTAGTCTGATACACTATACATACATTTGACTTCCTGCACCAAAGGGATCATTTACAAATGTGTGTGTTTTCTTCATGTCGGATATTACAATGATCATAATTTCGAGTCAAGTGATTAATATCGTTGGTTGAGGTTTTCCATTTTGCAAGTTCTTAGATATCTTGTTTGCCAGATTGTATACAACTACAATGAAGTACTTTTCCACTCCGTGCTATCTTTAGTCTGATGCACTATGCTTCTTGATTATTTAAAAATGCATCTTTAACTGTTTTTTATGTTGGATATCACAGCGATCATAGTTTTGGTGAGTAATCCATATTTGAGGTTTCCATTTCACAAGTTCTTAGGTAACTTTTTGCTAGATTGTATACCAATACAACGAAGCACCTTTTCAATTTTATAGAATCTTTAGTCTGATGCACTATGCATACATTTGAATTCCTGCACCGAAGGAATCAGATACTCAGCACTGAAGCTATGCTTCTTGATCATTTAAAAGTGTCTTTTACTGCTTTTTTATGTTGGATATTACAGTGATCATAGTTTTGATCAAGTAGTCAACTTCTTTGGTTGAGGTTTCCATTTTGCGAGTGCTTAGGTAACTTGTTTGCTAGATTGTATACAGATACAAGGAAGCATCTTTTCAACTTTGTAGCATCTTCAGTCCAATACACTGTGCATACATTTGAATTCCAGCGCCAAAGAAACCGATTGTCCTACGCTGAAAATCTGAAACTATGTTGCTTGATTAGTTATTCCCTTCTACCAATCAGTAAAAATTTCAATCGCTATGTTCCTACTGTTCTTAGTTCTAGTACATCACACTTTCTCGCCTAAGTTCAGTTTTCTGTTTAGTTACACTAAAGATTTGCATTTCTGAATATTCATTTGCCTGCTCATTCAACTCACAGGGCACTGTGCCATTAGTTTCATTTAATTCGATCTCTACAAGTATAGTGTTCAATCATCCTCTATGTTTGTTTCAGGTTGGAGCTCCTGCTCGTGTCGGTCTTATAGCTCCTATTGATGTCGTCGTCCCACCCGGCAACACCGGATTGGACCCTTCGCAGACATCTTTCTTTCAGGTTAGTCTCTAACCACTGAAGTAACCTCATATACTTTGTTGTTTGTAGTAAACTTATTGAAGTCTGTTTCTCTCGTTCAGGTGCTCAACATTCCAACCAAGATTAACAAGGGCACTGTCGAAATCATCACCCCGGTCGAGTTGATCAAGAAAGGAGACAAAGTTGGCTCCTCCGAGGCTGCCCTCCTCTCAAAACTCGGAATAAGACCATTTTCGTATGGCCTTTTAATTCTCTCCGTTTACGAGAACGGATCAGTCTACAGCCCTGAGGTCCTGGATCTCACAGAAGAGGACCTTGCTGAGAAGTTTGCAACTGGTTTGTCATTCGTTACTTCGATCGCGCTGGCAATATCTTACCCAACGCTCGCAGCTGCTCCTCATATGTTCATCAATGCGTACAAGAACGTGCTTTCGGTTGCAATTGCGACAGAGTACAGCTTCCCACACGCGGAGAAGGTCAAGGAATACCTCAAGGTAAGACATCCCGGATGTATCCCTACCAGTTAAAGGACGATTCATGGTTCTCTAAACCATTTGAAATGGTGCAGGATCCAAGTAAGTTTGCAGTGGCTGCTGCTCCTCCGGACGTTGCAGATGCCGGAGCCGAAAAACCAGCAGCAGCACCAGTCGAAGAGAAGGAGGAACCTGCAGAGGAGTCTGACGATGACATGGGTTTCGGCTTGTTCGATTAGAGAGAATTCTCAATTTGTTCATAAGATAAGTAGCAGTTGGAGGCTACATGATTAGTTTTTCAAATTCCTTACATTTTTTTCTGTAGGTGCAGTGTTACTAATAAAGTTTATAGTTGTGGTTAGATTTAAGAGCAGAAGATCTTAGAGAATCCTCCCTGCTCAAGTCCTACTCCAACCTTTCGGGATAAGGTACCATTTCATGGCTATCAAGCTCTTTTATCAAATAGTTCGATATACAATATCATATCAAAGTTGAATCACATCAATTGAAAAAAAAAAAATTTTTGAAAGACGCAAAATAATATAAATATATATTTAGATTATTAATAAATGCTCTAATTGATATTAAATTATGATAAATTTATTTAAATATAAATAAGAATATAATATAGAATCGAATTCAATGATGGAAGAAGATTTGTATAATTGAGTTTATATATTGAGATAAAGATTTGATTGCTGTTATTATTTACAAATAAATATTTTGTATAACATGTTTATTTGAATAGAAACAAAAGAGAAAAAAAAGGAAAATGAAATCTAAAATTATGCAATACCCAGTTTTAAATAAATCAACCCAAATTATGAGAAACAATAATTTTGTCATAGTTTAAATTCTATGCCAATTTATTAAAAGCTACAGCATGGTTATACTCAGTTACATCAAAATTGAATAAATCGAAATGTTGAATAGGATCGATTAATTTGATTAAAAAAATTAATTTTTTGATATCAGTGGATCAATAAACTTATCAGTTGACTAATGCTGATAGGGATGCTCGAAAGTGGATCGAGAGTCAAGACTTGGGACAGAGTGCTTGGGGTGCTCGAGATTGAGTGTGCTCGATTGCCGGAGGGATAGGACATAAGGTGCTTGAGACTCGAGACGGAACGTTCGAGAGTTGAGATGAAGTGTTCGAGGAGACAGAGCACTTGGGAGTCCGGATAAAATTGTGAATTCATAATTTTAAAATTACAATTTGTAAGGAAGATAAATTATAGAGGATTTGATGAGCTTTGACACGATGATTAAAATACGTAGAGATCAACTGAATTCAAGAAAGAATTTTAGATTTTTTTTTAAATTGATTCATACCATTTTTATAAGTACCGTCGTATTTTAACTATCATATCAACGATTGACTCACTTTGATTAATCAGTTAAATCGATTATTTTTATTTCAAAATGGAACATCGAATTGGAAAAAAAAATTGATAATTTTTTTAAAAAAATAAACTTCCGAATAGATTAAATCGAACTTCAGATTTCAATCGGTTCGATTGATTTTTTTCGATTTAACTGAACTTTTCCACAGCCCTAAGCCTGGTTCGGTCCGACCAAATTAATACTTAGATTCCGGTTCAATTTAATCTGCTTTGAAATTGGACCAAACAGAATCTATCCAGTCGCAGGCCAAAATCCAACACCGACACCGCGCCGTGTCCAAAGAAAGCTACTTAATGCTATAATTTCAAAACCGATGAAGATTTAAAATCTTAAAATTTTCATGAAACACATTAATTAAAGATTAGTAAGAGCTCGTATAGAAGAAGACCACTTTTATATATAAAAAAATTCATTAAAAATAGAAATGAGCATTAAAGTGGATCAATTCCAAACGTTCATCTGCAGTAACAATTGCAATGGCTATACTTGATAACCATAGAGACCTTAATAAACCTAACAAAACACCTTCTGTTCTATTTTAAACCTACAAGAGTTGAAATGTCATGGACCAAGCCAAAGAATCTGAACAGATTAATGCTACAAGAACTTGACCACACTAACATGAAGCACTGTGAGTGACACTAGAAATGGCACAGCAAACTGAGAATTGAAAAAACTGAACCTCACTGTGGGGTCATGTGGCCCTTGCATTGTCTGCTGGTGTCGGCGTCGAGGCTTCTGTCGATGTCCGATTGCCGCTGTCAAACCTTCTCAGACCTTCGATCATTCGCACCACTTCTGGCATCTTTGGCCTCCTGTCTGGTGCCCTCACTACACAGCTCATTGCAATCTGAAGTGTCTCCACCATCTCTTCTTCTATATTCGGATACCGCATCAGCTCCATGTCGAAAACTTCTGCAGTCCATTCTTCGCGGACGACAGACTGAACCCAGCGAACTAGGTGGATGACCTCGTCGCCCCCACCCACTATCTGAATGGGTGATTTACCAGTGAGCAGTTCGAGCAGTAGAACACCGAAGCTGTAGACATCGGATGCTTGTGATGCTTTCCTAGTATCGACCAACTCCGGTGCACGGTAACCAGCAGTGCGAGAGACAGGTGGGACCATCGGATTGATGATGGATGGCAAACCGAGGTCAGAGACACAACCGAATTGCTGGTCGTTGAGGAAAACATTGGACGACTTGATGTTTCCATGAACAAGCTTGCCGTTGTTTTCGGTGTGAATGCGCACTATTCCTCTTGCAGCTCCAAGTGCTATTCTAAGCCTGGTTTCCCAGTCGAGGGGTATTCTGTCCTGCCCTCTCTTCCCTGCAACGACAATGTATTATATATCATATAAAAGCAATACTACAGTAATGTATCATTGCATCTATATGACCAAAAACTCCAGACAAAAGGGAAGAACAAGTTAAATACAAACTTCTTGCAGTTCTACACAATCTTTGCCAAGATTGAGACACAACTGAAAGATACATGATGATAGATGTAAGTAATAGCTTGTTTCCTGAAGAATCCACTGTATAGATAACATACACTACTTATTATATAGGATAGATCGACCATTGCAATTCTTCAGTAAAAATATACAGAGAGAGACTAGGAGCCAAATCATCATTTTAGACTAGTCATGGAAGAAAGGAAGCAAAAAAGTTAATTGAGTAATTAAGATCTACCTGAACCAGAAAGACAAACAATTATTCAAGCAAAAGGACAAATGAAATTGAAGTTGGATAATTGAAAGTTAAGGATAAAGAATTGCAACATCATGGCTATCAAAGAGCCATTAGAAGCTATGCAAAAACATACATGGCAGCATCAACAAAAAAAAGTTTAAAAGAAAAGAACTTTAGCAGCTAACTTAGTGAAAATGGTGGAAGACATACCATGTAACAAATAAGAGACACTCCCCTGGCTATAGTAGTCATACACTGTAAGCTTCTCGTCTTTGGAGTAGTAGTATCCTTTCAGCTCCACCACATTTTCATGTTTTATCCTCCCTACCACCTCCATCAACTGCTCGAAATCTCTCTTGCCAACACTGGCGTCTTTCAGCCGTTTCACCACAACTGTCGTCGAGTCCTCCAGCACTGCTTTATATGCAGTTCCAAATGTTCCCTTGCCTAAAACCTCAGCAGAAGCCCTCAGTAGATCTTCGAGATCAAAAGCAAAGGTGCAGCCCTCAAAGAAGACTAACCGGTTGTTTGCATCTTCTTTACGAGCAACAGCCTTCTCTGGTGAACGGTCCCCCTTTGACCTTTTCCCTGAGACATAATTCTCTTCGTCCCCCTTGGAGCAGCAAAGATAGAGAAACAATGCAAGCATTAAGAAGAGTAAAGCACATCCGCCAACTATAATGCCAAGGATTGCAGATTCACTCAATTTCTTCTTGGTTATGGACCTTGGGGCTGGTAAAGGAGCAGGCGGTAGCAGTTCCGGCGATGGCGATGGTGAAGGAGTCAATGGGACTATTGGTGTGAAGTCATTCCCGGAATATGACGAACTTGGATAGTTTAGGAGGAATTTAGGAATTGTGCCATCAAGGTTGTTGTTCGATATGTTAATGAACTGCAAGTTGGGGAGTTCAAGATCTGGAATTTGGCCAGACAACGAGTTGTTGGAGAGGTTTAGAATGGTGAGAAGAGTTAAATTGGAGATGGAAGACGGGATACTGCCGTTGAAATGGTTGAAGGAGAGATTGAGCACGCTGAGGTTCTTCCAAGGCGAGAAATCAAAGGGAAGTGGACCAGAGAAGCGGTTGAACTGGAGATGGAGACCAATGAGAGCAGTGAGGTTGGCGAAGTCCGGCGGGAACGGGCCAGAGAAACTATTCGACCGGAGGCTCAGGATCTGGAGGGCGGAGAGGCGGCTGAGACTGTTAGGTGGGATCGGGCCGCTGAATCCAATCCCTGGGAGGCGGAGCGAGACGACTCGGGAGCCATCGGCGCTGCAGGTGACGCCGGTCCACCGGCCGCAGACGGCGGTGGAACGACTCCAATTGAGGCTGCGGCCGTGAGGCGCGGCAGTGAGGAAGTCGAGCAACGCCTGCTTGTCCTCAGCCAGGCTACCAGCGGCGACCCCCAAGGCGAAAATCGCCAACCAGAGCACCAAAACCACCGAAAGCGCTCGATTTGAACACATTTCTAACACTTGATTCACAAATCCCTTCTCTAGCTCAACCTCTTAGCATCTACTTCAACAATCCCACTTTTCCATTATAAAAACACCAAAATCAACCAAAAAACGTGAGATTTTCCGTACTCACAGTGATTCGACGACCATACAAGTCACCAAAACTCGAAAATTCCGACTCTTTTCACCTCCGCACCCAAAAAACTAGAATCAAACTCCGAGATCTCAGAATAGAGTAAAATCGGGGCAAGAGAAGATGTAGCCGTTGAGAAGCATCGCGCCGCTTGTATTTTGCTGAAAATAGTAGCGTCTGGTGCGATCGCATATGGCACTGAATGCAATCATTTACTCGCTCGCGTCAACTGCAAGCACCAGCGAAGAGAGAGCGAGAAAGAAGCGAGCGTTAGCGTTAGCGTCGAGCATTATTATTACACACAAAAAAAGCAGTAAAAATGCGGTCTTTCACCAGACGCTGTGTGAGAGAGCATAGCAAAACGCTGAAGAGAGAAAGAGGAAGAGAAGGCCAAACAGAGCATACCTTGGGAAATCGCCATTGCCGAGCTCGAAGAAGCGATTTGGGGTTACGAACGCCATGGAAAGCGATCGCCGCCTCCCCTTTTTATCGACCTTAAGATGGCGGTTAAACACTTAAAATAAAGGAGGATTAAAGCGCAAAAAAGAACATATGAGGAATTTTATTCCGCATTGAAACTCTACCCGACCGTACTCTCTTTTCTTTCTCTTCGTTGACCCCACCAACTGCGTAGACCAATAACAAGGTAAGAATGCTTCCGTGTAGATCTAAACGGGTACCGATGCGTATTTTATTCTTTTAGTTGAGCCCTCTAAATAGTATAATTTTACATGCATAACCTTTCTGCTACCCTCCACCATAAATTTGATTTAAAGTTAAAAAAGCATTAACAGCCATGGGAAATTTTTCGTTTTGCCCCCTCTTAGGTCACTTTTTTTAAAATACCTCTAAATTGTCAAAATCTTTAAAACAAGCCTTAACTTCCAATTGGCGACGGAGAGAAAGAGACACGGGGGTGTACAGAAGCATCCCTTCCTCCAGAAGGTAATGCAGACAAATATGCTTTCTCACCGGGAAGCCCAACGCCAACAACTTCAACACCCATTCTCTCCGATGAACATAATATCCGTTCAAATTTCAATCTGGATTCACCATTGCTTCTAATAGAATAATTATATTTTGTGTCAAGTAAGATAATTAAACTAATAGTTGAGGCAATGGTTGTAAAAGGGTTTTTTTTAGAAAGAGAATAAATTTAAAAAGTAAAAAATTGAGTGTTTTTTTAGGAAAATAGAAAAATACATTTGCTTTGTATTTTTCATCCGTATTTTCTAAAAAATGAGAGTATATTTTTTAGAAAATTAAAAAATATGAAAAAAAATCATTTTTTAGAAAATAAAAAATACAGAAAACGAAAAAGAAAAATAGAAAATGCGATAAATCAAACACAGCCTAAAGTTTTGATGGTAAATACAGATTAAAGCAGAAAATATAATATCAACAAATGTGGTCCACTCTTATCGAAATCTATAGATTCAAAACAAGTAAAATTTGGTCAAATGAATCAAATTACTAATTTTATATATTTTTTATATATTTTAAAAATATAGCAACTACTAAATTTCTGATCGATTCTCTGGAAATTATTTTGTCTTTATACAGCCTCTTATGAAAATATAGTGTAGCTTACCAAATAAATTGGAGGGGATTTAATTTATATAGAATTACTAATTCTAATTTACCTATAATATGATCAATTTGTTTGTTTTATTATTATTTTCACTAAAATTGTATTTTTGAACTAAATATAGTTTGATTAATTGTGGAGGGAAAATTAGGGTTTATGAGATTGGCGGCTGTCTAGATTTGAATTTTTTTTTTAGAAAAAAAATATTGAAAAAAAAAAGACTGAAAAAAAAAAAGTAAAAGTAAAAGCTTGGAGGTGACTTTAGTGGCAGTAGTAGTGCAGTCTGTTTCGTTTACTTTTTCTTTTTTCTTTTACTTTTCTCTTTTATTAATTATAATTTTACTTTTACCTTTTTAAATTATAATTGTTCTGAATAAAAACTTTTTTTTCCCTTATCATCTAATTTGCAGGCATAGTCATCATTTTCTAAAAAGTATCTAACTAATGGTACAATTTTCAAACTACTTAATAATAATTAAATGATGACAGGAAAAGCACTTGATAACATTTTATTAGAGTTAAAAATAATAATAACAATGCTATTTCATTTGATAAAATTATAAGATTTTTTTCAAGTTTTAGGAGGTATTTTGATGATCTTAAAATTTTAGGGGCAATTGGCAGAATAGAAAAGTTTCAAAGGGCGAAATGGAATTTTCTCTTGATTATTTGATCCCTCAATTGGGTTAGTTGAGCAATAATAAATAGTATTGATTATGATACATAATTGAAAAGAGATATCTGAGGATCAAAATAAAAGAAAAAGTAAAAGAAAAAACAAAAGAAAATATAAATTTAAAAATAAAAAATAAAAAGGAACTCGACAACTTGCACACCATCTGCATGAATAATCCAATAGTAAAAACAAAAATCACAAAATAAAAAAATAAAATTACAATATAAATCATATATCATTATTGCATGGGGCTCAGCAGCGTCATTCCAGCTGCCAAATTCCTTCTCATTTGTCCCCATCTCCCCTTGACAATTCAGGAAAAATTTCAGATTGCTCCCTAGAGTTTATCTATTTGCTCCCTAGCGTAATTTTTTAGTGTCCATTTTCTAGGCTAGCCCTGACTAGGCAGTGGATGGTCATTTGCAAAGGCGAGGCATCGCCTAATTAATCGGCCATCTAGACAGTGCCTAAATCGCCCGCTTAATTATTGAAATTGGACTAACTTATTATCAATTTAGAAATCCTGAAATTCCTATAATTTCATGCACAGATAGGGGTATACAATCGGTCAGTTAAATCGAAAAAATCGACCGAACTTGAAAGTTCGATTCGGTTCAATCAAAAATTCAAATTTTTTATTAAAAAATATCGATTTATTCAGTTCGATTTCGAATTTGAACTGAAAAAATTCGATTTAACCGAACCGACCGATTTTAACTAAAGCAGTCGACTGATTGGAACATCAGTCGACTGATTGGACTATCAGTCGACTGATTTGAGTCATTAATCGACTAAGAAATATTCTGTACATTTGTCTACTAGATTCAGTCGACTGCTATATAACAACAGTCGACTGATCGGTTTTTTCGATTTTTAACCGAAAAAACCGATTTTTTTTACTAAATCGGTTCGGTTCGGCAAAAATTTCGATCGATTCGGTTTAGTTAAAAATAAATCAGTTTATTCAGTTTCGATCTTAATCAATTCGGTCGGTTCAATTTTAATCGATTGCACAACCCTACGCACAGACGCATGACATCTTCTACAATTGTTCGACTCTCTTTTCTTTTTCTATCCTCGCACCGCCGCATCTCTACCCTCATGTCGTCGTCACCTCTATGCAATCGTCATGTCATCGATACAGAAAATGTGTTAGAAAAATACAGAGATTAACTAGGAGATTCTGAAAAATTAAGTATATATGATTAATGGATTATACGAGTTATTTTTGTATTGTTTTACTATTTTCATTGCATGTTGAAAAAATTAGGCACATTTTGATTAAATTTAACGCAGAAATGGTATTAGTTTTAGATTGGAAGTTCATCCTTTAGATTTGCATTAGAAATATTAAATTTATGATTTAGTTTTAGAATTGAAAGTTAATTTAGTTGATTACGTAGTGTGTTTTCACACACTATTTTAGATATCTAGGTAGAGGAAATTAATTTTCACAATTAACTTATCACCTCTAATATTCACTATCTTTATATTAAACTTTAATACAAAACTCAAGCATAGAAGATTAGACCTTTGATCAAATTGTTGTTATTACTTAACTTTGTCGAATGAATGTCCCAATCGAGAATCAACCAATTTGTCGGTCGATCCAACCACTAAACCAGTAACCTAACACTAGTTCAATTGGATTTTCATAAAGTATTATTCATACTGAGCATTAGGAACCTCTAACTCAAAAGAAAGTCAATAAACAAAGTCTCAAGTGGTACACTTTTTTTTTGTGAGAGTTTTGTACTCAATACTTTTGGTTAGAGTCGTTGTATCCCTCGTACCTACTATTGTTGCTTGTTCCTATCATTATACACCTCATAGAATTACCATTTTGCCTCCGACTAATCAACTTAGGGAATAATTCCTCCCTACGACTATATTTGATACGAGATAATATAATCAATTTTGTAATATAATCAAATTTGTAATGTAATATGTATTACATTACTGTATTTGGTTAGCAATTGATATATAATCTTTGATTATAAAAGTGATTACATTCGTTTGTTTGGTATCCATTATTTGATATAAGAAATATAATTCATATTATTATAAAATGACAAAAATACCCTTATAATTTCGTCTAAAGATAATTAAATTCTTAGTTGATTCTTTGTGTCTGCAGCCACCGATCGATCATTGGCCGATTGCCGACGATCGACTGCCGGCAACCGACCATCGACGACCGGCCATCGGGGACCGACGATCGACCGTCGACGATCGATGACCGATGATCAACCGTCGCGACCGACGATCGACCATCAGTCGATCGTCGGGCGTCGATCGTTGGACGTCGATCGTCGATCGTCGATCACCGATCGTCAGTCCGTCGCCTTCGGTTGTCGGCGACCATTGTCAGTGGTCGCTGTCGACGAACGCCGGGAAGCAATGAAAAAAATAAAAGGATATATTTGTCATGATAAATATGGAGTCTATAATGTAATCGGATTACATAGTTTTTCCTTTGTAATCCAGATTACGAATCTTGCCTCCTCTTTTGTAATCCGATTACATTACATCTTTAAAATTGTGCCAAACAAATTAATCCACCTTGTAATATATTATATTACAAGGTTGATTATCCCTCACCAAACACCAAACATGCCCTAAAGTTTTCTACATTCCAATCAATGAAACTGTTGGTCAACAAAAAAAAAAAGGAAAGAATTGCCATTATTGGATCTAAACTAATTTACTTAGTTGAAAGTTGCTAGAGTTGTACCATAAGATATTGCCACAAAGAGCATAATCATATCTCATCAAATGAGTACCTGACTGTGCAAGATTTGGACTACTCAACAGCTGCAGAGGGATTTGGTAGTGGGCAGATCACTCCACTTGTCACTTTGAGCCCTAAAAGATCAGCAAAAGAACAGGTAGAGAGGTTATCAGTTCCATGGAGGCGTATCAAATCATGATAAGGAAACAAAAGAGTTTTTGATCTGTTCAAAAACTCGATTCTTTACCTTTTGTGGAGTCTTGTCGAGTTTCTATTTCTTCTCAGCTCCTCTTAAGGAGTGTCGACGAAATCTGTCTTCTCCACATCAGTGCTTTGTGATAGGTGAGGATCATATGTACAAGAGATCTGCAAATTGTAACAATCCAGAAGAAGATTTCAATAGAATGAGAGATTTGAAAGTGAGTTCCAGAGTTTTCAAACTAGTGATGGAGTAATCGTCGACAAAAGCTCCATCTGAAAAATTAAACATGAAAATGAACTAAATATAGATTGTGAATTATGCAGGTCGAAATTAAAATGTCATGATCCATCCAGCAATTGCTCTAAGGTGGTAAACCCAATAGGAGCAGAATGACAGATCAAGAGGACTTTCAAGATTCCTCAAACACACAACTGATGATTCCTCAGAGCTGTTACAGCTTTGAAGGTGCAGTATTACATAAAACCATAACTTCTCCATGAAGAGTTTTGACGAGCAGAGTACATTAACATTGACAGATTTACATGATCTACCACTCAACCCTAACTATCGATCATTGCAAAGGCGGTTGAGGCGGTTTGATGGTCAATTCAGCTCTCAAGTGAAGGGTGCCATTGATGAAGTAGGGGCTATCTTCAGCGATGAAAGAACTCCACTGTATGCCAAATAAGTTCCGGTAGCCCACTGCCTTCCCGCCGGTAAAAGTGTAGAAGCCTTTGTACTTGCTCACAAATTCTCCAGATGGATTAGTTCTGGCGGCAAACTCATATTCTACTGTGAAGCTGATGGAACCTTTCTCTTGCATCCCTAGGAAAAGGCCAAAGCAGTGGAATGAACTCTGCTGATCTAAGTTGCAATGAGCCGAGAGGAAGAAGCCCTGGCCACCCAAATGGAATGCCTGAGAGTAGACCCTCCCCGACGGAAACAGTTTGGCGCACTCCTCCCTCTTGAGATCCAGGTAGACAACGCATTGAGGGTGTGGCTTATCAAATTCCACCACCTTCAGTGGACGATACTTGTAAGCCCTCTCCACAAACCGCTTGTGGTTTAACTCATCGGCAGCAAGGGCCCGCTGCCTGTGGGGAGCCTCGGCCTTGAAGAAGAGTGCTTCAGTTACTAATTTGGAAGCAAGGTCATGATCCAGGTCGTTGCATGTGAGGACTTTTCTGAGTTTCCTGCAAGTCATATGAGAAAAACGGATATGGTGAAGTAGGCGAGAACTCAAGATTTCACGTCGTTCTTCCAACACTGTGTATTGTGCCCGCGCCCACTTGAGAACAAAGTCATATATAGCATCTTCTGATGCCACTTGGAGGTCATCACTAGACAGAATAGCCTCAATGCCAGAAAGGGGAAGACTCATCATTTCATCTTGGAACCTGAAATAGATGAGTATCAGTATTTTTCAAGACCACTAAATGTTTTAAAATGTCGACTCACTTGGTAATGTCCTTATAGCTATTGGCAAGGAAATCTTTAGCAGCATCAGTCAAAGGTTGGACAGCAGAAGCCATTGAAACACTGCAAGGTAGATCCAGATACAGCAATGCAGATTCTGTTGTCATGGGCAAGCTTCTAAGTAGCTGACTACAGTGCCGCATGCATGAAACAACCTCAAACTTATCAGCAGCCATCAGCACATCCAAAAGAAGTGTTGGAGATGTAGTTGACAGTTTTCCACTGTACATAAAACTCAAGAGCTCCATAAGAGCAGCTTCCTCTGTTTAAATTATAAATGAAAAAAGTAAAAGGATGAAGGCTTATGTCTTGCAACAAGTACAAGTGGAAACCAGAAGCAACCCACAACCCAATGGGAAACAAGAAAATACATAATGAGAACAGAGTGAGAAGTGGGACTAGCATGACCAATTCTAGTGGATCCGACCAACAGAACACATGAAACTCAATTTTGATCATTCAGTGGGAAACAAAATTACATATTTTACAACAAAAAAATCACCAATTTAATGGGAATTCAACACAGATTAACAAAATAATGCATTGTAATATTTTCATGCAAAAAATTTATGGATCTGTCATATCCTGTGGTGCTAATAGTTAAAATGTTGCAATACTTGCAGTTGAATATAGTATTTTATTGCCTTTAACAAAAAAACTCTAGCTCCACTTTGCATCAACTTAAGAGCTTCATGACTGCTCCATTAGAACCTCCTGTGTCGATCAATTAGCTAGAGAGGTCGTAAGTGGCACATGCTGCTGAGCCAAACCACAATAGACTTATTTTTCATGCCTTTTTCTACCAACAATTTATAATCTTAAGTTGTCCTTGTGAACCATAAAAGAATAGTTGATATCCAAGTGGAAAGTTGGGAAGTCTAAGCTTGACAACAAATTTTAAACTAAAGGTCGTTCACAAAGATTCCATGCCATTTCTTTTAAACAAATCTCATATGTAATTAGATAATCTGCTCCATCCCCACGCGGATGGTGTGTCGGTAAATGCAGTGCAACATTTGCACAAGGAGCATGGGTCGATTCCCGTTCTTAGTAGGTGTTAATACCTGCACTGGGTCCGGCCTCTACTGCACTTGCCAATCGCGTCGAAGGTCAAGGACCACCTGCGATTTAACTCCCTCACAATGGTCCTGGGACGGACCGATGGGGGCTGCTAGGTTGACGGTTCCAACCTTTTGCACAAAGATAATATGCTCCATTTAAATTTGATAAAAAGCTCCTTGATCAGTTGTCCCCACATGATTCCTTGATCAAAAGCTCTAACATATTATCTTTTCATCCAACTAGGCTGCTAACCAGATTAGAATCTGCAGCTCCTTGATGCCATATATTTCTTCTGAGGAATCACGTAGCAACTCTATCATGTGGAGATGTAAAAGTGTTATGATTTATCTCCTCAACTTCTGTATAATCATCTCTCCATATCTCTAACCATAGCAGAGCTCTCCACTTCATATTTGCATTACTCTTTAATCACTTTTGATCATTAATGCATTTAACGCTTCTAGTTTCTTCTTGTGAAATAAAGATTTTTTTATTAACATTGTGCACACTTGCATGAGGAAAAGTGACAGGTCAAACCCCCAAAGATCAAAATGTCAATTTTGATGTTCACCTGATAAAGTTGATTGCTAACAAAATTAAAATGAAGCAGCCCTTCATTTAACTAGTACCTCAAAGTTTAAGGAAATTGAATGCTAAGAAATCCTATCATATATTAAGAATCTTGCATTTAGTCAGGAAATCCATTAAAAATTGCAATGGAAATCCAGTCATGCCTTAAGTATCATATCACAATATAGAAGAGCAACAATCATATCCTTAAGACAAATTCAACTCTTAAGAATACTACAATAAATATAATGTCAATTAGTTCTCTAATTTTGTGATCCTGAAGAAAACCGTATGTCTTAACCAAATGAAAGAGGTAGAGAATGTGATGTCAATTTCCTTGATTCAAAAATCTAAAGAAATTATAAAATACTAAACGGGCAAGTGACAACAATGATATGCCTTAGAATGCATATGAGCGTGCACTGAACAAAACTTTGATGAGCTTTGAAATTACCTGATTCATTGATTCTTAGCGTCGCATGTCGCAGATCCGATTCTTTCATGCCATTCGAAAAAAGCTAATATCAAAGATAGTGAAATAAATTCCACATCAGTAAAGATGATCGCAAAAATTTCAAGTGTGAGAGTATCAGGCACCGCTAACCTTATAGAAGAATGGGCTTTTAGCAGCAAGTATAGCAGAACTAATATAAATAGATTTCACTCTGAGAATCCGTGGAGAACCCATGCTTGAGGAATCGTTATTTTCTGAATCATCACCTGCAAATAAATAAAGATGATCAATACACAAACAAGAGAATAAATATCATAATGAGAACAATGAAAACCTGGTCGCAAAGTTTCCCTAGCTGGTAAAGTAGCATTGTCAA
Organism: Wurfbainia villosa; assembly: GCA_025175895.1. Classification (NCBI taxonomy): domain Eukaryota; kingdom Viridiplantae; phylum Streptophyta; class Magnoliopsida; order Zingiberales; family Zingiberaceae; genus Wurfbainia; species Wurfbainia villosa. Next base: position 3,325,230 of record CM045997.1, on the reverse strand, counting down.
AGAAAACTTTGAAGCATGAAAATTGCAAGATTATTTTTCAATAGAAATACAAGATTAAGTTTTCATATTCACATCCGATATTGGATGAAAAATGATTTCAGTAGAAGAGTAATACACAAATTTCTTGTAAAATGCATTTATATTGAACATGTAAATGGATGGTGCATATGCTAGACACCAGATGAATCATCAATCATATTGATGATAAGCCTACTTGGCGTGGTCCATGTTATTGCATATAATATCTAGTAGTTAATGAGAATGTTAATGGATTAAACTCTAAAGTCGAGTGGTAGAAAAAACTTTAGACACTAAATATTTTAATTTAAGTTCAAGTAGAACTAAAACTGAATATACAGAATGACACTTTAGCAACAAAAAAATGATCTCAAACAGTTAAGATGAATGGACATGCAATTCCTTAACTGTCTGAGATATCTTGGATATATTATTCCAAAAGAGGAGATATTGATTGAGATATCATTAATATAATAGAATTGATGGTTGAAATGTAGAATTCTCAGGTTCTTGTGCGATCATAGTCTTCTCCTGAAATTAAAAGGAAAATTTTATAATTCTATGGTATGCCCTACCAAACTTTATGGATAAGAGTGATTGTGCAAATAGAAAATGACATGCACACACACAAAAAAATCAACTTAACAAAGATGAGAATGAAAAGATTGATATGCAAGGCTTATAGGAAAAAAAACATACACTATAAGAGTACAATTAGTATAAAATGGAAGTGAAAAAGTTGAGATGGAATGGATGTGTCCAAAGACAGCTAACATACTTGTAGTTAGATAAGGTGAATCGATTGGATACGAATTAGGGACAGATAAAGAAAACTTTAATTAATGTAATTAAAAGTAGTTTAATTGAATTTAATATTACTAGTGATATGGAGTTCAATGGAGCGACAAGATCCATGTGACTCAAATTTATGCAAGAATAAAATTCAGGTACTTTATGAGGCAAGCTTTAAAGTGACAACTTTAGTGCCTTTTGTTGGTTTTCATTAAGAAAAAACAAAAAAAGTGTTAGGTTATGAGATTCTCAAGAATCACACAAATGTTTTGTAGAAGCTCATACACCAACTTGAAGAAAAAGCTATCAAGAACAGTAAGAAACATATTGGAAACATAAAACAATGCAGATGACTATCTAAAGACGATGAATTATATGGCTTAGGATGATAATGGTTGACCATCTAAGATAATGAATTATATGGCTTAAGGTGGAAAGAGTTGGCCCAAAATCAGATCGAATGATTTGGACAGCATGAAGCCTGGCAGACATTTCATCAAAAAAGAGTTGCCACTGCATTAAGAGTTGCCCAACTTATAGCTGAAGTCAACATGCGAGAACTTATAGCATGTACGTATAGAGAAACCTCTGCCAAACCACTGCATTCAATCTTTTTACCCTTTTCAGCAGTTGTATAAGAATATAAACTGATAGATTCCATGTTAGAATCATCCAGCCTCTCCCAACCAAACACAATCTCATGATGAACTAGAGATTGGAAATTCAAAATCTGAAGTCAGATAAGTCAAGTTCCAAGTTAATTCTTCAATACAAATTGGGTAAATCCTAGCTCAACATGATAAAAATTAGTTGGCAAGCTAAGGGCAATTATGATTAAAATTAAGACAAGCTCATTATGTAAGGCAAAATATAAGAGGGTTATTTTTAACTATTCTTAACTAAGCCTGACACTTAGGAGGGTTGGAGATATCAGAATAAAACAATCATGAATCTTACCAGGTGCAGATTCTTCAAAGGTTGGTTCATCATCTTCATCATGGTTCTCATATTCTTCACATTCTTGAGTGTCAGGCTGACAATTCGAAACAAGTTCCAAACAGTACTTTGCAAACTCTGGTGCTACAGAAACAAAAAAAAAAAGAATTTAATTGACTGCAAAAAAATTGATACAAGCTCAAAATAGCAATTTGCAAATTCCGGTGCTAAAAGAAAGGTAAAAGGGACGAAAACAGAATTTAATTGCCCAACCAGACAATATAGAATTCTGGAAAAAAAAAAAGGTTCCTTCGTGCTGAACATTCAGTTAAATGTGTTGGTTATAAATTAGGGTTTGATATTAATATTTGCATTAAGGTAAAAAAATTAGCATGGATCCTCTACGTTAATATTAAGAAGTAACTCAGAACTTTGAATCAATGATTTTTTCCGCTTTCTTAACGAATCTAACCCAAGGATTTTTTGACACATTAGCAACAAGTTTCGCATGCCACAAAGCCCCAATTGGCAGAGAAACAGGTCAACAATATCAATGCAGCGCAATGCCTATACATATTATTGAAGCAGAATTATTGTAATACACAGTTCAACGAGGTTGTCAGCAAGCAAATGCCATCATTCATCACAAAAAATAGTGATAATGATGAGAATAACAATTGAAAACCCATCGTTCACGATCGTGCCCGAAATTCCTACAAACAGTCAGCATTGAAGAAAAGGGCAGGACTTTATTGGAATATTGTAATTCAATCGGAACAAGGATGCAGAAAAACAAAAACCATACCAATCGAATCGAGAACATAAAATAAAATAAAATAAAATAGAAATAAAAGAGAGCAGGGTCTACTGAGGGAATCGAATCAATCGAGTCCAAAGGTTTCCGTCACCTTTTTCCTTGGGTCCGTCATCCCTCCTTCGCTTGCGATGGCTGGAACCGGCATCTGGCGGCTCCGCCATGACCTCGATCCGGAGGACTCGGTCGGAGAAGTTGCTGGAATTGAAAGCGAACTCGAAGTTGTGGTCCGCAGAGAAGTGGGAGGGTTCAGGATCCATTATCGTCCCAGTCGCCGGCGCTCGACGGTCAAGGATATCAGCGAGGCCTCTTGCTTCTCTCATTCGACGCCACACATCGGTCCCGGAGACTCCTCGATGCCGATCCCAGAACGATACGATGCTTCCTGCTTCCCGATGGACAAGCGGCGGCGGCGGCGGCGGCGACTGCTACGAAGACGACGGAAGCGGAGGAGCAGCAGATAGAGAGAGAGCGGAGGGATCGAGGGATTTCAACGCCGACACAATGGCATGGAAAAGAAAGGCTTTAAAGAATCATTTTATAATGAAATAAAATATGCTATTTTTACATATCTACCCTTGCAACGCCAAAATTAGAACTTTATCCAATTTTAAAATCAATTTATAAGAACAAAATTCCCTTGCACACTTTAGATTAACAAAAATAATTTCACTTATTTTTAATTAGTTTTCTGAACTTATATATCTTATTTCAAATCTATTTCAATATTTAAAATTCATAATTTTTTGTGCTTTAATTTTTAATACTAAAAGTTACGAGAGATGCGTGCAATTTGATAATAATTGTTATAAAAATATATATTAGTTTGTATTATTCAAAAACTATATTTTTTAAGCACGCATATTTAAAATTACATGTTTAAATTATTTATTTATCGATTGAAAAATCAACGGTGATAGCCGTACGTGATCTATAAAGATAATTAGTAATAATAAATAAGGATAATTGATCGTCCATAACAAAATAAAAATAAAAATATTAAGCTCGTCCTCAACGTTCTTTATCGTCAGACCCTCGATAATAATGAAAAATAAATAAATCATAAGAGTTATGCTTCTTGATCTATTGACCAGAACACTGGAGGATTCTGAACCCGAGTGAGAATTTTAAATTCTATGTTGAGAATTGATCTCTGTCCATCTGTGCTGCTCTAATCAATGTGAATTGATCGTCATCCACTCTTCTACCAATCGAGGATAATAAGATCAAGGCCCCGCGAAGTGAAGTAAGATCGATGCAAAAAGTTGCATAAATGGACAACGGTCAATTCTCGCAAAGCGAGTTCATTCCTCCACGACCTAGCATTAGTCTCAAGGTCAGGGCCACCGTGATTTACTCCCTTACCATGGCTTGGGGGCGGGCCGGTAGGGGCCGCTAGGTTGGCGGTTCCAACCTTTGCACAAAAAGAGGATAATAAGATCGAGAGCTCCCAGGGCAAACTTAGATGACTAGCGCAGCCGTGTTAAAGCTTGAAAGGGCAAGAGGTCAATTTCTAGAGGTGACGACCAGACTACTGATGACTCCGCATTTCTACGCTAACCACCTGGGACCTGATTTACCCCCCTCCACACGCAGGGGCAGCGATGGAGAACCGCTAATGTGACGGTTCCACATTTTTTGAGGATAATAAGATTGATTTTTACATTTTTGTCCATGTAAATTGATATGATAATTGCATGAGTGCTTATCATATAAGATCTTGAGATCAAATCCTAATGAATGTGAAATATCTCATTGGATTCCTAACCTCCCCATGCAAAAAGATCACTATGCTAAATTAAAAGTCTCTCGTGATTTATCAACTTTCATTAAGTTGAAGAGTCGACCAAGAAGAACAATTAGCATGAGCATTATCACATTTTATCACATGAATATAATAAGATCGGACCCCCACTAATTGCCCTAGTTGGTAATTATATGGTTGTTTGTCACATAAAGTTTTAAGAGAGCAATTTTTAGCGGATTGAAATATCTCGTTGAGTTTTTGATCTTCTCCGTGCAAAGGGATCACTGTTGGCAAAGCCTCTTATGATTTTATCACCTTCTCATTAAGAGAGATGTTTGACTTGAACATTATCATGTTTATCATATGGGATAATAATTAAGATCGGAGTTATGATCGATCATATGTTTATATAATTTCTCAAATATCTTTGATCCCATCCCTAATTGTAACATTTGGTGAGAATTTTTTATTTATTTTAATGATCAATAATTTTTTTTATAGAATTAAATTGGTCCTCAAAATTAATGGAATCAAAAGCTTAGATAACTTGTGTCAATTAAAAAAACAAAAATAATAATAATAATTAATTAGCTGATGTGATAGATTAATAAACTTCCACGAGATTCACGAAGAGAGATATAAATTGTTCATATGAACAAGAAATTAATTGGGCTTACTTTGAATATTATCACAAATATAAACAATTTTTTCAATTAATAAATATCTTTATCAACCGTTATACTAAAAATTAAATTAAAAATTTCAATTTGTTCTTTCATTTCAAATCCACCCTAATTGCAAAAAACATTAAAAAAACTAATTATCTTTTAGCCCCTAGAAATATATTTTTTTTTCAAAAGTGGCATTTTTTTTGTCTCGACACTAAATATTATGATAATATTCTTCGCTTGGGGCCGCGAACTTTCCACTTTAATTCACGATTATTTTTCAATTTTTTGTTTTATAAAATAAAATGATTTAGGAAAGAAAAAAAAACAGATTTCAAATAAAAATAATATGGTCAACGCCAATGAACAAAGCATGAATTAAATCTGCACTAGCAATAAATGTATAGAAAGAAGCGATGAAAATTGTTCATTTTCAGTGGTGGAATTGGTCAACGTCAATTGACTCGTTGGTCAAACGTAATGAAATGATTTGTTTTGATTTTTTTTTTTTAAATGGAAATTTAATTATGGGATGAACTAATTGCGGGTCTTCCACGGTTTTAGAATTAGATCGATTCAAATTAGCATTGTAGGGCTATGTCATATTTAGATCACTCTGCTGCCACGTTAGTTTTGGATTCGATAATATATGTCTCGTGAATTATGTTTTTCGTGTTGACTATGAGATCAATTGACGAGAACACTGAAAACGAATGAATCGTCTTGTTACACTAATGTTTAATTTTATGAATTTTGAGACGAAGTTTCAATTATTCTTCATCTACAAATATGATATTACAAGGAACGAATATTTGAGAATCCGTACGTGTCCGAACAAGCCCAATAACAAGAAAATGTACAGTAGCTCACCGTGCACCGCCTGAGCTACTGCTTGACATCATCGTCGAACGATCGAATTTCGATCACAATCCGATCAAAATCTGATCCAATCACAATCGCTAACGCCCACAATCAGATCAAATTTCGACCGTGATCCTATCGGATTTCCACTCCGATCGAATCGCAATTGAATTCCGATCAGATCGCGATCGAAATTCGACCCGATCACAATTGCAATCGAGTATGATGTCACAATCACAATCAAATCAAATTTCAATCGCGATTCGACCCCACCCGTGTGGTTGTGATCCGATCGCGACCACAAGCCTACTACCGACAATGAGGATGACATTGACGACCCGATAATTCAGAGAATGACTATAACATGCTGGAAAAAAACACTGCTTTTTATTTATTATGCAATCGCTAACGACCACAATCGGACCGAATTTCGACCACGATCCTATCTGATTTCAACTCCGATCGAATCACAGTTAAATTCCAACCTGATCACAATTACAATTGAGTATGATGTCGCAACCGCAATCAGATCGAATTTCAATTGCAATTCGACCCCATTGCGCGTGATCGTGATCCGATTGCGACTGCAAGCGTACTACCGACAACAAGGATGACATCGATGACCCGACAAATTCAGAGAATGATTATAAAAAAACACTGCTTTTTATTTATGATGCAATTGCACAAATCGACCGACTGAACAAGCGTCGCGGGCAGGACATCACAACTCTCATCATCTATTTCTTTCTACAGAGTTAATGGTCTAAGAAAACAAAAGATAGATTACATAAGAAGCAAGATAGTTTTCATGTAAAATGAGAACATGATCGACGATCGCAAACTAGCCACGAGTCGTAGCTACAGATGGTCCCGAGTGACGAATAAGTCACCATTGATCCTTTTTTCCTTCGCTATGAAGCATAAATATAATGTCAATTATAATTTAACACTCAACAATTTTTATGTAGCATAGGATTAGAAACATAATTTTAGGTTGAACCCTAAACAAGCTTAGTTGTTGATCTCATACTCGGTACCCTAAACCCTAGTTTTTATCGAAAATCTACGCTGCCAAGTTATAGTCGAATCGAAACCTAAATGCGGATCCTCTTGGTCGCGCCTGATACAGGTTAAATATGTTATGGAACAAAACAACTTTACAACATCAATCGTCGTCAGTAGGACTGCACATAGTTTGTCGTAAGTTAATCAGTCGGAGTCGCTATCGCATTCGACAAAGCTGTACTGCTTTGGTTCGCCGATCCGAAGAAGAAGAGTTCCTACATTCTCTTCGGTCCACACGATACCTTCCTTCTTCAAGAGGGCAAGCACCTATAAACAAAAAAGCTCGATCACATTCAATTAAGGTGGATTATGAGACCATTTCATATATAACATAACCTGTGAATCTTTAGTTTTTTCAGCTCGAATCGATTGCAGTGAAAAAATTACTAATCCCTTCTATTTGGACCAGGTAGACATGAGCTGCATGGCAAAATTACTAATGTCCGTAAAAATTGGGAATCTGTCCAACTAGCCGTCCTCTGTCACCTGTCCCAAGACACTGACGAGAGAGAGAATAAATCACAAGGGAACAAAGTCTCTTGATACGGTGATAAGAGAGGGAGGGATCCATCTGAAACCAAAGGGGATTTTAAATCTCTCATTCGGTATCGAATCCTGCCCATTCTGCAAACAACACTCTGCTTTACTAATGTCGATTCTATGGCTGAATGAAAAATAGAACTTCTAAATAGACAGCTCAAAAAAAATTTATCCAAACCTATGGCCATAAAACTTATATTCTCATTCATTTGAGAATAGAATTTATATAGCCGACCCAATTAACGAGGATAAATAGGATTTGATGAAAATTGATGATAAATGAATATGTAGAATGACATTGGTACAGTATTCTATAAGCTCTTGCTGAATATATAGAATGAAGGGGTAAAAAAAACACATGGAACCCTTGAAATAACTCACCGAGCGCTTCATTTTTCCCCGTCCGACGACATCGGCACCACAGCCAGTGATAACTTTAAGACACTGAACCGCTATTTGGGGAGAAAGGAAAATTATTAAACTCACAGGAACTTTGAAAGGTAAGAGAATCTGAATATGATACGACATAGTCGAAGTAGAAGATGCATACAAGGTATATACGTGAACAACAGCAAGTGAAGCTTTAGAAGCTGCATTGCTTGTTTGACGTGTTGGCCATGTAAATCAATGGTGACAACATTTTTTATATGTTTGTTCCTGCAAACAAAATTCGCTCGATAATCGATGACATATTGATTATGAAGGAGAGATTTGGTGCAACAGTAAACTTGTTGCCTTCTGAATCATGAAAACAGCTCCTTGCAAAGCGAGGTAAGACTGTATACAATGAATTTTTTTTCGAAACTCCGTATGACGGAAGCTTCGTATATCAGGTTGCCCTTTTTTTTTAATCAATGTCATATTGATTAACCAGAAAAGGTAAGGAAGAAAGAGAATATGAACTTGCCTGGCTTCAAAAATCTCTCGACTAGCTTGCTCATCTTCTTCACGTGCTATATCTCGGAAGAACTTCCCCTAATCAAATACAATGCACATGCTATAAATAAAGGAAATTAACCCAAAAAATCTAAAATAGTATTCGTGAAAATGGATAATGTTTTTGGTTGCCTACTGGATCATTAGCAATTGCCAGCATCTAATAGCAGAATAGATGCCTAATTACGGTGAAAGTTCATTTTCAATAGATTCACCTTTTCTGACAGGAGAGAAGCATGGGCACGCTGACCTCTTGAATAAGCAACTGCGGCCTAAGAAATCAAATGGAAATGGAAATATAGACGTGTCAACGCTAATCTGCTAAATGTGAAATAGATCTATCGCTGCTACAGAAGCATCTCACTTTCTGGTAGCATGCCCGCATCATCTCCCAATGCTCCTTTGAAGTATCTCGACAAACCTGATACACATCTTTGCCTGTGTCAAAAAGATATGAGTCAGAGTAATAAAATTATGTCACAATGATAAACAATAGTCTAGCAACACCCAAGCAATCTTAAGAGGCGCCATAACAGGTCATTTGGTCCTCTAACTTGACTAGATTTGGGAAAATAAATGGAAGAGAAATCCAAATGCTTGCATGATCGCATTGCCACTAAAAATTTGAGCATCTAATAATGCTCAGACAGACGCCTCTTGTACATAGTGAAGAATGTTGGTGGAAAAATACAAATCTTTGAATGGCAACACTTACTGCGACCATCCAAAGCAAGTAGTAAATGCATCTATGTCCTCAACTTTAAGAAGTCAGGAGGACTATGCAAAATGCAACTAGTCTTCTGTTACACATTCCGGCAGCAATGCCTTAATATATCCTGCCATATATCCAAAAAAAATCAAAACTGTATAGAACTTTGAACTAAAAATGAGATTGGTTCACTTGCAAGAAAGAGACTAGTGAGATAGATGAGTAAAATCGAGTCCAAACAGGAAAGTGTAAAGCAAATGCTCATCTATCAGGTTATAAGTAGGACAGGCAATTTCCCATTCCCCTATCAAGCCAGACTGATCCACCCCTAACCTGCCTTACCCCATCCACATTATTGAGATGGGAATGAGATGTGAAATTGAAATCCACATGCAAAGTGGGAACGGGGAGAAAAAGTCATAACACCTGTCCTATTTTGCCTCACTCGCGCTACATAATCTTAATCTAAAAATAATAATGTTAAGATTCATCTAGGATGCGCTTATATTTTTATTTTTGTGTGCGTTTGTGTGAAGGGGATGAGAGAGTATTTCTATTTTTGTGTGTGTTGTATGTTGTTCTAAAATTTAAATTACCATGTGAACAAAATTTATGGGGAGCAAGTTAAATATGGGGCACATTCCAAGACCAATAAAAGAAGCAGCATAAAAGCAGTAATGGATCCTTCCATTCAAGTAAATAACAACTATGCATCTTTTCACAGGTACATCAATTAACCACTAAGAAAAGTAAACAAGACAAAGTTATACATACTAATTGCAACATTTTCTTGAGTATCTTTGGTATTTAAAGAAGAGAACTCCAATCCCTGACCAAAAGACTCCACCTTCTCTACAACCTTTTTCCAATTCATACGACTTGGTTCACATGCGGGAGAGTTGGGCATGTTAAACAATGACTCCAGCACCTGTTGTTGGAGATAATTATACGACATTGGTATCTCACAATCAGAAAGAACCTTTGCATGATTCCTGCAGAAGTTCAGATAATTATGAATGAAGAAATTAACCCACATACCACTGTCATGCTAGAAAAACCAGGACAAGCAAATGTCATAGCAATCCAAATAATAGGTGGATTTAAAGAGTGAAGGTTGATAAAAACATGACAAGAAGAGTAAGCACTAAGCATAGCTGAAAAAGGAAAAGGGATAGTAATCAAGTCCTTGAATTTAAGAGGCAAGAAGAAATAGAGTGGGATTTAGAATAAAGGAATGCCTGTAAGCTCACCTCTTAGTACTACTTGCACGGCACACTTGGGGGTTATGCTCTTTTTCTGACAGACTATTTGATGCTGAGTCTGATATCATATTTGTTAACTGAGAAAATTTTGCCATATAACAGAAATGTAACATTGTCAAGAACTCCTGTTTTAAAACCTACATACAACTACAAATCAACTTAGGTATCAAAGGGAATAAAGGATGCTACGGCTACAGCTCCACAAATATGTCATCTCAAATAAAATGAACTATCAGCATTTTCTCCCTATAATAAGTAAGATCTTATGATTCATAATTAAAAGCCATCAAGCAGAGAGTGAAGACTGTAATAGCCTACAGGTTATCCTTCATTGACCATATTATCTTTATGAGAATAACAGAAATAGCTGGTTTGCTAAGCTTGTCTTAGATCATTGTAACCGGAGGTTTCTGCAAGTCAAAATAAAACTTGACCTGCACAAGAGAACTTCAGTTTCACTTATCTGGTTATTCAATAGATGATAGGCAACCAGTACACAGAAGTGACAATCCAAGATGGTATTTTTAACAGAATGTTCAATCTATATGCATCTATTCGGTCATTGTACTGCCAAACTTTTTTAGAAGAGGTATCATTCAAAGAAGTAAGCTTGACAATTGTCAGACAAGTACATTAGAAATGGGCATCAGATTCAAATCATTATTGTATAACTCAGGTAAATAAAATTTATCTTGCAAAATACAAATTTCTAAAAGAACTCTTGAACCGGCACCTGGGAAGAACTTATTAGATTCTCTGAAGGGCTTCCGCTAATTACTTCAGGATGAGTACAAGAATAGTTTCTTCTGCATGTGCCATCATTTTTATATGGTCCTTGGTTTAATTGGTCCACTGAGGAAGCTGATAGGTCAAGTAACGCATCCAAAGCCTGCCAGAGCAATCAATTGAATAAAACTATTAGTAGGTCAGGATGATCAAACAAAACAGAAACTACATTTATTCTTGGGCAAAAGCCAAAAGGTGCTCCTATTTATCAGAATCATCAAAAGGGCATCCCTCTTTTTTAAAACGTCAAAAATAGTGCCCCTATTCTGAAAATTCCTTCTTCTAACATTGTTGTAGCATATAGCTACTATAACGTGTAAGACTAAATTATGTTTTAAAAATTTAATTTGGTCAAAAATACTATACACACAGTACTTTTATATAAAATAACTCTTTACCAACTTAGTCAACATTGCTTAATGCCTTAATCTTATCAAAATCACTATAAAAAGGTCAAAATCACTATAAAAATGTCAAAATCACTTTAAATGGCTGCTACAACAATTGTAGCAACCACTAATTGGCTACTACAACAATTTTAAGATGATTTTGACCATTTTGAAATAATTTTGATTAAATTTAAGCAATTTTGACCAAGTTCGTAAAGAGTTATATATATATATATATAAAAGCGTTATACATATAGAATTTTTGACCGAGATGAATGGGTTTATTTTACAAGTTGTAATAGCTACTCTGCAGCTGCTACAACATTGCTAGAATAAGGGCATTTTCGAGGCAGAAAATATGGGGGGTGCCTTTTGACTTTCTAAAACAAGGGGGTGTCCTTTTGACGAATCAAATAATTAGGGGTGCCTTTTTAATTTTTGCACTTTATGCCTTGATATATTGGTTTGGCAGACATGGAATAAGATGACATAAAAGTTAAAAATGATAATCAAATGTCTACTAGGTGAGTAAAAGGGATGTGCATCACCAAGTAAAGAATCTTGGTAGTGGAATAAAAAAGTGAAGAAAAAATGAAAAACCTATAAGGTATTATATACTTGTAAGAATGAAGAAAACTAAAAAAAGTTATGCAATATCCAAGAAAGAAGTCAAGAAATCAATAAGACTTATATCGAAAATTAGATACAAAAGAAGAAGAAGAAAAAATTATATAATAGCTAAAGCTAGAGAAAGAAAGATTAAAGATTTTACTCAAATAAAATACATTAAAGATGAATACAATAGGATATTATTGGACAATGAGAAAATAAAAAAGTGATGAAAGAGATATTTTCATCAACTTTTTAATAAAGATTTAAATGATCAATTTAACTTAGATAATTTAAGTTAAAGGAGTATAAAAATTTAAATTTTTATTGCATAATTCAATCTTCAAAAATAAAATAGACTTTAAATGAGGTGCAAAATGAAAAAATAATTGGGTCAGATGATATTCCGATAGAGGTATAGAAGTGCTTAGACAAACAAGGTATTAAATGACTTACAAAATTATTCAACTTGGTATCAAAGACAAAAAAAATGCCTAATCAATGAAAAATAAGTTTTCTAGTTCCTTTATACAAAAACAAAGGAGCTATATAAAATTGTGCAAATTATAACGGTATTAAACTAATGAATTATACTATGAAAGTATGAGAAAAAGTAATAGTAAAAAGACTTAGGAAGCAGACCACGGTGAATCCGAAAAGGTCAATAACAGAAGTTGTACATCTTCTTATACAACTATTTGAAAAGTATCGGGAACAAAAATAAGACTTACACATGACATTTATTGACCTTGAAAAAACTTATGATAGAGTTTCAAGGAAAATTATGTGAAAAATTCTAGAAAAGAAAGGTGTTAGTGTGACATATATTGAAATAATTAAGGATATGTATGAGGATGCAATGATAATAGTAAAAGCACCAAAAGGATCACTCACGATACCATGATGTATGTTATTTGCAGATGATATTATTTTGGTAGATGAGACAAATGAAGTAAATGTTAAACTTCAATTTGGAGGGAAACGTTAGAAGTGAAAGGTCTTATATTTAATTGAGTAAAAACAAAATATATAAAATTTAAATTTAACAATGTTAGATACAATAAGATAATTGTTAAATTAAGAAATTAAGAGATAATGAATTGTCTGTAACTAAAAGTTTTTAATGTTTATAATCATATTTGTAAAAGGAAAGAAGGATTAAGAGAGATATTTTACATAGAATACAAACAAAATAGTTGAAATAGAGGAGAGCATTAGATGTTCTGTGTGATCGTAAAATGCTTTTAAAACATAAAGAAAAGTTTTACAAAACAATAGTTAAACTTGCTATGTTATATGGAGCTCAATGTTGAACTATGACTCGAGCACATGAGTAGAAGATGAGGGTTGCGGAGATAAAGATGTTAAAATGAATATGTGACATACAAGGTTGGATAAAATAAAAAATAAAAATATTAGAACGAAAGTTAAGGTTGTACCTATTGAGAGAAAACTTCGAGAGACACATATAAGATGGTACAAACATGTACTTAAAAAACTAGTAAATGCTCCAGTAAGCAATGTGAAACTATTGTAAATATACACATCAAAAGAGAAAGAGGGTAACTAAAAAAGACTTAGTTAGCAATGATAAAATAAGATAAAATTTATTTAAATATAGATGATGTATAGTAGGGGATAAAATCCAATAATGTAGGAAGATCCATATAACCGATCCTACCTAGTGGAATAAGACTTGATTTTTATTGTATATATTGGTTTGGCAGTAATTTTAATAAATTAAACTAAGCCATTCTTTCCAAGACTATTCTTGAGATAAGTATCTAGCACTTCAATATCTTTGTTAGCAATATTAAATGGCTAAGAATCAATGAACTTGCCAAGTGACATGCTGACAGCACAACAGCATAAAAGTTAGCATAAGTGGCACGACTTGCAGGTATGATAGACCGATGTCACTTGGAATAACTGTTCTCTAGCACTATGTCACTTGGAATCTGTTGGGGAATACAAGGCAGTATAAGCTAAAAGTAGGGATGAGAACAAGGTGGGTGAGGCAGAGAAAATATGGTTCAGATCCCCACGACTGCACACCAAATGAACACTTGTCCTTTATTTTTAACACATGCCGAGAGGAATTATAAAGTACAAAAAGAGTTGAACATAAATTAATTTAATACAGTGACATTGCAGAACAAACATAAATAATGTTTGGAATTTGAAATAACCAAATATATAGAAAAGAGCAGTAGTTAGTATATACCTTTTCAACACTGTTTCCACATTGACCTGCAAAAGACACATGTAAGTGAATAATTATACACATCCACTTCCTAGAGAGAGAGCCAAAAACAAATATGAAGTTTTTTAAAAAAAAAATGCAAACGCACTTTTGCTCACTATTTTAACAAAAAATACATAATCCTATAAAATTGATGAGAATGAGGTTAAAGCCAAATTCTAGAATTATCTGGGAGGAGGATTCCAATACCATAAAAAAGAAAAGTGTCGAATGCCCCTTTCTATTGTTCCTCTTACACGATTGAAGTTAGAAGTGAACCAGTGGACGATACTGCAGAAAGGATTAAGGTCAACTTTATTTCTGCACAAATATAGGCCAGCACAGAGGAAAAGGTCATCCGATGGACAAAAGGCATGCCTCTGTTGATCCAAATGGTGTTCCTTGACAGTGGTATTGGATGCCGACCTTGGGATGTTAGTTCATGAGGTGACAAATGTTGCTGCCTCAACAGATTTAAAGAAGTCATGCCCAAAGAAGTAGGGTCAAAAGCTGGAAATGGTTGTGAGGAGCTGCTTGATCGTGTGGAAGCGGAATGGCAGCTATGAGAGAAGCAAAATCAGCGTTTCTATGCATAATGCATTGTTATCCCCAACATGTCCAAGATGGACAATGCCTCCCTCCTCACCCATGCCATCCTATATCAACAGTCAAGGCAGAAGCCTCAAATCAAAGAACCAAAGCCTTGATTCATGGAGGTGAATGCGGAATATGATGCCAGCAATTATGTCAATGTGACATTTATCAAATTCTGTAAGCAGCAATCGGGGGATTTCCAGGAAGCGACATGGGAAAGATGAATTTGGCAGAGAAGGAGATGGATCGATAGCAAGGGTGATTTCTTCCACTCATTTCTTCTCATCTAAATTTCCCTCTTTTTCATCCAATCATCAACTAATCGACCTTATGACTTCCTTTCCACCTTCCTCCTTCTCTCCTTTCCTTTCCCTCCCCGTTCTCTGGTCCGAAATAATCAATGCAGAAGTGATATAGTAACTCAGTGATGAGAACCCACTGCCAATCATCATGACAGATTTGGTGCACAACAACAGCCATACATATAGACATTGATCAATAGCAAAAGAAAAAATTGATCAAAGGCAAACGCTCACCTAAGACATCCCGGACAACATCCATGGTAATCTCAGACATATCTCCAAGCATTGAGCACAAGAACTGTTCAGCCTCCTCCACGTTGTACATCCTCTCCATGCCATCCTTACGTTGCAAATTACTACCACCATCTCTGCTCCTCCTCACGGATCCAATATAACCCTTTCCAATCACATCCGGCACTATCCCCGTGGCCGCAGGGGCTCTCTTCTGCTTCCGGACCGCCCCAACGCGCTTACCCTCGGGCAGTTTCTCCCCGGGGTCGTCAAGCTGGGTGCCGAGGATACCGGCGGCCTTGAACGGGTCGCCTCCTGCCTCCCTGTGCGCCGAATCAATCTGATCGACGGATACGGACGAAGAGAAAGCCTCGATCAACCACTCCAGGGCGCGGGCGGCGGCATCGCCTTTCGCCGCCGCGTCTGCCTCTTGGGGGGGTCCGGATCCGGCGGGTTTCCGCCTCTTCTTGCTCGTCCTATTCTTCTTCGCGGGTTTCATGGTCACCGCGTTGCTGCTTTCCCTTGGCCCTTCCGCCTCTTCCTCCGCCGAGGGATTCGCGTCGAGCACGAGGAGGATTCGGAGGCGTCGGCGTCCGCGTCCGCGTGCGACGTGACGTCGACAGCAGTTCCCTTTTTGCAGGAAACCGGATATGCGGATTCGGATCATTTCGATAGGCATACCAAAAACCGATAAACTTGGTTTCGGCTCCGCTTTCTCTGCGTAAATCTAAACTGAATAATTTCGAAAATGACCCCAAAATTTAGTATTTTTTTAAAAATACCTTTTCAAATTTTAGTAATGACAAATTATTTATTTTCAATGATTTTATACATTTTTCTGTTATTTAGTTCAATTGAATCAATTCAAAAAAATCTGTTTGTCCGGTAAACGAAGTATGACTTTGATATTGGATCATTGTTCAGAGATATTATACCTATAGAGTCTGAGTTGAATCGTAAAAAAGCTACAAGTATTTTTCTGATTTACTTCTGGTAGTTGATAGAGGTCATTTAACTCCGATCAATTATTGTTGATAAGGTATTTTGAAAGTCCATGAGACAGAATTGATCGGATCGAGAGTTTAGATATTTTAATATTAAAAAAAAAATCTGATTTTTTTTAAAAATAAATAAATAAAATTGACTAAAAAAATTAAAAAATGAGATTAGTTAAAATTGATTTCTTAAAAGATTCTCATTGTTAGTTGTCGCTTTTGGAAAAATTTGTCACTTCTCTGGCGGGTAGCAACTCTTTACCGACGACTCCAAATCGAAGACGATCAGACAGTCTCTTCCTTCTTTTCTTCATCCTTCCTCTCGGCTGTCGTTCTCAATGATTCTGGGACTTCTTTAGCCCAGCGATCGGCTGCCAATAACCCTATCTGCTCCTGCTCTATCATTACAGGATGTAAGCTCACAAAAATTCCTTTTTTTTTTTTTTTGTGTTGTTGTTGGTTTGTTTCGTGTGCCATTTTATATGATTTGAATTTCTCTAACACTGATGATACTGAGGCAAAGAACAGTAGAAGATCCCCTTGTTTAATGCCCGTTGAAGGAGACCAAAGAGCAAGAGAAGAGTTAAAATCTGTTTTTTTTTTTTTTTTTGCTCAATGAAGTGTGATTTCTTCTTTATTATTACTGTCACGACAAACTCAAGTTTGCGTTCGTTTCCGCCCAAAATCAATAAGCAGAAACCGCATGCTCCGATTTTAAGTAGTATTTTCTAGAGTCATTTCTTGAGAGATGAACCGTAGATTTTCCAAGTTATTTTTGTTGCGACTGAACTTCTCTTCGTAAATTCTAGCAATAAACTTCTTTGCTAGCTAGTTGTGTTATTTAACATCTTTTTGCAATGATTAGTTGTTGAATCATCTAAACTCCTCCTTCTAAAGTGTTTGATAGGTCTTGTGTTTGTCGGAAGAGAATAGGAGGTTCCGGAGAGATGCCTGACTGGTTGCGGTATTTGGGTTTCATTGCTAGTCTGCCATTTGCATTGGTTGCTTACTGTTTGTCGATCGTCTTCACCAGTTTTGGCTTGATCTTTATGTGCGTGGGGTAAGCCACTCTTGCATTCTGTATCAATAGCAATTGCTAGTTCTTGCTGGTTGGCACAGGACTTATTAGAGCATCGAGTGAAGAATTTCTATCTGCTTAAGTTGTTGAGCTATTTGTTTGAGGTTTCCTCTACCATTTTAGCTTCACCAGTGATGGTGCTCAAATAATTTTTTCCAACATAATCCAAAAGCAAGACTAAATTCTAGTCTGCCATTTGCATTGGTTGCTTGCTGTTTGTCGATCATCTTCACCAGTTTTGGCTTGATCTTTATGTTCGTGTGGTCAGCCACTCTTGCATTCTGTATCAATAGCAATTGCTAGTTCTTGCTGGTCGGCACAGGACTTATTAGAGCATCGAGTGGTTGTTGAGCTATTTGTTTGAGGTTTCCCCTACCATTTTAGCTTCACCAGTGATGTTGCTCAAATAATTTTTTCCAACATAATCCAAAAGCAAGACTAAAATTTGATTTATTTTACATAGTAAGTGTAAAATGGTGGCAGGTTGACATTTTCTTTCTGTACTTCCTGCTGTTGCCGATATGAAAAAATGAGGGAGGTGGTGAAGAAACTCAACTCGATTCATTTCTGCATTATCGGCTGCTGCACCTGCGATCCATCATGGTGTAAATGCTCCTTTCCCTTATACTTTGAGATTGTTTGCACAAATCTTTCACATCAATTTGAAGTAGATAGCATCCAATGGAACACAAAACACCAAAGATCTTCAAAAAAGGTATATCTGGAGAGTTACAAGATATGAAATGGCACACCACGCAAGAATCTTCAAGTTTGGATTTGAACACCCTTTTATTAGTGTTTCACTTCTTGTCAGTTTAACCCTGCAAAATTGTTCTCATGGTTTATTTGTTTATCTTCTCAGCATATGAAACAGTTACTGAAAATACTACAGACCTTGAAAATCCTCGGCCTTCACCTCCAGGAACAAGAAACTTTACATACGAAGAGTTGGCAATCTCTACAAATAACTTTTCTGCAGATAATCTGTTGGGAGAAGGAGGCTTTTCATTAGTGTACAAAGGGACGCTAAGCAATGGCACAGAAGTTGCGATCAAGCGTTTGAAAGATACTCACCGGCAGCAGCCAGATCTTGAGTTCATGAAAGAGGTAGATATATTGAGTCTAGTGCACCATAGGCATCTCGTTTCGCTCATTGGATTCTACATCTCGGAGCAAATTTGGATACTTGTTTGCGAATATGTTCCTAACAAAACATTGGACTTCCATTTGCACGGTGAGGCAGGCTTAGCAAAGGTGTTCCATGTAGCCATGTCTTAGTAATGTGGACTTCTAACGTTTTGTATAGGTAGAAATGGATCTAATTTGGCTTGGCAACACAGATTCAGAATTTCCTTGGACACGGCAAAAGGCCTTGAATATTTGCATGAACATTGTGAGCTCCGTTTCTTATTTCCTCTCTGTCTCTCTTGTCGTAAAATATCTTCCTATTCCTTCGTCCACTGAATGTTATATTCCTGGAGTAATCTTACTTTGATGTTTCATAGGCAATCCTAGGGTGATTCATCGCGATATTAAAGCTGCCAATATTCTTCTGGATCACCAGTTTAGAGCCAAGGTAAGCAAACAACGCCACTGATTGCATAGGAATTAGCAAGTGCTTGATAGTTTATATGATGACATGAAGATTGAACAACGTTCGATTATATGTATAACTAGTATGTGTGATGAATCCTGATAACTATATCTATATGTACTCAGCTAAGGGTTTCAGAGCTAAAAACTATAACATTGAAATTGCTACTAACTCAGTTACCATTCTTGTTCTAAGAAGATCTGTTCTCGAGTGTTTGCTCACAATAAAATCCAAAACAGTTGAAGACAAAGCTTTGGTTCTTGCAGATTGCAGATTTTGGGATTGCAAAGCATTTTTCAGACGAGAAAACCCACGTCTCAACTATTGTGAAGGGAACTTATGGGTGAGTGCCCTATGAATTGGTTGAGTTTCATCCGTGTCGTGAGAACTAAACTAACAAGTTTCTCCACTCTTAAACATCTCATGAGACAACAGTTACCTTGCTCCTGAGTATGCTTCTACCGGACAACTTACCGACAAATCTGATGTTTACTCTTACGGGGTGTTGCTCTTGGAGCTGATCACTGGACAAAAGCCTGTTGGTTTGGCTGACTGGGTCAGTTGTAAAAGAAAAAACAGTTTCCGCTTGTTCATTTCAGCCTCAAGTTTTAAAATTGCATGAATAGCCTCTTGTTATATATCCCTTCTGAGAATTCTGTTTGATGTGTTCAATTCAGGCACGACCCTTGCTACAGCGAGCAACGGAAAATGGAGTATACGATGGCCTTATCGATCCATTCTTAGACAACAACTACAGTCCTGTCGAGGCAAGGACAATGGTGGCCTGTGCCTCTGCTTGTTTGTACAGTGTTGCAGCTCTTCGTCCCAGCATGAGTCAAGTATTTTACTAACTCTTTCTCAACTATCGCATTCCATTTCCTGAACTTGTCTTTCTGATCGATACAAATAGTCGTTTCATCATGCATGTAGAAGACTAATGACCAAAATCATTAACCTTGATTATCTATCCAAAGTTATCGGAAAAAAAAACCTTATTTGGTTCAAGATTTGAGAGATTACCGAGTCATGACACGTCAATAAAAGGGTTATAAAATTTGGAATCAAAAAATCTCGAAGAAGTGAGGTTTTTCTTGATTCCGGAGTTATGAATTTTTTTTCTAAAATTATCTTTAGATTTTTACCTTTGAGATAAAATTACCCCTATCAATTTATCAAATATCAATCCAACTATACAATTATATTTTATTCTCCGTCATTTTGATTATGTGATTATCTAATCAAAATTATATATGATAATTTGAACCAAACGCATCCTCAGTCTTTCAAAAGTTAGTGAACAAGGTCCAAAGAGGAGTTTCTTATCCGATCTAATTTCGTCCCCATTATGCTGAAACTTATTCCGAACAAATTCTCATTGTTTGTTATAAAACTTCTACTTAAGAAGTCATCTTTTCTTCAAAAAAAAAATATGGAACTGCTATATTAGCGGCCCCCTTCGACTGCTTTTAT
Source organism: Wurfbainia villosa (assembly GCA_025175895.1). Taxonomy (NCBI): domain Eukaryota; kingdom Viridiplantae; phylum Streptophyta; class Magnoliopsida; order Zingiberales; family Zingiberaceae; genus Wurfbainia; species Wurfbainia villosa. Next base: position 3,304,592 of record CM045997.1, on the reverse strand, counting down.
CGGTGGAGGAGGTAAATCAGGATCTCAATTGATAAGCGCAAAGGAAGGAGGTTGGTCGATAGCTCAAGATGATAAATTTTTCGAGAATTGACTCTTGTTCACTACAGACAAATCCTTTCGTATTGACCAACTAGGTTAGCCTTTGGAGCAGCCACATTTTCTTCAAGAAGCAAGAACACATGATCCTGATGTAGGAGTGTCTTTAAAGCAGTGTATCCAAAACCAACTCGGATGCTAAATCCAGTGTGTTAAGGCTTGAAAGGGTAAGGGGTCGATTCCTGGAGGTGACGACCAGACTATTGATGACTCCGTATTTCTGCGTTAGCCACCTGACACCTGATTTACTCCTCTCCACACGTAGAGGCAGCAGTGGGGGAGCCGCTAATGTGGCGGTTCCATATTTTATATGAGTGGATTTAAATCTCCAATTTATGGCAAACGACTTTGATCTCGAATAGGATTTATCCATTCGGGGACTAAGTTCCACATTTACTTCCTTAGTCAAATTTGCAATCTTCATAATTGATCAGTCATTTCCTCATTGTTTCTCTTTTGATCTTTTGCAAACTTTTTTGTATCGAACAGATTCGCAGGGCATTGGAAGAATGCATTTCATTTGGAAATCGGAATCCCGTTCAATCTCCACTGGGATCGTCTACTACTACTTTGTTCCAATCATAAGTAAATCGAGCTGCGATACCTCAACCAAACTGTGTCGCTCTAGTAAATCCCTTTCATTCAATGAAACTTTTAAATGGCTCTTTTCATCTTACACAGGTTCTAACTCCATCAACAGTAAATCCTTAGAACTCCATTTGAGGAGACCATTGAGATTTAATCTGCAACCATTTCAGAGGCTGTGGGATTATAACAACTTTTGTTATTATTTGTTCAAAGATTTCTTTTAAACAATAAAAAAAAAATGTAGTTCTATAATTTATCCTCTCATGCCTTGTCATTGTGCAATGTATTTTATTGTAAACAACTTTTTATAATTTGAAAACACTTCTTTTTCCCTATCTCAAATAATGTGCATTCATTTAGAAGCTCCAAATTTATCCAGTATGGGAAAAGATCGTCTATTTTCAGATTATCGGGTGAAATTTGAATGGATTATTCTTTTTTTTAAAAAAAAAAGTGTTATATATTTATTTAATTCATCTCAAAAAAAAAATCGTCACATTAGTGGTCCTCTTCGATTGTATTTATCAGTGGAGAAGATAAATTAGGAACCTAGATAGCAAGTATAAAGGAGGAGAACGATCAATAGCCCAGAGTCATGATCTTTTCGAACATTGATTTTTTATGTACTTAAGAGTTACCCCTTTATACTTATCAACTAAGCTAATTCTATAAGGTTTAATTCCCCATTCTCAAGCAAAACAATAAAAAGACAAAGTGTCCCAAGGATATGGTGCAGTAACAGATATTTTATGAGAAAATATAATTTGATCATCTGCTGCAACATCATTCGACGACGAATTTAAAAAAAAAAATCATTTGGATGACTTTGGGATCCAGAAGTTTGTTTGGTGGACGAAATATAACTTCGGCGTTGGACCGTCATTTAGGAATGATGTGACTGTGAAATCCGGATTAAACTGTGAAAAAATTACGAATATTTTTTTGATTTATTTTTTTATGATCGATAGAGATCATTTGAACTCCGATTTTATTCGATTTAGTTATTGACGAGACATTAGTCCGTGGAATATGATTATTCTCATATATTAATAAGAAGACGAAGCCACGTCAAAATTGAGCGCCTGTTCTTCAGTCAGTGCAATCATAAATAAATGATTTATATGTCCACACGGGGATGGCGCGGTGATAAGGTAGTGTGGTTGCTTTGGATACGAAGTGGGGTCGATTCCGGAGGGGGTCTAAAATCCCCTCTGGGCTCAGATGACCCCCCCACTGCCTTGCCACCGTGTCAAGGGATATAGTCCCCCCCCGCGATTTACCTCCCTCTCGCCGCAACCCTGGGACGGATGGCAGGGGGCTGCTAGTTGGACAGATTCCTAACTTTTTGGATAAATAAATGATTTATCTCTCTTGGTACAGCTCCATTCGAGGCAAATAATTTTTTTTTAAATTATAAAAGAAAGAATCCAAATTTTATTAAAAAATAATTTTTATTTATTTATAAAATAATTCATTTTTACTATTTCGTCCAACCCTCGAGGACCGACTCTATGACTTCCTGTCCTCCCTCCTCCTCTCACTCCCCGTTCTCTAGTTCAAAGAGAAGATCTCAATCATTAATCTCCAACACTATTTCGGATGACTAATACAATCGTGGTAAAATTTAAAAGGATAAAAGATTGATTATTAGGATTGATAGTTAAACTATCGATGACTCCGCACTAACCATCTGACCTCCTGATTTACTCTCTTCACAAGTAAGAGTAACAGTGGGAGTTGTTAATGTGACAGTTCCATTTTTTTTTAAGAGAAGACCTTGATCAGCCCCCAAGGATGTGATGCATCGATAACCACACTTTCTTTCCAACGCCGATGTCACGGTTCGATTCCTCCGGGGCATGTCCTGCTGGATATTTTTGCCTGGGATATAACAGTCGACTGTGTTGGTCGGATGCAGTGGACTCACATTGGTGACCGGGTTAGAGTGCAGGTGTCGATGATGCGTCCTCCTAATTTATCTTCGTTGACTGATGAGGACTTTAGTTGAAGGCCGTGGAACAGGACTGGTCATCCAAGGGGATTAGTTGGTGTCAATTGCCCAAGTATCTCCGGTAACAAAAAAAAAAAAAAAAAACCTCGATCAGCCACTTTAGCTCCGACGCCGGCGTCGCCGTTTCCCGCCGCGTCAACCGGCGGGTTTCCGCCTCTTTTTGCTCTTCCTATTCTTCTTCACGGGTTTCATGGTCGCGGCGTTGCTGTTTTCCCTCCCGCCTCTTCCTCCGTCGCGTCGAGCACGAGGATTCGTCGGCGTCGGCGTCCCGTCAAGACCAGATTCCCCATTTTGCTGGAAGGTCGATATATGCGGATTCGGATCTTTTAATTAGACATACCGAATATCTAATAAACTTGCTTGGTTTCGAAGCATAAAATACCTTTTAAAATTTTAACAATGCCAGATTATTTTTTTAATAATATAATAAAGAATAATGGAAAATCACATTGCAAAATCAAGTCAGGTTTAAGCTTTTACATTTTTCATTTCTTTTTTTTTTATTTTTAAAAAATGATTTTTCTATATTTTTTAATTTTCTAAAAAATACTCTCTATTTTTTGAAAAACAAACTAAATACGTTTTCTCATTTTTCTAATAAATGAATCAAATATTTTATTTTTTACCTAACAAATACAATTTTATATTTTTTGTATTTTCAAAGAACATTAAAAATCTATTATTGGGGCCGCATAAGTTGACTAATGGACAAAGCTAAATTTGTTTATTTTGGTGGAATTGACTTAAATGAAATATATATAAAGACGCACAATAACTCTCTTTCATCCACATGCCACGGACATATTAAGTTTGACCAAAAGAAACAAAAGTCAACACTCTATTTGTCGTGCAAGTTTAGACTTTAATATCGATAGTGGAGATAAATATGAACCCTAAACATTATACAATGACGACGATTGCATTGACTTCATTCTCATTTTTTTACTTATTTTTATATATCATTTTTTATTTTAAAGATCATGAATTTCAATCATGAAAATGAACTTTTTATAAATTAAATAAAATTATATATAATAATTGCTTTTTTCGAAATATTGCATTATAAAAATTTTATACACCAGACTAAGTTTTAATTTTCATTCATATACTAATTTAAACTTCATTCATTTGATTTGAAAATTGAGTTTGAGTGATCATTTTATTGGGGCCGGTCGATTAAGTTCGACTCGATTCGTTACCATTCGTATTAGACACAAACTATAATTTTAAATTGATTATCTCAAAATAGGATTTTAAATTTTTTAAAAAATATTTAGACGAGACCAAATATATGGATTATGCTTAGTCCAACTAGAGTTCATATCGAGTTAAACATTAATCTAATATTCCTATCGATTGTTTCGACTGATTATGCGAATTTATGAAATCACTGAGGGATCATAGTCTTGACGTGGTAGTCAAGACATGTTAAAGTCATCTGAATTCAAGAAAAAATTTTAGACCTTATTCGAAATCGATCCATGTCACTTCTGTAAACATCGTAATGTCTTAACTACCACACCATCCCAATATCATTCCCACGGAGACCTAAACATTCCCACGGAGACCTAAACATACCTAAGGTTAGGGATGTATAAAATTTCAATTAAACTGATTAAATGCATGGAAATCGAAAATTTGATTTGATTTATTCGGAAATTCTATTTTTAAAAAAAAATCAATAAAATCGAGAAATTATCAAATCGACTATTATTATAGTATTAACTAACCATCAAACTATTAATCAACTACACTGTTATTTGTAATATATATATATATAGAGAGAGAGAGAGTGTGTGTTTTGATCGCCGGCGCGACTCATTCCCTGCGTGCCCATGCACGACGTGCTCACAACCGTCCGATCAACCGCGATTGAGAAATGCACAGTGCGCGCCCCGTGCACGAGCCACGCGCGTTGCCGCTGTCGCCGCTGCACCATCCGGCCACAGTCGATCGCCGGACCGAGCGCGATCGATGCACAACTTGTCGGCGGTCCAGCGGGATTCGGATTCCAGCCAGTTAGCGCCCGGAATCTAACGCAAACCGGTCGGAAATGACCGAACCATGCAGCCAACAATGGCGCAACCACTGTCGCCCGTGATCCGATCGGATTTAGACCGAATTGCGACCAGAATTCGACGTTGATCCGTCCAGTATAATCGGCCAGCCGCCATTCGCCCGGCTGCCATTCGAGGTCGAAATCGGCCGCCAGAATCGGGCGACCGATTTCGACCGCGATAGGGTCGGATTCTGGTCGAATTGCAATCGGAAATTCGTGACGCGATGATTTTTCGACTGTTAGCGCTGGATTCCAGTGCTAACCGATCGGAAGTCGAGCCCCGCCAGACCGCCGATGAGTTGTGCATCGATCGCGCCTGGTCTGATGGCCGACGGTGACAGGATGACACGACGACGACACTAACAGTGGCGCGGGATCAATGTGGAGCGCATGGGTGCGTAGGAATTGATCGCGCAGGAGATCAATTATATATATATATATATATATATTGACATTAGGGTATTCGAATTTTCGGTTTTTAGGAATGATCCACTCTACCCCACAAACTTTCGGAATATCTTGCCAACAACTGAGCCGGATAAGATCGAAATCTAAGTGATCTCCACCGACTATCATGAATAAATCAGAAAAGTGCTCGTAACTTTTTCACGGTTGAGCCTAGACTCTACAATCTCATCATCCTTGAACGACGGTCCAACACCGAAATCGTATTTCGTCCACATGACAAACTCCTAAGTCCCCGACTACCCGAATGAATTTTTTCTAAATTGGCTATCGAACGATCCCATAACAAATGATTGAATTGTATTCTCTTATGAAATACCTCTTCGCTTTTGTTGTTGCATCGTGTTCTTAAGGGCTATGATTTTATATATTAGTCTATTGAACTATAGTTCTAATTGATTGTCATTATAGGTACCAATCGATTAATTTTGAAAAATTAATTTTTAATTTTGAAAAATTAATTTTTAATTTTTAATTTTATCATTTTTATCGTTCAATGTTTTATTAAAAATTTGATGGATTTAGTTAATAAAAAAAATCGATTTAATCAATCAATCGATTCGATTAATAATTGATTAGGGTGAGATTAGCCTAACTCTGCACGACTGACCTAGTTTGGACCCCACACAGCACAGACCTCCTCACCCACGTTGGGCCGGGTTGACCCAACAATGTTATTAGTTTGGACCTTTCTTGCTCTCACCTTCCTCCCGCCGCAGCACTCATCGTCAACTCCCTCGCCACTACCTTCTTTCTCTCTTTTCGTTGGTCGTCACTCGTCACTGGTACTCTTTGTACTCGCCAACTACTCTAAAGCCTTGCCGACGACTCTGTCAAGATCGATACAACTTTGAAGAAAAAGAAAAATCGATACAAAATATCTGTCGGTCAACGAAACTCGATCGAGAATGAGTCATTTCTTCCTTCTTTTTGCCTTCCCCTTCCTCTCGCTCTCTATGATTCTTGGACTTTTTTAGCTCCGCCATCGGCTTCCAGGAACCCTACCTGCTTCTGCTCTTCCGTTACTGCCTGTAAGCTCATAAAAATTCCTTTTTGTGTGTGTGTGTGTGTGTGTTGGTTTGTTTCATGAGGCATTTTATATGATTCGTATTTCCCTAACACTCTGTTGATACTGAGGCAAAGAAAACCATCTTGCTTAATGCTCATCGAAGGAGACCGAAGAGCAGGAGAAGAGTTAAAAGCTGTGTTTTTGCTCGATAAATTGTTCATTTCCGCTCAAAATCAATAAGAAGAAATCGCATGCTCCTACTTTAACTAGTAATTTCTAAATTATTTTTGTTGCAATTGAGCTACTCTTCCTAAACCCTAACAACAAACTTGTTTGCACTTTATTAATTATCACTGCTTTGGTGACTTTCTTAGTTGTGTTCTTTAAACATCTTTATGCGATGATTAGTTGCTGACTCATCTAAATTCTTCCGAAGTGTTTGATACGTCTTGTTGTTGTTTTGAAGATAATAGGAGGTTCCCAGAGAGATGCCGGACTGGTTGCGGTATTTGGGCTTCACTGCTAGTCTGCCATTTGCACTGGCTGCAAGCTTTTTGTCTATGGTCTTCACCGTTATCGGCTTGGTGATCCTGTTCATCACGTAAGCCATTCTTCCATTCTGTATCTATAGCAATGGCTAGTTCTTGTACATGTTCGAGCATCGAATCAAGAACATCTATCTGCTAAAGTGGTTGAGTTATTTGTTATTGACCCCACAAATGTGAAAATTGAGACTTCCACTGCCATTTCAACTTCACCAGTGATGGTGGTCAAGTCAAATTTTTCGACATAATACCAAATCAAGTCTAAATTTTGATTCTTTTCACATTTTTTTGGGTCAATTAACAAGTGTAAGATGGTGGCAGGTGGACAATTTCTTTATGCACTTCCTGCAGTTCCTGTTGTCGCCCATATGAAAAAATGAAGGAGGTGGTGAAGACACTCAACATGGTTCATTTCTACATTATTGGCTGGTGTACCTGCGATCCATCGTGGTGTAAATGCTTCTCTCCCATATACTTTGAGATTGTTTTTCCAAATCTTTCGCAGCAATTTGAAATAAATCGCACCCAATGGAACACAAAACACCAAATATCTTCAAACAAGATAAATGTGGAGAGTTTCAAGATATGAAATGGCACACTATGCAAGAATCTTAAAGTTTGGATTTGAAATCCCCTTTTCTGAGTATTTCACGCGTTGAATTCTTGTCGCTTTAACCCATTAATTTTTGTTCTCACGGTTTATTTGTTAATCTTCTCAGCATCCAAAACAGTTACTGACTACAATCAGAACTATCAGCTTCATCATCAGTCCCCTCCTACAGATCTTGTTATTGCAATGCCTCAGCCTCTACTTCCGCAGTTCATCAGCTCCAGGAATCTACAATCACCTCCTTCTCTTACAACTACTCTGGGTTTATCCAAGAGAAGCTTCACATACGAAGAGTTGGCATTCTCTACAAATAACTTCTCTGCAAATAATGTTTTGGGCGAAGGAGGCTTTTCATTAGTGTACAAAGGGACACTAACCAATGGCAGAGAAGTCGCAATAAAGCGTTTGAAAGATACTCACCGGCAGCCAGATCTTGAGTTCATGAAAGAGGTAGATATATTGAGTCTAGTGCACCATAGGCATCTGGTTTCGCTCGTTGGATTCTATGTCTCGGAGCTAATATGCTTACTTGTTTGCGAATATGTTCCTAACAAAACATTGGAGTTCCATCTGCATGGTAAGCTAAGCTTCACAAAGGTGTTCCATGGAGCCATGTCTTAGTAATGTACACCTCTAGCATTTTGTACAGGTAGAAATGGATCTACTTTGGCTTGGAGACACAGATTCAGAATTTCCTTGGACTCAGCAAAAGGCCTTGAATATTTGCATGAAGATTGTGAGCTCAGTTTCTTATTTCTTCTATATGTCTCTCTCGTTGTGAAATATCTTCCTATTCATTCGTCCACACTGAATGTTATGTTCCTGGAGTGGAGTAATCTTACTTTGATGAACCTGTAGGCAATCCTAGGGTGATTCATCGTGATATTAAAGCTGCCAATATTCTTCTTGATCACCAATTTAGAGCCAAGGTAAACAAACAACACTACTGATTACATAGGAATTAGTAAGTGCTCGATAGTTTATATTATGACATGAAGATTGAACAACCTTTGATTGTATGCATAACTTGTATATATCTGTACTCAACTAAGGGGTTTCAAAGCTAAACTGTAACATTGAAATGGTTACTAGCTCAGATACCATTCTTGTTCTAGGAAGATTAATCCCTATCCCTTCTGTTCTCAAGTGTTTGCTCACAAGAAAATCCAAAATAGTTGAAGATAAATCTCTGTTTTGTGCAGATTGCAGATTTTGGGATTGCAAAGCATGTTTCAGATGAGAAAACTCATATCTCAACTATTGTGAAGGGAACTTATGGGTAAGTGCCGAGTTGAGTTCCATTCATATCTTCAAAAGTAAACCAAGAAGTTTTTCCACTATTGAACATCTCGTGTGACAACAGTTACCTTGCTCCGGAGTATGCTTCTACTGGAAAACTTACTGATAAATCTGATGTTTACTCTTACGGAGTGCTGCTCTTGGAACTGATCACTGGACGAAAGCCTGTAGGTTTGGCTGATTGGGTCAGTTGTAAAAGAAAAACAGTTTCTTCTTATTCATTTCGGTCTTCAGTTTTAAAATTGCACGAACAGCATCTTGTTTTATATCCCCTCTGAGAATTCTATTCGATATGTTCAATTCAGGCAAGACCTTTGCTGCAGCGAGCAATGGAAGACGGAGTATACGATGCGCTTATCGATCCATTCTTAGAGAATGACTACGATCCTGTTGAGGCAGGGAGAATGCTGGCCTGTGCCTCTGCTTGTTTGTGCCATGCTGCAGCTCTTCGTCCAAGCATGAGTCGAGTATTGTGCTCAAACTCTTTCTTAGTTATCACATTCCGTTTACCGAACTAGTCTTTCTGCTCGATCTGTGTCGTTGTCTCCTATATTTTTGTGCATCACTAGTCATTTCATCATGCTTGTCAAAAACTTATGACTAGAATCATTAAGTTTTAGATTCTATAAATGGTAGAATTTGCTGGTACTCCATAACATGTTTAGAAAGTTATTGAACAAGGTCATCTAATTTCGTTGGCATTGAGCTGAAACTTGTTTCGAACAAATTATCATTGATCTTTACAAAATTTCTACTTCAGAAGTCATCTTTTTTTTCTTCAAGAAGCAAGAATACATGTTCTTGATGGAGGAGTGTCTTTAAAGCAGTGTATCCAAAACCAAATCATACGAGTGGATTTCTCTCGATTTATAGCAAACAAGTTTCGACTCAAATAGGATTTCTCCATTCAGGGACTAAGTTCAACATTTAGTTCCTCAATCAAATCTACAATCTTCATAGTTGATCAGCCATTTCCTGACTGTTTCTCTTTTAACTTTTTGCAAAAATTTTTTATATTGAACAGATTTGTAGGGCATTGGAAGGATGCATTTCATTTGGGGATCAAAAAACTGTTCAATCTCGATCAGGATCATCATCTGCCAATACTTTGTTCCAATCAGTAAGTAAATCAAAAAAGTGACACCTCAATCAACTATAGATCCAAATATGATCAAATTGTGTCGCTATAGAAAGTTAAACACTGCAATGCGAACAGCATTGCTCGTGTTAGTGTTATATGCAAACCTCTGAATATGCTTCCCTTTCTTTCAATGAAAGTTTTAGATGGTTCTTCTCATTTTGAACAGGTTCCAACTCCATCAACAGCAAATCCTTAAAACTCCACTAGAAGAAACCATTAAGATTTAAGCTGCAAACAATTCAGATGCTGTGGGATTATTAGTATTCATCAAGTTTTGTTAATATTTATTCAAAGATATTGTGTAAAAAAATAAAATAAAAAATGTGGTTGTATAATCTCTAGGCTCATGCCTTATTTAAGAGTTAAGACGGGATTTGGACAATTTTGGGTGATTAATTGAAATATGCGTACCAAAATGCAATGTGTTTTATTGTGAATATTAGAGATATTTTCTATCATTTTATTTGTAGCCCTTTATTTTTTTTTAATGAAATATATAGTTCTTGGAATAGAATGCATTATGTTTTTTTTTAATGTGTGATTCATGGAATCTTTGGCCAATTTTTCACAGTTCAAATGAATAAAATAAATAAATAAATAAAAATAAAACAATGATCATTAAAAAAAAGGTTAGGTATCACTTTTGTATCACTTGATTTAATGGTTTGGTGGAGAGTTTGTCATGCCATCTTAACAGTACTATTAAATAGACAAATTAGTTAAATAATTAAATGTGCGCAACAAAATTCTTATTGTGCATTAACATACTAACAATAGTCTCCGCGAGAAGGGTCTAATGGCTAGTACATGCAGATGTTGCATTATAGGATAACGTATCAATCCTTTGCAAATGCGAGAATGTCGTCCCTCCATGCGTTAGTTACTAGTCTCAAGGGTCAAAATTCTACCGTGATTTACCTCCATCGTGATTTACCTCCCTTACGATGGTCAGGGGGCGGGCTGATAGGGGCCGCTAGGTCGGTAGATTCCAATCTTTTGCATCATTAACATACTAACAATAGCCCCCGCGGGAAGGGCCTAGTAACTAGCGCATGCGATGTTGTATCATAGGACAACGGGTCAATCCCTCGTAAATACGAGGGTGTTGTCCCTCCATGCTCTAGTTACTAGTTTCAAGGATCAAAGACCTACCGTGATTAATCTCTCTTACGATGGTCCGAGGGTGGACTGGTAGGGGCCGCTAGATTGGTGGATTTCAACCTTTTATATCATTAACATAATAACAATAGCCCCCGCAGAAAGGGCCTAGTGGTTAGTACATGTAGATGTTGTATCATAAGACAACGGGTCAATCCCTCGCAAATGCGAGAGTGTTGTTCCTCCAGCGCTAGTTACTAGTCTCAAGGGCCAAAGGTCTATCTTGATTTATCTCCTTTACGATGGTCCGAGGACGGACTGATAAGGGTCGTTAGGTTGGCAGATTCCAACCTTTTGTATCATATTAACATACTAACAATATTAATTCTAATGTTTTAATTTCATTTAAATTATAATAATTAAAATTTTAAATTTGTAATATAACATGAAATAGTAAAAAAAAATTTGTTTTTACTTTTTTTTATAAGTACTTTATTTTATCATTAATCATCCCTCCATTATACATCCTATCCCAGACGCACGGTGCAATGGCAAAAACAAAGAGGTATTCTACAGGAGAATGTAATTCGATCATATATTGCGATATCATTCGACGACGAATTTAGAAAAAATTTATTTGGGCAGTCTTGGAGCTCATGAGTTTACTCGGTGGATGGAGTACAATTTGAATGTTGGGTTGTCATTTAGGGATGACACGACTGCAGAGTCCAAGTTGAACCGTGAAAAAGTTACGAGCGCTTCTCTGATTTACCTTTGGTGGTTGGTGGAGGTCACTTGAACTGCGATCTTATCCGGTTCAATTATTAACGAGACATCCTGAAGATTCGTGGGGTAGGGTCGATCACTCTCAGGGATTAATCAGACTAAAGATTCGAATACTTTGGTACCAATAAAAAAAAATCCTCACCCAGAGATCCCTTCTCGTCGGTCCCATCGCGAAAAGAGAGAGTAAATCACGGTAAATCTTTGATCTTATCGACGTCTGACATAGTAGAGGGTTGGAACCTCACCAAAGGCGGAGATTGATCCATGCTCTACTATGCAACATCTGAACTGCGCTAGCCATCTGATTTTGTTCATGAGAGCAAAAAAAAAAAAAAAAAAAATATAGAAAGCTAAGTTTATATATATATCATGAGAAATGTTATTCCATATAATTTATTTATCATCACTTTTATTATTCACTATCCGATCGAATACATATTATAGTTAAATCTTTGAATTTTAAAGGTTCAAACGATGAATAATAGAGATGTTCATAGACGGATGAGTTATACAAGATAACATTTTCATATATATTATTTATATATGAATTTTAATTTTTGAATTTTAAATAATATTTAGCGGGTAGAAGGGAGCCTTGACACAACGGTAAAGTTGCTGCCTTGTGACCAAGAGGTCACAGGTTCAAATCCTGGAAATAACCTCTTACAAAAAAAGCAAGGTAAGGCTGCGTACAATGGATTCCTTCTCCGGTACCCCGCGTGGCGGGAGCTTCATGCACCGGGTTGATTTTAACAGAAGGGAGCCTTGACACAACGATAAAGTTACTGCCTTGTGACCAAGAGGTCACAGGTTCAAATTCCTAAACAACCTCGCGAAAAAGTAAGGTAAATGCGTCTGATAATAGATTCCTTCTCCAGACTCCGCGAGCAATAATATTTAGCGGGTCATCCATCACATAAATATCTATTTGTGTCGTGAACCGTCGCTTTCGAAGTTGTTTCCGAGCCGAGTGAATCGGTCGACCCGGTCTGTATTTGAAAACGCTTCTTCCTCTTTCTCTCTCTCTCAATTAAAAAAACACAAAAAAGTGTTTTTATTTATTTATTTATTTATTTAAATCGTCAGTTCTCGAGCAAAGCAAAAAAGAAGAGGAAGCCACATCGCTCTCCGCCCGCTCCCCACCACCACCACCATGTCCTCCGCCCCTTCGCCGGCATCCTCCGCCGGCGATCCTCAGCTGGAAACTCCCTCCGCTCCTCCCACAATCGCGCCTCCTCCCGCAACCATCGCCGCTACGCCTGCAACGAGTCCCTCCTCCTCTCCACCATCCACGTCCTCGTCGCTTCTCCCTCCGACTCCACCCTCCGTTTCGCCCCCTCCTCCGTCTCTAGCCTCCGATCGGTCTCCACCCTCCTCGCATTCTCCTCCGCCACCTAAAGCGCCGTCAACCAGGTCCCCGACCACGCCGTCGTCCTCCTCCTCCAGCTCTAGCTCCATCTCGACGCCGGTTGTCGTTGGGGTGGCGGTGGGTGGCGTTGTGATCCTCTTGCTGCTGAGTTTCATCTGTGTTTGTTGTTGGAGAAAGAAGCGCCGGGTGCCTCATACGCCGCCACATTACTATCGAGCTTCAGTGCCGCCTCCAACGGCAGCGAAAGGTTAGATCTATCATCTACCATCTTGTTGATTTTCTGGAAAATACCTTTTCGTCCTCGGCGTAGATCTACACACTACAGAACTTAAATCTATGCTGTTTCAAATTCCATTTTACTTCGAAATTTCTGCTTTTCCCCCCATTTTTTCTTTTGATCTCCTACTGGCAAAATGTGCAAAAATCCTTTTTTCCCCTTCCCTTAGTCATGAAAGAAACATGGCATAGAGTAACTGGCGATAGATTGGTTGTTTATTCGGAATCGGACGGAGAAATTTCCATCTCGAAGTAGTTAGCAATTTGTAAGTTGTTCATCAGCGACTATTTGTGCCAAAAGGAATCTGACTAGTGACGAGATTTGGTTCTATAAACACAGTGTTCTTGTTCTTATCGGCAAATTTTCCATTTCTCATCGGGTTCACATCACTGCCTTACTAAACTTCCTGTGAGGACTGTTTCAGGTGATCGATATGGTGAATATTGGCAACAAAATGCTCCTCCAGTAAATCATGTCGTGAAAATACCTCCAGGACCACCGCCGCCTCCTCCATTTGCTTCCCGTCCACCACTCTCTCTGAGCCATTCGGCACCACCAGCTCCGCCTCCACTGCCTATGATAAATAGCAGTGGAGGTTCTGGTTCCAATTATTCCATGTCTGAGACACCACTGCCTCCACCATCTCCTAGTGTTGCCCTTGGATTGTCGAAAAGCACTTTCACCTATGAGGAACTGGCCATGGCAACAAATGGATTCTCTGATGCTAATCTCCTTGGACAAGGTGGTTTTGGCTATGTGCATAGAGGAGTGATTCCAAATGGCAAAGAAATTGCAGTAAAGCAATTGAAAACTGGAAGCGGACAGGGTGAGCGTGAATTCCAAGCAGAGGTTGAGATCATCAGCCGTGTGCATCACAAGCATCTTGTATCATTGGTCGGATACTGTATTGCAGGAGGCAAGAGGCTGCTTGTTTATGAATATGTTCCTAACAATACATTAGAGTTCCACTTACATGGTAAGGCGTTATGTCATTCTTTTAAGCTAAACACTTCATTTTTGCCCCTTGTACTATTTTTAACTTTCTTCCTTTCATTGCTTATGTTTTCTTTTTAGAGTTCACTTTATGTTTTCAGTAGTATAACTGTTGAATCAACTATTTTTAGAAAACTTAGACAAAAAAGTAGCCTAGAATGTCTCTTAATTAGTTGTAAAAGCTGAACTATTTCCAGATCTTGATATACACTGCCGACCAACTATTTTAAGATATTCTTGGGATCTTAAAAGATGTTAGGAGAGTTTTCTGTGCATGAATGTGTCCATTGAAAGGTCTTTTTTATAGGGACTGGCCGACCAACCATGGAATGGCCTATAAGATTGAAAATTGCTTTGGGTGCTGCGAAGGGATTGGCTTATCTTCATGAAGACTGTAAGTTATTCATTTTGCCTTTTTAAGGAGTACTATTAAGTCAAATGTTCGTTTCCAATGTAGTTCATTGATTTGGTATAATATCGACTAATAATATTTTGTCTGGCAGGCCACCCTAAGATTATTCACCGTGACATCAAAGCATCCAATATTCTCCTTGATTACAAGTTTGTGCCAAAGGCAAGTAAATATAGTGTTTCACACTTTTCAATAAAAATCATGCTCGACAATGGGAGACTATCCATGTATCTGAAACCAAATAGTTGGGACTAATGTACCTCGATGATGATTATGATATCATGATGATAAATCTTAACCGTGTTGCTTCATGACATTTTCTTAGTTTCATTTAGTTGATTTTTAGAAGAAAATTTATGGAATAACTAGCTGTTCTTTCCCTTTCTTCTCCAGTATACTTTCAGATGCTATTCATGCATTTGGTTGAAATCTCCATATAAGACAGTAGTTTTTGCTTCAGTTCTGTTCTCTGGTTTTTGCTCATTAACCAGTACATTTGTTAATTGTAATCCTATTTTCTTATGTAAAGGTTGCAGATTTTGGGCTCGCAAAGATTGCCTCTGACAATAACACCCATGTTTCCACAAGAGTTATGGGAACCTTTGGGTAAACTTAATTTTTCTCACTTTGCTTTTCTAATAATTGTGACACCTCTATCTACTCTCATGTAATGAGTTGTGAGTTAGAAAAAAAAAGGTTTTATAAGTTAGATGATTGAGGTAACATTAACTTGAGCTAAGTGGCTTAAGCCAATGGTACTTGAACTTTAGTTTTTGACGGGACATCAAACTTTGTAAGGATATTGTGTTATCTCACTTTAGTACCATATAGTAACTTTTGGACTAATAAAAAGGCTTTTTAAGCTTTAGATGAGTGAAATATCTTTAATTTGAATCTAGGCGTTTTGAGTCATTTGTTAAGTTCAATAAATTGGATTAGTTTTCTCATCTAAGTTGGTCTTGACATAACCTTTTTTTTTTCTATGTTGGATGCATGCAACAACTATTAATGACCTAGAGAATTAGTAATGTCAACCCTTGGATTTGTCTTTGAACTATGGTACTTTATCGCTTCATCTCTTACATGTCTTTTCCTTGGATACATTATTAGTAACTCTGTTGACCTTCTATACTTGCACCGTATGATTGAATGATTGAAAGGGTTCCTTTGATCACATTTTAGAAGTTGAACGTCATATATGGATCAGTTCAGACCTCCTCTAATTCTTTGCTTTCAAGTGGCATTCTGCCCTTAAATTTAGTGGATTGTGTCTTTGGCGATTTGAGAAAGATTTCAAAGTGATACCCCTACGGTTGTCTATCTACTGAACCCAGAATGCATGAGCATTTTGAGACACAATGCTTGGGGAAGTTATTTCTAATGATCTTCATTCCCTTGTTGCATTAGTTTTACTCGTACCCTCTGCTTTGTTTCAGCTATCTTGCACCTGAATATGCATCGTCAGGCAAACTCACCGATAAATCAGATGTCTTCTCATTCGGCGTCATGCTTCTGGAGCTAATCACTGGACGGCGCCCTGTTGATTCATCCCAAACTTTCATGGATGACAGCTTAGTCGACTGGGTTATTAGCATCTTTGCATAGACACTTGTTGACCACTTCTAGCTTTCCCTCTGGTTCTTAAATCTTTTTATCACTTCAGGCAAGGCCATTGCTCAATCAAGCTCTAGAGGATGGCGATTATGGTCCCCTCATTGATCCGAAGTTGGGAACAAACTATAATCCTAACGAGATGGCTTGCATGATCGCTTGTGCTGCGGCTTGTGTGCGTCACTCGGCACGCCAACGACCAAGAATGAGTCAGGTTCTGGCTACACCTTATCCTCTGGTTATCGTATCGTAAACATTCGTCCTTAGTAACACGAATAAGTGAACCTACAGATTGCCCGAGCTTTAGAAGGCGATGTATCGCTCCACAACTTAAACCAAGGTGTCAAACCCGGCCACGGTAGGCTTTACAATTCCTACGGCAGCAGCTCTGATTACAATTCCAAACAATACATCGAGGACACGAAGAAGTTCCGGAAAATGGCATTGCCTACTCAAGAGCACACCAGCAGCGAGTACAGTGCCGCGACCAGCGAGTACGGTCAGGTCCCATCGGCCTCCAGCAGTGAAGGCCAACATACGCGAGAAGTCGAGTCGGGGAAGAAAGACCAGTATGGTTTTGGTTATGACACGAGTTTGTGATCCCCACAACCTGAATGGGATTTGGATCCATTCAATGAGGATGATAGGCCTCGAAGAACTCTTACAGGTTTTAATGGATGTTTGTTGTTCTTTGATTCAACTGATTCTCGTGATGTAAAGGTTGAGATGAAACATATTTCTTGTGGAATTAAATCGATTTCTGATGTAGAGAATGTAAAGAAGAGTTTTTTTTTTTTTTTTTTATCAGAGTTTGGAAAATGGTGGCCATGTGAGTTCAATGTTGTAGCACAATGATATAATCTGAAGGAGGTGTCGACTGTGTTGGACTGCTCCTTGCCTAACCTGGCGCGGCATGCTAAGCAAAGTGCTTGACCCTAATTAGGGTCAGGTTAGGTCTAACGAGATCGTATTTTTAGGCTTTTTAGCCCTGTGGATGTATCCGTAACAAAAAGATGATTATGTTCGTTCTCAGCGCTCTTCATTGTCGATCCTTCGATGATAGTAGAGGTAAATCATGAGGGAATTATGTCTCTTGACCTGATGACCAAGAATAGTAAAGGGTTTTTGAGTTCGAGTGAAAATTTTAGGGGGCGTTTGGCAGCATTCTCATTTTCTGTTTAACCGTTTGGCAGTTTCATTTTCTATTTTCTATTTTCCTTTTCCAGAAAACAGAAAATGATTTTTTAGTGTTTTCTAATTTTCCAGAAAATATTTTTTTATTTTTTAGAAAATGAAAATGAAAACAGAAAACGATTTTTTTTTTGGAGTTTTTCAGTTTTTCAGAAAACGTTCTTTTATTTTCTAGAAAACGGAGATGGAAAACGCCAACCAAATGCGTTTTCTCGTTTCCTTATAAAATGAAAACAGAAAATAGAAAATTTTCTCTCTACCAAACGCCCCCAGATTTCACATCGAGATTCGATCTATGTTCATCTGTAACAGCATTTATGTTGCTCTAACCATAGGATCGTCCCGAGGAAACGAGTGTTGATGTATCAATCCATGGGTCTTATTTATCCCTACGCAACTTTCAATGATATTTGAAAAACACTCGAATTTAGGGTTTAGGATTTGCAAGACCGAAAGATATTTCACAGGGAACTACAATTCGATCATCTATTAGAATAGTTAATGAATTTTAGAAAATTTGTGCAGATGGTTCTAGTTAGGAGTTTGCCTTTGCAAATAGAGTATGACTTTGACGTTGGATAGTTTTACAGGGACGACTAGACCGATGAGCTACGAGCGTTTCTAAATTTATTTTGATGGTCAATGGAGACTTCGCTTAGGGGAATTGTGAGCTCCCCGAAAGAGATCTATGGGGCCGGATTGATCGCTCTTAGGATTAGTCAAATCGAAAACTTAAATACTTGGTGCTACTAAAAAAAATACTTTCGAATATTTATAATTTGATTCTTAATTATGATACACCGTAAAATATTTTTCTAGAGGAATGAAAAATCTAGAATATTCAATTGTTTACTGAACATTTTCAAATCTATTTTAATAATCCATAAGAAATTTTAGTAGGATCGGATGGATCATTTTAGAATATATATATATATATATATTCTTCTCCGCTACAACCAATTTGCGTCAACGCGACGCGTGTCGACTCCATCTCCATCGAAGATCGTCGCCGCCCACCACCTTCTGCCATCGGACTGGGCGCGATCGACGTGCACCTCGCCGATGGTCCGACGGGGTTCGGGCGGTGCCGGATTTCGGCCACGATTCGGCCGGAATCCGGCAATTTCGAGGCCAGCAGTGCAAGGGCGGAGCCAGCCCGAGGTTAATCCCTGGACTAATCATCTATTGTTTTTTTTACCCCGGGCTAAATCTTAACTCAAAATATATAAAAAAAATTTACACGGTGATTCAATGCAAAAAAATTTTTTTGCCCCGGGCTAACACCCGGGTAAACTCTCACTTGGCTCCGTCATTGCGGCAATGGCGCCATCGCGCTGAATCGCCGGATTCGACGGAATCGCGGTTTAACCGGCTACGCTCGAGCTCGCTTGACCGCCAATAGGTGCGCGTCGATCGCGCCAGGTCTGGCGGCCAGAGATGGTCAGACGGTGCGCCGATGACGACGACAGTGGAGGTGGGTCGGCGCATCACGTTTAGTCGCGGATGGTTCGGGCACACAGCACATGAAAATTCTCTCTCTATATATATATATAATAAGAAACTTTGGCAGCGAGTAAAAAAAAAGATGTGGAATCGTAGTCACGATTGACGGTCATAACGATGGACTACAGTCTCTGGCCGTGAAATTGTGGGTAGATCGACCATGACCTCTTAACTACAAAATTATGGTCAGGTCGTGATCAACCTCCTAGCCATATTGGTTGACAAAAAATTTACTGCAATGAATAGAAATCTAATATTTTTATTCGAACTCAAAATTTTTTTATTATTTTGACCGGCGATTAAAAAGATATAGTCTTTTCGTGATTCATCTTTTTCATATTGATCATGAAATCGACTGACGAGGATGCTAGAGGTAAACAAATTATTTTTTACTGCAATGATTAATATTTTCATTATTTCAATAGATTGAGACGTAACCATATAACAATGCTTGTCGTATGAAATTTTAAAATTAATTTTCAATCTATATAAAATATTTCATTGAACCAAATCAAGGATCATTTTTTTATATAATTTATCATTCTTTATTAAGTCAAGCCTCTAGAGATCAATCATGAAAAATATTTGACATAAATATTATTATATTTTATAATATGTAATTAAACTCTTGATTGTAATCGGTCTAATCTTTGGAGTAAAAGATGAAATTCGTCACTTTTAGTTCCACAATTATTATAAAGAGATATAAATCGAGGAATATTTTTGTCCAACTAACAATTAGTACGATAAAAAATAGACATCTAACAAATTTTATAATTTCTAAAAATTGACTCTTGTTTTTTGAAATAATTTTATCACATGTGCTAAGGATTGATCAATCAAGTCCTCCGCAAAAAAAATTTGAATCGTAAATTTAACAGTCTCTATCGATCCATCTCAGGATCATTGTGAGAGATAAATCACAAGATCCTTTGGTCTTGGATGTGACTGTCAAAGTCATGAAGAGCAGTTCTTAGTTTAGAGAGGATTTTAAATCTCTCTTCGAGATTCGATCCGTATCTCATCTATAAATTGTCACATGACCTATCAACACGAACCCAATCAATCAAACCTTGTTTCATAGCGAGGAGGTCGATTGTGACAACCGACTTGGCCACCATCGTCCTGGTTGTGATGCAAGAAGCAGAAGCAGCTGCTTTATGCAATTCCATGTCAAAATTTTATTATTATTATTATTATTTTATATTTGTTTAAGAAGAAAAATAATTTAGAAAAAATATGTCTTCCATAAATATACAAAGTTAATCCTTTTCGCGCGGTTGGTCGACCGTTTCATCCCCAACGAATTTAAAACATGATGTCATAGCTGATGTCATATTTCAATTTCCATATGGCACTGGCCACTGGCCAGTTGATATCGAGCCAAGTGCATTCTCTATAGCTTTATCTTTAGCTGTGTATTGAGTAAATTTTCGTGAGTAAAAACTCTCTCTGTAGTTTTATCTTTCACAATATAAAATTATTATTATTATTTTATTAATATTATCAAATATCCAGATCTTCCACCTGATTAATTTTGAAGATAATCAATCTTGTCCTATGGATCTCTAACAAGATATTAAATTATTCCTAAATGAAATATGTTCTATTGATCATCAAAATAAATTAAAAAGTGCACACGTGGACAGTCTCAGTGTCCTTGATTTGTCGTTCCATTTAGAAGAAAATTCTATAAATACATCATGGTTAGAAATCGAATCATGGGTATTTGAAAATCAAATTGAACACCCTATTGATGCATCATAGCCTTGGAAGCGACAAAAAAATTTTTTTTTTTACAATTCAAATTTATTATCACTCACACGGTAATTTTATCATTACATTTAAATTCTCTTTTATTTTTTTAATTCGCATCAAATTTTTAAATCTTCAACTCGATTAATTTTAAAAATGACCCATTCAACTCCACATAAATTTTTTATCGACTATCAAAATGAATTTAAAAAATATTCACTATCCAACCCAACTTTCGCAATTGTATAATCCTATAAAATCGTCCAACGACCAAAATCCTCCTAGTTGTATATCGAGCATTCGATAATGTTAATGTCTATAAGATTCATATATCTCTAAATGATACGATATTATTTACTTTGAATCTAAGATCTATTTTATTTTTAGCTTTACCCAAAAGACATCATACCAATGGAGATATCTTTTTATCTTATAAGCATATGATCTTTTCTATGTCTTACCAATGTAGGACTTTGATTAAATTCCCCATGCTCCAGATAATCTCCCCCTCAAATGAAGAATCATATTGAACTCCCCCTCAAGTCTATCCATCCTCAAAGAACTTTTTTTACTTAATGTTATATCCTCAATCCACCTGGACTTTCTGTCAATTGTCTAATCCTTCTGATCCAGCTAGACTTCCTACCCATTGTCCAACTCTTCTGCCCAACTGGACTTCCGATCAATTGTTTGATTCTTCCAACTCAATTGGACTTCCTGTCTGATGTCTGATTCTCTTGATTCGGACATGAAAACTTCACTTTTTTCATTCGAGATTCATAATTTGACACGGATCATGACTCTGATACCGTGCCTATAAAATTTATATATCTCCATAATGATATGATATTATCCACTTTAAACTTAAATCCTTATAATTTTATTTTTAAACTTTATCTAAAAGATCTCATATTAATAAAAATACCTTTTTATCTTATAAATACATAATCTTTTTCATATATTACCAATATAAAACTTTAATTTATCCCTATACTCCCAACAGATAAAATTCAATAAAACCATTTCAACTAAGCTAATAAAACTTTAATTTATCCCCAGACTCCCAACAGCTAAAATTCAATAAAACCATTTCAACTAGGCAAATAAATGAGCTGCCATAGGAGAGAGTCAATATGCAACTAGTCATTTTTCTTTTATTGATGTGCATCAGATGCATGCAAAATGAATACACGGAGGACTTTCAAAGGAACAAAAGTCATACAACTATGACACAGTCAACCTTCAAAAGTCAAGGTATGCCAGTGCTAAGACTTACATAGAATTAACAAACCATAAAGACACAAAAGTATTAACACATTTGTAATTGGTTAGGCGACCTTCGTATTTACAGCCACCACCTCCGGGAGTTTTAGATGGTATATGATCACAAACACACATCTGATTGCAAAGAAACATATATAGAACAACAACCAGTTAAATCTATATTATTTTAACTTGGTCGAGATGACGATCCATGATTTCGGAAAGAGTCTCCAGGAATACAGCCTCACGAGTGCCTTTTAGAACTGCATCGTTTGCTTCGCGGATCATCTCCTCGATTTTGGATTCCTTGTGAACTGTTTCTCTACACATAATGCTTCCAATATCGTATGGAGTGAGCCCTCTTTCGGCTCCCTTCTTCAAGAGCAATGTCGAGATGCGAAGAGTACGGGCGCATTCGGGAGAGAGATTCCATCCGTAGTATTTAAGAAGCGCGATGTCTTCTTCGGCATCGAGTGCTTTTATGTAGTCGATAGTTCTATCATTGAAGCGTTGACGAGCTTGAGGCCAATATAGCCACTCAAAGGTACAATCTTCAAACTGAAACCATGGTGAGAATACTACTCATCAACGATATAGCATTTTAAACACGAGTAGAGAATTAAGTTGACAATATATAAAGATCGAGAAGGTCATGCTAAAAAGAAAAACATGCTACTCTACGTCGAACAGATATATTTAAAACATTGCACCAAACATGATAAATGGCACATCTCAGATCAAAAGAAGGTAATAAAGATTAAGAAGGCTGTGCTGAAATGAAAATATATTATAGCATTGCACTTGATAACAAGGCACATTGCAAACGCACAACAGAGTTCAGATTGATGTGAAAAACAGTTTGATTCTTCGTTATGTGACAAATGACAATAAATAGAAGAGACAATGTACCCGTATCAAATGAGCGACCGAGTGTATTGGAGTTGATGGTAAATTAAATCTAAGCAAAATAAGTCCATGACACTCCTGCAGTAAAACTGAGTGACAATTTTGAAACATTCTTTTGGCCGAAGAGCAACGGAATTTGAAAGAAGAGGCATATGTACCAAAAGAAGAATTGGGATCAAGATACATAATATTTCAGTAAGCTGACATGAAAACTTATATTGTTGAGAATGCATCCAGGATTTTGAGGAATTACCGAGCTGGTTGAATCTTCATGAATTTTTTTGATAATCCTTCGTTAGCATGTCTAACATATTTTGTAATTGATAACACCAATTTCACATGAGTTATGATGCAGGTATCTCAAAATAAATAATGCACTGTTTGAGAATCAAATGAAGGTAGAAAACATTAAAACAAAATATCAGCATAGTAAGAGACAAATGAAGAATAAGCATGGAGGACTGAGAGAAAAATACTAAAATTTTGATTTGCAATAAAAATAAGCACAACACTTACATTCTCAGGCAAGCAATATCCATGATCAATGGGAACCAGAACCATTCGTTCTCCCTCTTCATTCTTGCGGATTAATATATTCCCAGCATGGCGATCAGCATTTGCCAACCGAATATCCAGAACAGATATCTTGTGAACCTCTTGCACAGGGAATACTCGAGGCCCCATATCCTCGCAGCTTCCATTGTTTTCCACAAATGCTTGTAAGGATCCAAGCTTGAAATCCTTAGGCACATAGTCACGTGCCTCAGAATGATGGAAACCGGTATCAAAGCACCACACCATGGTTGTTGGAGGAACACCAGCAAATCCTGCTTCATCATCTAAACGCTTACCACTGATAGGGTGATCGAGGATGTATGCTGCAACCTCCCTTAAAGCTCCTTCTCCAACACGTGTCCCTTTCTTCAACCCTTCGCCATTATCTGATAAAGGAAGCCCTCGAGGATTATTCTGAGCCATTGGCTCCTCGTCAATTGGCTTGAAGATAGCTACATAATTTTGGCCCGAACCATCTTGCATAAAGTATGCTCCCCCAGTGCCTTCCATGGACATTATTGGTAGGTTACCCTTCTCCAATCCAGAGGAAGCAGAATGAATCAGGTCTGAGATCACGCGAGACAATCCAACTTTTGGATCATCAATAACCGGCATGATCCAAGAATCCTTGTACAGCAGTGTCCTGGCGACTATCTGAAGATCATGGACTCCATCCTTTTCTTTCACAAGCGGTGCATCAATTGAAAGCTCAAAGTCCTTCTCAAAAGGTTTAGTCCTAACTTTTGCACATTTTCGGATCAGCAAATGAATCACAGCATCATTTTCCTTACTGAGATCATCAATCAACTGGCGATCATCAAGCTCCTCGCCATCACATATGAGTTTATGGTCGTCAACATCACCCAAGTCCTTACTTCTCTTTGCGAGCTGCTGCTTGATGTACCCAACATTGCGGCTCCGTTTGACTTTGAAATTATATGTTTCACCAGAGATAGTTCTCACAATGATATATCGGAGATCAGAGAACCTAATCACAAGGTGCAGAACATTTCCATCGCCCACGCCATAGTCCCGGAGCAGGCTATTATTCCGTGCCAGCTCCCTGCCGCCGAACACCAGCTTCGGTTTCTTCACGGCAAATTTCTGGATCCGAAGCTTCACAGAAGCGATCGATTCAGACTCCAATACTCGCAGCGGAATCACAGATGACTCGGGGACCTGGAGATAAATCAGGATGGACTCCTGGGAGCAATGCGGAGACCGCGTGCCGTCAAAACGTAAAGGGTACATCGGCGAGTCCCCCCGAACCGGGCTGAGAGTGAGAACCCCGGACGACGACATTTTCTCACCGTGACAGGGGAAAATCAAAGAAGCGCCTTTTGCCTCTAGGACCGAAGGAGGAAGAAGAGAGGCGAGATTTTTTCCTTGAAAAAAAAAAATCTACCGCCCACCCTCAACTATATCCATTTCCCACCATCAAGAGAAGGGGGGAAAAAACCTAACGATCTAGAATCGGAACAAACCCTAAACGAGAAAAGGGAAATTCCAGAAAACCTTACAAATTTCTCCGAAACAAAGACGCCGAAGAAGCATCCACCAGGAAGCTACCCGATCAACATGTTGATTGCTGGACAAAAACCACGACGACGATTGATCCGCGGAGATCGATTCTTACCAGAGGGGGAAGAACCGAAGACAGACGGAATCAAATCGCGAGGGGGGGCCGTGGGAGGGAAGGCGGGTTTTGATGCGTCCCGTCGCCAGCTCGCTCGCGATCGGAATGCTAAATTTAGCTCCTTTGGATTGGACTGGATTGGATGATCGCTCGTGGTCGAGTGATGGAGAAGATTTTGGGGGGAGAGGGAGGGAGAGGACGCTCCGCATTTCTTGCGATCGGACCGAGACTTGACGACGTGGAAGCCAACTAACGACGTTAAGTGGAGCGGTCGCCGGAATCTTCGCGGAAGCAGACAAGGGAGGGCGAAATGACAGTTCAGTCCTTATCCTTTCATTTATTGGCGGTGCTTTAAACCGCATCCTATTTTAGAATTGCACCTGCAACAATAACAAAAATTAAATTCCATAGAAGAAATCGACTGATATCAATCGCTCTTTCAGAATTTATCTATTAAATTCGAAAGATACATTTTAAATAATATTGTGTAAAAGATTATAACTGTCAATCTAGCGGCTCCCCCACCCCGATCTATCAGAATTCAAGAGAAAGTAAATTACGAAAGAGTCATACTCGTGAACACGATTGGTAAGACAATGGATGATCATCTAAGCTAAAGATAAAATTTTAGATCGCATTCGAAATCGACTCTTGTCCATTGTACAAATGTACCCATTGACTTACCAATGCATCAGGCCCATAGAAGTAACATTTTAAATAATATAAATATATACTAGATGACCACCTGATTTAAATGATGTAAAATTACGATGAACATACAAATCAACAATAACAATAACTAAATCTTATCCTATTAGATGAGATTGACTATATAGATCCTTCTACATCATTGATCTCTATCCCTTACTATATATCATTATCTATATTTGAATAAATTTTATCTTATTTTATTATTGTTAACTAAATCTTTTTTGATATTTCTCTTATTTGTTTGATGTGAATATTTATCATAGTTTTACATCGCCTAACTAAAACATTTATTAGTTGTCTTAGTATATACTTATAGCACTTTAAACATGTCTCTCGGAATTTTCCTTCAATAGATACAATTCAGACTTTCTCTTTAATGTTTCATTTTTTTTTATTCTGTTCATTCTCGTATATCTACAAATATCCATCTTGATATGTTCATCTTTGTAACTCTCATTTTCTCCTTATGTGCTCGAGTCATAGCCTAACATAACAAATCTAACCGTCATTTTGTAAAACTTCCCTTTAAGTTTTAAAGATACTTTACGATCACATAAAACATACAACGTTCTCCATTTCAATAATCCTACTTGTATTATATGTAAGACATCTCTCTCAATCTCTCCATTGTCATACAAAAATGATCTTAAATATTGAAAATTCTCGATTCCAAATAACTCGCTATCTTTTATCTTAACACTTATCTCATTATTTCTAATATTATTAAATTTAAATTTCATATATTCTGTCTTTATTCTATTGAGTCTACAACCTTTTACTTCTAATATTTGCTGTCAAAATTCTAGTTTAGCATTTACTTTTTCACGTGTCTTATATACCAAAATAATATCATCTTCAAACAACATGCACCAAAAATAATAGGAATTTAGAATTGATCTTTGATATAACCCTATCTTTATTGAAAATGATGCAATTAATCCATCTGAAATCTTTACTCTAGTCGTTACTTCTTCGTACATGTCCTTAATTAGTTAAATATATACTATGTTAACACCTCTCTTTTCTAGAATTTTTAATATAATTTCTCTTAAAACTCCATCGTAAGTTTTTTTTAAGTAAATGAATATCAAGTGTAGATTTTATTTTTGCTCCTGATACTTTTCAATTAGTTATCTGAGAAGATATATAGCTTCTATTGTCGACCTTCCAAGTATGAATCTAAATTGATTTTCAATAATTGTGATCTCTTTCCTTAATTTTTTTCTATTACTCTTTTTCAAAATTTCGTAGTATGACTCATTAATTTAATACCCCTATAATTGATACAATTTTATATGTTCCCCTTATTCTTATATAAGAGAATTAAAGTACTTATCCTTCATTGATCAAATATTTTTTTTATTTTTAATATTTCCCTAAACACTTCCATACCTCTATTAGAATGTCATCTGGTTCAACGATTTTTATATTTTACATCTCATCTGAAGTTTGTTTTACTTTTGAAATTTAAATTTTATGATAAAAATTTAAATTTCTATACCCATTTAATTTACTTAAATTGCCTAAGTTAAGTTGGTCATTTAAACCTTCAAATTAAAATATCAAAATAATACTCTAATCCTATTTAGTTTATCATGGTGAGGTTAAAACGTTAAGAAAGTATCACCGGAGATGACACATCCTTGCAATAAAATAAAGCACGCAGGCCTTAGAGGAATGGTACAGTGCTAAAATATTCAAAAAATAATAATAAAACAACCAGAGTTCGAATTCAAATGGAATGAATATTCTGAAAAATTTGACTTTTAAGTGTATGCAAACTATAAATTATGCTCCAAATTTATAACCAAAAAAAAATTGTCTACTTCCATAATTAGTTGGGCAAAGTCGTTACCAAAACAAAATAAAACACACAAGAACCAAAATTGCTCAACTTACATGAGTGAGGAAAGATCCTTTCTTGAGTTAGGTTTAGCAAATCAGAAGATATCTAATCCCATTCAATGAATTAAAGTGTCACAGATTAATTAAACCCAAATGCCCATGCGTGTCGAAGTCAGGAAATCACTAAGCAACAAAAAAGAGAGATGATATAATAAGAGAACTTACTAAGGTTTCCTCTATTGGTGCTGTACCAAGCGTGCCTTCAGGCCTGAAATCAAAAAAGGTGTGAGAAACAAGCTCCGAAAACACAGGGTTAAAAAATGACTTCAGAAGGAATTGGTAAACTAAAAACAGTTTCTAGTTTCTGACCGACTTTGCTTTGCTTCTTCGCTTCCACCTTGCTGTAACATCTTGATCAGATTCAAAAATGCAAAGTAAACACAAGGATGTAAGGACCACCAATGGTTTAAAGAATAGCATAACAGAAAAAGGAATGTCACAACTTCTTAAAACAACAATCACGTCAAGGGAATGTCAAGGAAGCTTCAGAGTGCATGCTCCACAGCTGGAAATGGTGAACAAATGGAACTCTTCAAATTGGTCCTGAATGACACCAAATCATACTGACATGATATGTCAACGGGGCAACACAAAAGATGTGCGATCAATATCTGCAGTTGTTCATTTTAGTTCTACAAGAGTTGAGAATGGGAAGCCTTTGTAGGCCAAAGAGTTCTAGTATTAGCAGGTAGGCATGGATGACTTGTCAGTACAAAATCTGAAGTAGAACATTGGCGACAATAAATGGAAAAAGTAGTTGTCCTAAAATTTCTTATAAACAGAAACATGGCATAGGTTGCCTTGAGCTTTCTAGTAACCAACAAGAAAATACCTACTTAAATGTGTAGGGACCATAAGAGCAAAATTATATGAAGAAGACAAATATAGAGTAACTAAGCATATGCAGCTCTCAGGAAAAGTAGAATTCCAGCCTGAATCAATGTCAATCCTGGTCCTCACTATGTGGGGCTGAAGAAATAAATCGTGCTAACATCAATTTATCGTTTCTAGTGTATTTGAGCAATGCCCAACCACCTCATTTTGAAACTAATTCTTCTGAACTTATTTATGTATCTCTGTTATTCTATATCAAGGCTAAATATTACAATAATTGGTCTCTGCGATATTGTGATATGTGATCTTGAATTATATACTGATTTATTAACAAATATAATCACTAAGACTAAAAACTACTGCTAGTTCATACCATCCTTCATCAAGCCCTTGATAAAAATTGCATGTAAACAACACAGCAGGATGTCAGAAAGAGATGTACAACATTATGAGTTTATATCTTCAGATGTGAAGAACATCCAGCTTGATTCTATATAATCATGATCTATTGCATATGAGAACTTGCAAATTGTTTAAATTCTTAGGAATATAAGAACAACATCGCTAACGATCAAATGAAAAGAAACATTGTCTTCTCCATGATGATGGGTATAAACAGAGATGTCTATTGGGCTCATGGCATCTTGAAAGATAATTGTACATTACATACATCAATATAACATAAAAGATTTTTCTTACTAGGAATTAATTGAATTGTCCAGTTAGTAAATGTTTCTAGTGTAAGATTCAAGCTTTCGATGAGGATACATACCCTCGAACAGCAGGCTGTGGCTCAATTGGTAACAAAATCCCAGGTGATAAGGTGAGGTGGCATTTTCTACCTCCTAAACTAATACTAGAATTCATTAGTAACTTAGAACATGTATTGTTGCTAAGTTGAGTTCCTGTCATTGGATAATGCAGCGATGATCTTATCCTTCATTTGCTGTTCTGAACTTGGTGATTTGAT
This sequence comes from Wurfbainia villosa, assembly GCA_025175895.1. Lineage (NCBI taxonomy): Eukaryota > Viridiplantae > Streptophyta > Magnoliopsida > Zingiberales > Zingiberaceae > Wurfbainia > Wurfbainia villosa. Next base: position 3,274,994 of record CM045997.1, on the reverse strand, counting down.
GATGATAGTATGCTGTATACTCTCGTCACCACCTGATACCTTTGACTCTGCTACGTCAATTTGTGAATCTTTTAAAGCTTGAAAAACTTTAGAAACAGGATGAGTGTTTGAAGGGGTGCTAACTCGCACAATCACCTCATCATGCAATGTTTGCACATCAACTTCAGGATGAAGTACTTGAGTCTCATGATTCACCACCCCTGATTCCAAGAACCTTTCTCTCTCTGACTCCATCTCCTTCAACCTCTTTTGGAGCTCAGTGATGTATGAAATGGCGTCCCCTAGCAAAGAGGCCTTGTCCATCTTAGAAATGTTCGGCACCACTGCACGCAAAGCATAGAACTTCTGATTAAGCTTTTCCCTTCTCTGTCTCTCTGCTTCAACATGATTGAGAGGTTCCTCCCTCCCATTTGCAGGCTTCCTTCCCCTCTTCCTTGGCCGCTGCTCGTCAAGTGGGCCAATTCGCTCATCTTTGCAAGAACCCTCGATGCTTGTTTGTTCCCCTTCCAATGTTCCAATATTGCCAATCATTGCTCCAGCCATCGAAGTTCCACCTCCACCAAAATCAATCTGCCTTGGAGATGGCTGCAACAACTGTTGCAGCTTGCGCTGACTCTTCTGGATCGGGTGCTGATTCTTTTGGATCGGGAGTTGACCAAGCATATGATCTCCGCTTAAGTCATTACTATGGTTACCAACTCCATTCCTAGTGACCAAGACGCCATTACCAAGCTGCTTATGGTCAGAATTCGCACCACGGACATGGTTCCAACTGAAACTCTGCATTCCCCTTTGAACATTAGGAAATAGCAACCAATTGTTGGTGCTGCCACTCTTCAAGTTTGAATCCCAAGAATTGTCTTCTACCTTTGCAACCAAAATCTTTTCTTTGACATCGGAAGTCCTAAGATTAAGATCCTTTCCGAAGATCTTCGTGCATGTATTTGTACCAATCTTCTCGATCTTCTCACTAGGTCGCAGCATCTCTGCAGGTTTTTTGCCCCAAAACACCGACTTTATCGTCTGCAAGGCATCCGGGCTTTCAGCTAACAATCTAACGGATCCCAATTCGAGGATACCGGTCTCAAATGGAACTACGACAATTGTGCGGAACCCTGCGGATGCCGCTAAGAAGCCCCTGTAGCAGTAATCGGAAGGGGACAGTATCCAGAGGTGCTTACCTGCCGCCAGAGCCCGGCCTGGCGCGCCCTTCCCCGGGGGAAAAGAGAAATACATCGACGCAAGGAAGAACATCTCGGCTTCAGTGACCTGATCGAGACGGAGGGCGTAGTTGTCCTCATCCGATCCGCCGAAGAACACGTGGAGCTTCTGAAGAACGGACCTCCGCATCTTGTGCCGGCACGAATCATCCTCGCCGGAGGGCCTCACCGAAGCGGAAGCGCACGCGGCCTCTTCCCCCTCCCGGGGCTCGCGACAGGACCCGTCGCCCCAGCCGAGGACGAGGTCGCCGGTCTTCGCGCGGGAGATCTGCCAGAAGATGGCGTAGTTCCAGCTGAGGCCGGGGCAGTCCGGGGGGCGCTCGACGAGGTCGATCAGGCGGCTCTGGAGGTCGGCCTCGGAAGCGGCGGTGAGGCCCTCGAAGGAAGCGCGGCTGGAAGCGAGGTAGTCGAACGCCTCCCTGCCAAGGACGGCCGCCGCCATGGTCTTCTCTTCCTCGCTCCACGTCGATTCCGCCATGGGAGCTCCCAATTTTGGAGAGTTTGATCGGATCGATCAAAAACAACGAACTCAATTCCTCTGATCGAGCGCGAAGGGGAGGGATTAAGGCGGTTCGGGCATTTGGGGATCTAAACATGCCCAATTAGGATCCCGTCCAACTATTCCACAGAGTGTTTTCAAAATTACTTGCGGGTTGGATAACACGTGTTGGATTCGGCCATTATAACGTCTATGATTCGTTAGAATCTTAACTTTCTGGGCTACTTTGGAGGGGATCCCTACACTGTTTCATGTGTTATCCAAAATAGGACAACGCGTAGGATGACGATGAGATGACGAACCTTAAATAGCCGTACGATGATTCTACTTCTACCCTGAATCCGGCTCAGGCTCGGAGCCGAGCCGTTCTGGCTTGAGCCTGTTTAATCGGATGGAAATATCCTTTTACCTCGCTGTATATAATATAGGTATTTTTTATTGATTTTCCTCTCTTTTTTTCATGGATTCTCCTTTGTGGTTTTCTGTTGGGCTCCTTAAATCCATTGAAATAATGATCATAACGATCATATTTAAAATTAATAAATTAGAAAAACTATTTGTATTTTTGTCAATAGTTTACCAGTGAGCATGTTCAAAATACTGAAATAATTAGTCTTTTATTGGTTTTGGCACGGCGGCTCAGCTCGAAGCCACTAAAGCCGGTCGCTTCCCATCTCCTCCGTTCATATGATTTGATTGGGACAATCGTAAGGTTCACATGCTGGCTCGGGAAGTGCCTCACATGGGAGCTGGCGTTCTGTTGGAGAAGAAGGTCACACGGGTCGACACGTGGCGAAGGCCTTCCCACGGCATCCTGCGGGGACCACGAGCCCATCATGTGGAGCACATGAGTCACCACGTGAAATGCATTATAATAATTAAATTTCCGGGTCGCAATTTAACATGGACGAATCTTTCTTTTTCATAATTGTTAAAATAATATATATAGATATATATACACACACGAATTTCTTCGCATGCGCGACAAATTTCTCCGCGTCCGTCCGCTCCACACTAACCTATGCATGTTGCCAGCATCGTCACCGTATCGTTCGACCATCGCCGGTCGCTGGACTAGGCGTGATCGACGTGCAACTCGTCGACGGTACGACGGGACTTAGATTCCGGCCTATTAGCGCCCGGAATCCAATGCAAACCGGTTGAAAATGACCGAAACACACGGTCACTGTCCGCCGCAATCAGACCGGATTCCGATCGAATTGCGAGTGGAATCCGGCGCTGGACAGGCCGACGTCGACTGTCGGTCCGTCCGTCGTCGGATTTCGATCGGAATCCGACCTGATCGCGACCAAAATCGACCGTCCGATTCTAGCGGCCAATTTCAGTCGCGACTCGACCAGTCGGTGGTCGAATCGCGGCCGATCGAGTATATTGGACATACCAACATTGACAGCCGGTTCGTTTGGCGTCGGATTCCGACCGCGATTCGGCTGGAATTCGGCCCGATCGCGGGCGACAATGACCGCGTCACTGTCGGCCGTGTGTTTCGGTCATGTTTGACCAATTTGTTGGTGCAATTGGCCCAGGTCACGATTGACCAGGACTCGAGTTTGGCTCGAGTGATGTTTTGATGTGTTTTGATGTTTCGACAAAAACATATGACAATGTAATTGTCATGGTAAAGTCCAAGCATGGGTCTTGGCATGGAAAGTCCAAGTGGGACACTTGGCATTGGGAAAAGTCCAAGCATGGGTCTTGGCAATGTAAAGTCCAACATGGGTTGGCAAGGGAAAGTCCAAGCATGGTCTTGGCATTTGAGAAGTCCAAGCATGGTCTTGGCATGGAAAGTCCAACATGGGTTGGCATTTGAAGTCCAAGGGATTTGATATTGGCGGCGTAAAGTCCAAGCGGTAGTCTTGGCAGCATAAGTCTAATGGTTGGCTGCGTAAAGTCCAAGCGGAGTCTTGGCGGCGTAAGTCCAATGTGCCTTGGCGGTGTAGACACCGTTAGCATGACATAGCCGACGGAAGCACCTGAAGGCTAGCGCGATGGATGAACAAGTCATGGATGACTTGGAGGGATCCGAGAGGCGTGAGGCTGATGGAGGTGACTAGAAGGCTTAGGTCTAGGCTAAGGGTGGTCTAGCAAGTATGGGGGAACCATACTTGAGTTAAAACCTCGTGTTTGAGGTGTGCGATCGAGTGTCATGTGGCGGTCGACCGGACCGAGTCAACTAGGGTTTATTGCGGGTTATAGGCCTGCGATCATTATATCATAGGTTAGCGATCGGTGATGGCTCAGGCGATCCGATCGTCGATCGATCGGCCGGTGCTCGAGAATCGACCACGCGAGAATGGAGTCGAGACTCCGGTCGAGTGAGGACTCCATCACGATCGTGATGGTCGCAATCACCGATCGATGGTAGTTCCGTTGGACTTATCCAACGTGGAACTAGCCGTTGTCTCACGACAACGATGGCATCGATCGGTGATGGTCACGATCGATCGGTCGATCGACTTTTTCCAAAGACAGTTGAAGCTATATATGGAGCTCGTGGTGGAAGAAAAGGAATGGTTCTTTGAGGCGATTTGGGGCGAGTTCTTTGCTGCAATTCGAGTCTCAAGTGCTACTCGATCAACCAAGTGATCAAGCATTCAAAGAGCATTTGTAAAGTGTTTCCTTTACTTGTATTGCTTTGTATTTCACTATATTGCTTGTATTCATTTGATTATTGTTGTAAACATATTATGCACGAGGTTTCTCCACCTCCGGATTGTTCGAGAAGAAGTTATTTGATAGTGGTGTGTGATTGGCATCGCTAGGGCTCATTTGAGCCCGATCCGAGTAGTAAGGCTATGCGGTTCGAACCACGTTATATACTCGTGTTAGCGTGTTGTGTTTTCATTATTGTTATTGTATTATCTATATTCCATTGCGCTAATTGAATTTAGACACAACCGCGATTGAATTCCATCGACGCTAATCACCCTCTAGCGCTGCTACAAAGGTTCAATATGGTATCAGAGATGGTGGCTCTTCAACTGATTAACAACCGAGCAAGAAGCTAGAGGGAAGACAATGGAGCTTCAAGAAAGATGGGCGGGACATCAATACTCCACCGCCATACGCATCGAGAAGATTTTCCTAGATCAAGAATGGAGAAGTTCTGATGAAGAACATAGAGGATTGGTTCATCCTCGTTAAAGCTTAACCCCTAGGGACAAGAAAGGAAAGGTCCTCAAATTGAAAAAGTGGACCAAAGAACAACGCCAAAATCTCAAGACCGAAATTAAGGTAACAAAACTTTTAGAAGATTTAATTCCTAATGACGTTTTGTGCAAGCTAGGGGAGTACACATATGCCAAGGAGCTATGGAAGAAATTGGCAAGATTCCATGAGGAGAGCTCATCCTCAAGTGAAAGTGAGGAATCGGAAGTTGAGATGGAGTCAACTTCCGAATCGGAGCAAGAAGAAGAAGAAGAGGTGGAAGAAGTGGAAGAAGCATCCACTTCTAGGATTGAGGAGGAGAGACCATCCTCTACACCGGAGCAACCTCAAGAAGAGCCTTCAACATCCGGTCAAGATGAAGAAGCTCAAAGTCCAACTCCTGGTCTCCACCACTACTCCAGAACTCAAACACCTCAATTCAAAATAAAAATAATATAATGTGTTTTGAGTGTAGGGAGTATGGGCATTATAAGAGCAAATGCCCAAAGAGGATCAAGAAAGCTCCTCCGGCACCTAAAAGTCAAGAAAAGTCAAAGGATGCCGGTTCCCCAAGTCAAAAGAGCAAGGAGCACGTGGTGTGCTTCAAGTGTCGACAACCGACATTTCCGAGTCAATGCCCAAGGGAAAGAAGAAAGGGCAAGAAGGAGCAACACGTAGGGGGAGCCTCTAAGGCAAACCCTAAGGTAAAATTTGTTAATGCACCTTCAATTTCTAGGCAAAAGCATGCTTTTAATTCTCTTGCTATTTATCATAAAGAGCATGCTAGAAATAACAAACATATTTGTTTAGGAGCTAAGAAGGTACACCTTAATAATAAGGAGAAATTTGGGACTAATGTCCCTAGAAAAACCATACCTAGGGAATCTATTAAGAAAATACAAGAACATCTAGGTATTAACCCTAAATGGACTAGGCATATGCCTAAGAAGTCCAATGCCCAAGATTTAAATCAAAATTCTAAAATTGGGCAATTAGAATTAGAGAACCAAGCCTTGAGGTCAAGGCTTGAGAAATTGGAAAAGACCCTAAACAAGATACAAAATCAATTTCAAGGGTCTAATTGTCAAACTTTTAGGTCAAGAAGTCAAAGTCAACATCTAGGACCTAAGAGTCAAAAGTCAACCAAGGGCAAAAAAGGTTTGGGTCACAAACCTAAGCCTAAGGTGGCTTACCATAGTGTTCCATTTGACTATGGAACACTAACTAGGTCTAGGAAGACCAAGGTCAATAGGGAAGTCATCTCTAGAGTTGACCATGGTGTGTGCCTAGTGGCTAGGGTTTCTAGGAAACCTAGGGTGGCCACTAAGAAGGTTGCAAGGGGAGTTACACCTAGAGTCAACCTAGGTAAGACCCAAATGACCAAGGCTACCAAGCCTAGGAGGGTCATTAGGAAGGTACCTAGGGAGGTTATCCCTAAGGAATACCTAATTAACCCTAGGAGCTCAAATAGGTTTTCGGTTCCTAAGGGCGTAATTGATTCACGCTAGATGGGTTAGGGTGTGCCAACTTTAAATGGAAGGGTAGTTAACCTAACCATGGTTAAGGTGGCACTTTAGGTCATTTTCAAGGATGAGGTGACCTTGGAAATACAATTAAATCATAATCCTAAAAGATTTTAGGATGTGTCAATATTAATTATGAAGTTTGATAAAATGATCAAATTGGCACAATTTAGGTTTAGAGGTTAGTGTGCCATTTTGGGTTTTGGCACACTTGGGAGAAAAATAGTAATATGGCAAAATGAACTTAATCCCAACAAATGACAATTAATATTAAAATTTAGGTATTGCTATACCTATATATTTTATATGCCATGCTTTGTTTGCCATATAACATGCCATGACATCATGCTTACTTCTATCATTTATATGTCATGTGTATGCTTAGGGTTAGATAAATGTCATGTGTTTTAGATTTTATCTTATGTCATGACATCATGATTATGAGCATATGTCTATTTATATTATTTCAAATGCCATAATCATTCATGCATTTAGGATAATTTGATTAAAATTGATTTAAGGACAATGGCATGACTTGAAGTCCCATTTATAAGGGAATCAAGTAGGGTTGCTTTAGAAAATGCATGAAACCCTAGTTTAGGGTGAGCAAAACCCACATCTCACATCCAATTGACATGTATGTGTATTTATACACCTTAGATACATGTGAGATGCTAGGATATGAGTTGAGTTCAAGGTGCATAGTTTTTGCATCTAGTTGAACCAAAACTCTTCTTATTTTTATTTGTGGATCATTGGGAAAGCTTGTGTACAAGCTATGTATATTTAGCCAATAAATTATGGTCCAAGATAAGGTTTGAAAACATTTTAAAATCATTTTGAAAAACCTTGGTGAAGTCTATCTTTCGATAGCAATCACAATTGATGAAGTTGATACAAAGTAGGGGCCAAAACATTGTAAATTTCAATGTTCTTGAACTTTGTACCAATGTCACTATTTAATGGGTAAAATAATTTTCAAACATTTTTCACCCATTGTATTGGTCATAAGTATTATAATGATCAAATTTCGTGATTTTTCGATAAACGTATAATTATTTATGATTTTTGAAATTATTTCGATAATCAAAATCGATTACCGAGGCCGATCGATGGTATGGCAATGATCGTTATTCGACGTTAGTCGATCGCCAAGGCTGATTTTGGGTCGACAAGGTTTGTTTTAACCAATTCACATTTAAAGGTCCCTAACCACTCCTAACCTCCAGGATACGCTTTTGGGAAGCATTATGAAGGATGAAAATTCATTGGATATGGATTTGGAGAGGTGTTAGGTCAAAGTATCAAATTGAGGTGGTGGAAAGTTCAATGTTGAATTTCCAACCTTAATTTTGATGATTTAGAGTTCCTATTGGCTTAGGGACTCCCGAGGACATTGTTGGTGCAATGGTCAAGGGGAACAAACCTTTAGGGAGGTATCCATCTTGGGATGATGGATGTGTTTTCTCTGAAAAGGAGAAGTTATGGAATGTATCATCAATCGGGCAAATTGATGAGTTTTTGATACCCAATTTGGAAATTGGGAGAGTGAATAGGATCCTCTTCTGAGTGATATGAGACTTATCACTAGGAAGATCGAGGCATCCTAGGTATTTTGGATCAAGGGGAGATTGTAAGATCTCATCGGGACATGAGACATCGACCTCGAGAGATAACCTTTGCTATTTGTCAAAAAGGGGAGAATGTTTGGAGAATGTCTGGGAGAACATTCGGGAGAAAACATTTTAAAATGTTTTTAAGATTACCAATTTGGGATAATTGGTAAGGGAATTGAGTTAGTGTTCTAACTCAATGTTTTTGTGTGGTTTTTGTCAAACATCAAAAAGGGGGAGATTGTTGGTGCAATCGGCCCAGGTCACGATTGACCAGGACTCGAGTTTGGCTCGAGTGATGTTTTGATGTGTTTTGATGTTTCGACAAAAATATATGTAAATTTAATTGTCATTTGGTAAAGTCCAAGCTTGGGTCTTGGAATGGAAAGTCCACGTTGGACACTTGGCATTGGGAAAAGTCCAAGCATGGGTCTTGGCAATGTAAAGTCCAACATGGGTTGGCTAGGGAAAGTCCAAGCATGGTCTTGGCATTTGAGAAGTCCAATCATGGTCTTGGTATGGAAAGTCCAACATGGGTTGGCATTTGAAGTCCAAGGGAGTTGATATTGGCGAAAGTCCAAGCTGTAGTCTTGGCAAGATAAGTCCAATGGTTGGCGGCGTATAGTCAAAGCGGAGTCTTGGCGGCGTAAGTCCAATGTGCCTTGGCGGTGTAGACACCGTTAGCATGACATAGCCGACGGAAGCACCTGAAGGCTAGCGCGATGGATGAACAAGTCATGGATGACTTGGAGGATCGAGGCGTGGTGATGGAGGTGACTAGAAGGCTTAGGTCTAGGCTAAGGGTGGTCTAGCAAGTATGGGAACCATACTTGAGTTAAAACCTCATGTTTGAGGTGTGCGGTCATTGGTGCCATGTGGCGGTCGGCTGGACCAAATCAACTAGGGTTTATTGCGGGTTATGGCCTAGCGATCATTGCCATAGGTTAGCGATCGGTGATGCTCAGCGATCGGTGATCGTCTGATCGGTCGGTGGTGCTCGAGAATTGACCCGAGAATGGAGTCGAGACTCGGTGTCAGTGAGGACTCCATCGGTCGTGATGGTCTGTCGGTCGGTGATGGTGAACCAGATTGGACTTATCCAGCGTGGAACTAGCCGTTGTCTCACGACAACGATGGCATCGATCGTGATGGTCTCGATCGATCGGTGATCGACTTTCCAACCGGAGTTGAAGCTATATATGGGCTCGTGGTGGAAGAAAAGGTAGTTCTTTGAGGCGATTTGGGGCGAGTTGCTGCTGCAATTCAGGGTCTCCAAGTGCTACTCGATCAACCAAGTGATCAAGCATTCAAAGAGCATTTGTAAAGTGTTTCCTTTACTTGTATTGCTTTGTATTTCACTATATTGCTTGTATTCATTTGATTATTGTTGTAATCATATTGTACGAGGTTTCTCCACCTCCGGATTGTTCCGAGAAGGAGTTATTTGATAGTGGTGTGTGATTGGCATCGCTAGGGCTCATTTGAGCCCGATCCGTGGAGTAGGAACCGTGCGGTTCCGAACCACGTTATATACTCGTGTTAGCGTGTTGTGTTTTCATTATTGTTATTGTATTATCTATATTCCGCTGCGCTAACGAATTTGTAGACACAACCGCGATTGAATTCCATTGACGCTAATCACCCCCCCTCTAGCGTTACAAAGGTCTTAACACAATTTGCACTGGATTCCGGGCGTTAATCGATCGAAATCCGAGCTCTACTAGACCGCTGGCGAGTTGCACGCCAATCGCACCCAATCCGACAGCCGCGGAGGTCGGACGGCGCGGCGGCGACAACGACAACCCACGTGGCTCACGCATGGAGCGTACGGACGCGTACGAAATCGTCGCACAGGAGAAAATTTCTCTCTTTATATATATATATATATATATATATATATATATATATATATATATATATATATATATATATAACACCTTCGTTATCAAAAGTTCGATCGTGCCTTCACATAAACTTAACCTCTCCAACCTTCTATGGAAAGGACTAAGAGAGGGAGCCAAAAGAACTTTGTGAAGTCCCTCTCGCGATGAAACTAGGTTTAATTGAAAAAAAGATACTTTGTTAATCCCCTTAGACATTCTTGATTCTTTTATACCAATTTGAAAGCGAATGGCCGGATATCTCACCGCACATGCCTCATCTTACTCATGTATTTGTTCTTCTCCAATGCATCCATTCCTATTCGTCGCATCCGTTACAATGAAACACCATCATCTCGGATGTCACACTGCATACGCTCCCTTCTTACTTGTGTATTTGTTCTTGTCCGATGCATCCATTGTGATGAAATGCCACCGTGACCTACTCGGTTGATTGAGTTGGATCCAATTCGACTCAACATCTAGCCTTCCGAGTCAAACTTCCCTATCTCCTGAACTGTCATTCTCTCAACTCGGCTTACCTTCTCAAATTACTACTTCCTTGAATCGGCTTACCTTCTTGAGATGTTGTCTCTTTGACTCAGTTGATCTTCCTGAATTACTGCCTCCTTAACTCACCTTACATTCCTAAATTGCTATCTCCTTAACTCACCTTACATTCCTAAATTGCTATCTCCTTATCTAGATTTACCTTTCCGAATTACTATCTCCTTGACTTGATTTATCCCTCTTAAATACTACTCTTGGACTCAGATGGATGTTTCTCTTTACTTATTACTAAAGACAACCGTATCACAAATAAATGTTTTTTTAGTATTACAATAATTAAAAAAAAAACTGAACAAAAACTATCGACCTAATAAAATTACACTGTAATAGTTAATCCGAAGAGTGTTAAAGTAAAAATTAGATATCTTTCCTCTGGAATTAATTGTTGTAGATGTTGTAGGGGATGAAGAAGAAAGTGAACTTTATAGAAGTTCCTCATTCATAAATTATAAGCTATGAAGTAAAAAAAGTGTTTAGGAATCACATTATATACCTTGTTGTGGATTAATATGTGCAAATTTATTTATGTGTTTTATATTCATGTTTATATTATGCTGCAGTAAAATAATCTGTGACCGCTACCATTTCTAAGAACGACACCGGCACGTAACAGTTAACACTAGGATAAAATTCACATCACAAAGCGATGCGTGTCGGAACGGAGTACAAAACGGACCGATTAACAAACAGGACGCCTTTAGAAACTCCAAACGCAATCTAGCTCCGTGGACCCCACCGGCAACTGGTGGCCCCGCACGGCAGCTCCAGTCTCGACCGTCCGATGGAAATCCGACGGCCAAACCGAGCCCGCGGAATCGGGCGGCGGCGGCGGCGGCGGAGCGAGCGCACTGGGGATGAGAAACGGCAGGTGAAGATTCTCCTGCAGCGACCTCAGGCTCGGGATGCCTCCGGCGAAGCCGGACGGAGGAGGAGCTGGCGGGAAGTGGAGGCCCATGCAGGAGACGGTGGTGGAGAAGCAGGGCACGGGCGCCGCCTCCCTCTCGGAGGCGAGCGCTAGACTGCGGGTCCTCTTCCCGCTGCTTCCCCCACCGCCGCACTTCTGAAATACGCGGGAAACCACCCATTCCTCCTGCAACAACATTCAATTTTCCACAGAGTACTCACAGATCATCCACAAATGGAGCTCCGAGTCAAATCAAAACCGTATCAATGGGTCTCACGGTCTCACCTTGGAAGATCTCGACAAGAAATGGTAGGCGAACTTGCCTTCGAGCCTGTACTCGTGCATCACCCAGTTGCTCTTCTCGCCCTTGGGAGCTCTCCCTCTGTAGAACACCAACGTCTTCTTCATCCCCACCAATGCCGTCGCCTTCGAGCTGTAGATTTCCCGATCTTTCCCCGTCGCCTTCCAGTACCCGGCGTCCGTTGCCCTGTTGGTCCGCAGTCCGGTGGGGTACTTCCGATCGCGAAGGCTGAAGAAGTACCATTCCTTCTCCCCCATCTTCGCCTTCTCTGCGATTAAGTTATCACCCAATTAAACCACGAGATCTTGCTGGTTGATTCAGAGAGGATAATGAAAAGTTCGAACCTGGGAGCTCCCATGGCTCGCATTTGTTGAGGTCGACCTCGGCAATGGCCCGGCCGGCGAAGTTGACGTCGAGCACTTTCTTGAGCAGGTAGTGCGTGATGAGCTCCTCGTCGGTGGGGTGGAATCGGAAACCCGGCGGCAGCTGAGCCTCGCCGGCGACGTAGTTCTCCATCTCAACGATGTTGATAAAATCGAATGAGCCAAAGATGAAATTTTTGTCACTCCACGACCGAAATCACACGTCAACGCAAGCTCTCGAACTTTGCTTTTAAAGAGGGAAGAGCGGTGGAGCTTGTGCGACTAAAATGGTCAGGAAGAATCAAGGCGTGTCAGAGGTAGCCATGCCCTAGCCCTTGCTTCCTATCTAATCCTGGAGGAAAACGGAGAGTGAGCTCTCTCTCTGCACAGAGCAGAGCTGCTTATGAGCTCAGCCATGGCGGAGGGCAGAGGAGAAACGGTGCGTGCGTTAGAAAGTGTGCAGGTATTTTGGGTGTCAGAGAGAGAAACGGAAAGGAAAACGGGGAGAAATGGAAAACAGAGGGATTCGAGGTGATCTCCCATCAGATAAAGCTGCCGCCAAATCTCAATCTGTCAGAGAGAGACGGTGAGAAAGGAACAGTACCGGATTCAATAAATCATGAGGCGAATTCCATCACATCAGCTTTATGAATCTCGCATGCACCGGAGAAGTCACGAAGAGAAGAAGAAGAAGAAGAAGAAAGAGGAGCGATTAATGGTGGCTGCCGAGGAAGGGGATGCCGATCGTTGCCATGGCGAGGTGCATGGTATTTCATTCATACGTCGAACGGTCCGTCGAATCGAGAGGGCGACGGCGATGCGATATCTATTGTATGGTTTGACACGTCGAGGAGATGGCGGAGCAGCAGAACCTCGCGGTTTGAGATGACGGCGACGGCGACGAGCGGAGGAAGAAGAAGAGGTAGACAAAGAACCTCGCGGGCTTTAACACCAACGAACCGCGGGTCACCGAATAAACCCAGTCGGTCCATCAACTGAACCGTTGGATCGGTAATGTGTTAACAGTTTGAGTTGAAATGAATGGAGGCATTTGATTATGATGTGATGTATATGACTTGTCATGTCCACTGTACAATACGATACATTCTCTACTTTAGTATTTAAAACGGTTTATTATTTACTGTCAAGCTTTTCGATATGATTGATATGATATGATATGAAATGATATGAGATTGGTTCAACGATGTCAGCTGCAGGTGACAATTTGCCATTATTTTCTACACCTTAATCATTATGCAATTCGTCAAGTCACCTTGGAGAGGGGATATGTCATATGAAGCTTCTGAGTTTTAAATCATTTTTTTAATCATCAAAATATTAATATTCATAAAAAATATATACACAGGGAAAAGTTTATTTCATTTAGGAAGAGTTAGTCCGTCTAACGGATCCATTCGATCCGAATTAAATTATTAAATTTAAAATCGGAATCGATTCGGATGAATTGGTTTCGAAATCCACTCGAAATCGTTCCGATTCTAATTCGATTTGATTACAATCGATTTCGAAATCGTTTTGGAATCGATTTTGATTCCGAAGATCTGATTCTGATTTCTAATTTAAAGGTAAAAATTCTTAGCATGCTAATATGTATATAAGATTATTTTGTGATAATAAAAAAAAATAAGATCACCAGTAAATTAAATGAATTTGAAAGTTCAAATTTAAAGAAGATAGTTTGGAACCATTTCGAAATCGATCCGGAACTATTTCGGAATCGGTCCAGATTGAATTCATTTTAAAATTAAAATTTTGGAATCGGAATCGGTTCGGATTGATTTTAATATCGATGAATACGGAATCAATTAAAATCGAATCGGTATCGAGAAACCAATAAACATATATATATAAGAAAGAGTATGAGCAGTAAGTCTGAATCTTCCCTTTGTGCTATAGGATTGGTAAAATTTATTTCATCAGTGATTGTCGTTGCGTTTGTAGTCCAACGGTCAGGATAATTGCCTTCCAAGCAATAGACCCGGGTTCGACTCCCGGCAAACGCAGTTTTTTTCTTCTTTTTTTGATATAATAAATAGGCAAAATTATAACATTTGGTATAAATACATATTTTTTTATGGGAAGGTGACGTGGATGTCTGTTTTGCACTGTGTATCGATACGGTTAACTGTGGGATCGACGAGGGCGCACCTGAGGATCACCTTCTAAATTATAATATTTAAAAAGAAGAAAAGGCCTTATTTGTATATCAGAAGGGATTCGTGTCCGAGTCAGCCATGGGGTTTCGTCCCGTTCCCCTCCGGGCATCGCTGGCTAGGCCCAGATCCTCGTAGCCGCCGGAGAACCCGCGCTTCCGGCGGTCCTTCTCGCAGCTTCCTCACTGGGAGCCCCACAGGTTTCATTTCCTCTCCTTTCCTCTCCCATGCCCATTCGCTTCCCTTTCCTTCAGCTTTAATTGGGGCGGCTTATTTGGCTTGGCAGGCCTTCCTAGGGATCGCGTTCTACATTGGCGCCGTCATTCTTCGATATCGGAGGCTCTAGCATGCTGATGGTATTGCCGTTCCTCTTCTGGTTTTAATCTTCTACCCTAATTTCGCATTCCGATTTAAGGAGATGATTAAGTTTGCATTTTTTATGAGCGGAAATAATTATCTTAGTGGCTTCCACAATTAAGATAGGTTAACTCTTAGAATGACTTGACGTTTAGGACTGAAGGAAGACAGCTTCTTTTACTTAACATTCATCTTTCCTTGTAGATTTTGGTTCTGCATTGCGTTTCTTGCACTAGCATCTGACTAGAGCACAAATTTCTTCTTGTTTATCATGGTTCCGTTTTGTTTTTGACAAATGGCGAGCCTTGTCTTTGGTTGTGTTCAAGTCCAGTTTGGTACATTGTTCTGAATTTTCATAAAGGGGACTTAGGCTTATGTTAGATTGAATGTTTTTGAAACTCAGTTGATGTGGCTTGCTTTTTTAGTCCCTTCGGCATAAGCATCGGAGAAGGACCGATTCTTCACGGCCATAGTCGTAAGTCCCTGTCAAAGTCAACATGCATCAGATGACCATCGACACTTTCCGACGACGATCCTCCGAAGCTTAAGTTAGAATCTTGGGGGGCCGCTAGGTTGGCAGTTCCAATCTTTTTGCCCAATTAAGTTAGACAAGGAGATGTAGTAAAAAATGAAGAATGCAGTATATTGTAGTCAGAAATGTGTGTTCTCTCTTTTCTTTACCTCGACCCTCCCTTCATATAGTAACTCTCAAATGTCTTTCTCCTCCTCCACAACCACCCCGGGCAATGTCGTTTGATAGGCTGTTAAGGGACAACCTCGGCCCCAGAATCTCTACATAGTATGCCACATAAGCCATGGTTACCATTGAGAATTTGAGGTGAGTTATTAGGGGACATGTCTGCAGTAAATTTCCATTTGACATCCAAGATGTCCGAGGGTCATCATCAAGAGGAGTTGTTTAGGGGACTAGCTGTAACGTCCTACTGGGAGGGATATATCCCGTGGTCCCCAATCTACCGACTCTTTAAGTCATTTCGTCCTAACTCGTTCTTTACGGTTATGTTAGATTGAATGTTTTGGAAACTCAGTTAAATGTTCTTTCTACTCCTTTGCAACCATACTTGACGTTTGTCACACATTTTTGTTTAGAATATATTGGAAGCAAGAATGTCTATAATACTCTTACTCTGATATCATCCACATTATATCTTTACTTGAGGGATATCTTGAGCATATATTACACACACATTTATTTTTTTATGTAAATTGTAGATGACCTCTGTGCACGATAGATTTCTTTCTAGTGAATGGACTAATTGATGTTTTTTTCATTATGTCTATACTAAGTCTGCATGTTATATGCTTTTGCAAAATGAATTGGATCGTATCTAAGTGATGTTAAGGAAAGTCACTTGAAACTTGAATTTTATGAATGAACAGGTAGTGGTGTCCCAGTAGCTAAACGAACAATGGAGTTGAGTGAATTTTTTGGAAGTTCGGATTTCCCCTAACAGGTAACCTATATCTTTCATGTATTTTGGATATTTAGGATTATATTGACAATGCTTTAACTACCAATTTAGGATCTGATGAAGTCACATTCTCTATTTATACACACACACACACACACACACACAAAAAGATGACCTTTAGATTTTATGATTAGAAAGAGTTAGTCGTTTAGTTTGGATTTTAGAATGTGAAGTCGATAGATAAGCAAAAATGTTATCTATTATAATTAAAAGAACCCAATCAATGCAGTCATTTATTTATTTTTCCGGAGAAGGAACTATAGAAAGAGGGCGTCGATAGTAATTATCAGTCAAGGAGGACAAAGGATGGACTAGGTGGGACGTAGTTATTGAAGAAGAGGACACCATGGCTAGGAAATGCTGAAGCGTTGTGGCTTGTGAGACATAGAAGGTAGGATGACTGTGTGAGGAGGAAAGAGAGAGGATCATCCGAGCCTACAATAAATGAAAGTTAAAATCACTTGATGAGATCCTACGGAGGCTGGAGGGTGCACAAGGAGAATAGAGACTGTCATCATTGGGTTGGGTCAAAGGGCAAAGTGGATCACCAATGGTGATTACATTGTTGATGTCAAGGAGAGGTTTGATACGATAAAGGACGGCACTATTGATGCACGAGGAGAGAGTTGCCTAAATATCATCCTAAATCCTTATTTATTTAGAAATTTTAATAGGCGCCTTTGTCTTTTACAACGCATCTCTTACGTAGTCCTCTTGGAATGGTCCGATAGCTAGAACAATGTAAATACTGTTATAGATGGGCCGAGATTGAATCTCGGTATTCTAGAATCCTCACTCAGACTCAAAAGTCCTCCGTTGTTTTTGACGATCAAGGGGTATAGTCCTTCCGTGATTTACCTTTCTTTATCATCACTGAGGGATCGACGTTAAAGGACATTAAGGGCGAATATAACCTTTTTACTAGTGACAGATGACAGCTTCAAACATACATATATTATTTTTATTAATTATTGTTATTTTTCTTATTAGACACAGATGATTGAACCAAGATTATTTCCTCCAGATAAAGCATTCCTAAAAGAGAGCAATCGTGAAGGCCAAACGGAAGGTTGTCAATAACAGAGTTGATAAGGTTGTGATCATTGGGGATGAGTAGACTTTGGTTGGGAAAGGCCAAGATGGTTGTGCCTCGTGAGAGTCAAATGGTAGGCCAAATGCACATGCATGGAGGAAGACAGAGGGTTGTCCTGCCTAAAAAAAAATATGGAACAGTCATATTAATGGTCCCCTCCTGTTGCCCCTACCGATGGAGGAGATAAATCAAGATTTCAATTGGTAAATACAAAGGAAGAAGTCAGTCGATAGTTTAGGGTGATGAAATTTCAGGAATTGACCTCTGTCCACTACGGACAAATCCTTTTGCACTTACCAACTGGGTTAGCCGTGGGAGAGAGGATCATTGGGTACAAAACTTCATAATGGAATGAGTTACAGGAGAAGGGTGACTCAATATCGCGAACTAGCTCTTCCCTATCAAGAAGGCCAAAGTGTAGAACGAATCGATATTCATTAATATTGAACCTTGATGATGCCAAGAAGAGGAGAGGGTACCCAAAAAAATGAAATAAAAGGAAGGCACTACTGGTGCATGAGAAGAGAGTAACTTTGTATTTGGACTTATTTCATTCAAACTCTATTATAAAATATGCAAACATTGGAGTTTTTTCTCCTTCAAAATAATCTAATATCACGAATAAGGAATTATTTTATATAAAAACTAGAGCGTACATAGTTCAAACATCCTTTTGCATCGAACCCCCAGTCATTCACACTAAACATTACTTCAGTTAAACTCCAAATAAAAGCATCGCTAGTACATACTTATTTTTTAATTTATATAGTACTGTCAAACTCTTCATTTGCTCCGTGAATCAAAATCTTTCATGGATTATACTCTTCATTTTCTTCATTGGTCTCTCTATCATAATTATTTGCTTCGTCATTATTATTATTATACATATAATGCTTAGCATTCTTTAAGCCGATCCCAGCATATAATCCATATCCTTTTTCAGCAACAACGTTATAATAATATTTCCCATTTTCTAAGAACAATGTGTCACTCATTCCATACTTCTCATTCCTGTAACCTTGCTGAGATTTGGGTTCTTCCTCCTCGTAGCTCGATCTGTTCAGACCATTTATTTCCAGTAAATTTAGAGATTAAACTGATCAGGAAACAGTAAAAGATGGATGCTGAATTTTGCAGAAAGATACAGTAGAAAACTTTACTTAGTGGGGGGAGAGGGACGACTGTGAGTGCTGAATTTTGCAGCTTTATTGACTTGAACGGCCGGCGTCGCCTCAGGGACAACGACTGTGGTTTTGGTTACCGGAGCTCTTGCAGTGACTTCAGGCAAAGAGATGGATAAGGAGGTGAGGAGGAGGAAGGAGAAGAGTAAGAAGTGCAGTGAGGAAGCCATGGAAGGAGATCAATTTGAAGTATGATGGTGTTGCTTTAGTCTACTCGAATTTATAGGAGAATTTTTATAGTCTTTTTACTTCACAATTCCAATTTACCAACCGTGTGTCCTTGCGGAGATTGAGGAGGAGCAAATTGGCAGAGTGAGTTGAGGCATGACTTTAGAGGCCCTTCTTTGATAGTTTCTTTGATATATATACATAAACCAATTGAATTAAGACTATATTATCCTGCTTAAGAAAAATAAGGGGAGTTTTTCTTTGTAATTATGATATAACAGAATGTCCTTTTTATTTATTTTTGACCTTTTTAATAAAATAGTTAATGAAGCAATAATTTGGTCATCCAATAGGATGGACGATTGATAAGATGAGTTTAGTTGGAGGGCACTATCTCCAATCAAAGCTGAATCATAGGCTTTATTGGAGACTAAATAATATGAATGCATGACTTTTTGATAAAATTTCAAGTTCTAGATAAATTGTTTAATGGATTTATTTACAATAATGTATATGATTAAAAGTTCAAAATTTGTCCACTGCGAATGTTTCTCGATTTATTCAGATAGTCGATGGAAAAATTTTCATAGAGCTAAATCGTCCACTCCAGGATTAGTCGGATCAAAAATTTGAATACTTGGTACTAACTAAAAAAAAAATTAAAATTATCAGTCCCTTTGAAATGATTCGTTAACTAGAATAGTATAGATGCTGCTAGGATTGAGCATGAATCGAATCTAAGAGTGAGATCTAAAATTCTCATTATTTTTAGCCAGCGAATAAAGAGGTATAATTCCTATGTGATATAATTATCTTCATTATGATTGAAAGATCAAAGATAGATAACGAAGGACGTTGAAGGTGAAAGTCTTTTGTTGCTAGGAAAGTTCGAAATTGTCTTTATTAGACACGTGCCCCATGTGGCTGGATAGTTTGGCTCGATCTACACTGCCAGCTCATTCGACCAATTTAACTAACTAAATTTTTTGGCTCATTTGCCTTGATAATTTTAAAATTATATTAAAAAATTATAAAGAAAGCTATTAAATTCAAAAATATAAATAAAAAAATTCCTATGAATAGTGCAGAAGAAAGCCGCATCAGCAATAACAATAATAATAATAAATAGATAAATAAAAAAAGGCGTCATTTGGGCGTCACTGGAAATCCGATGCCGTGGCGAGTGGTTGGGAAAGCCACGAAGACGGCGCTAGCGACGAGGCCGACGACGATCGGCGCTGCCGCTACCACCTGCGCCACGTTTGCTGACTCGATCGGGTAGAAGCACGACGCCACGTTTCGGTCTGTCAGTGCCACGGCTGCGAACACGAGTAGCGTCACGAGCGCGTGCAGCGAGTCGACCGGCGTCAGCCTGTGCTTGGCCGCGACCTCCGAGGCCGGAGGCGGCAGCCCGTCGATGACGAGGAGACCGCGCAGGGTGGCGAGGCCGTAGCGGACGCGGCCGGTGGTGGCGTCGGCGAAGCTATCGGTGAGGGTGAGGACGACCGAGGAGAGGGAGCAGACAAGGAGAAGTGCGGAAGTCATGGCGCGGTTGGCTGTGGCGGCGCAGCGGCCGCCGTCAGTGAGGACGGGAGTGAGAACGTGGAAGGCGAGGGCGGTGCCGGTGGGGAGGTAGTTGGCGAGGTCGGCAGTGTTCTTGTAGACCACTTGAAGCAGAGTATGTGGCGGCACCGCCTCTGCATTGCGGCGGTGGTCCTCCTCGTCACCGGCGTTGGACAAGAGGGGACTCCTCTGATCGCCAGCGCCGGCGATGAGCAGTTGATTAGTTGCCATTTAATTGTAATTAAATTTGACTAAATTAGACTTAACTCAACAAAGCGGTAACAACGTTATACTTCACTTTATATACATTAATATGATTAATTTAGGAAGAGGGAAGGAATTGCTTGCTAGAATCATAACCTTCATTGAAGGAGAAGGTATAAAGGTACTAGTTCAGTGTCTTTACTCAGTCGATCGATAACCATGATGATATGCTCGAGTGGACTTTTGATGCTTAGTTTTCTATCTCGTTTGAGTTTGAGTATCTCGTTCGATAGAGTCCTAATGGGCGATGATTTCTCGCTCGAGTCTAATCATGTTGATGCTTGATTAGTAAGCTACCTTTGACATAACCTCAAGTTCATTTCGAGCCAACATGTATGAAGGACCATTGAGTTAGTTGGTTCGAGTCCACGATGATGAACTATGTCTTACCTCCTGCGGCGTCGGGCTAGGTAAGCCGATATAAATCGTTAAACTTGTGTCTCATAGATAGTTGACATAGCTCCATTTATTGGGCCTAGTATTTTCAATCTCGGCCCATTAACCTAAATAGAAGTGGGCTTAATTGGCAAACCTCAACTCTAATCGTTTACAATTAAAGCTGCGTTTGGTATGTCGTAATCTGTCTTGTAATGTAATCCAGATTACATTACATTACAAAGTAGATTCCTACTGTCTTAAAATTGTAATGTAATATAATCTGGATTATAAAAGACACTAAAATTTTATAATCTGGATTACAAAGGAAAATCTATGTAATCCAGATTACATTACAAGCCGTAATCTGAAAATGGTTGGATGCTCAACAATTGAGGTCGATCGTTGTCGTCTGTTATCGCTAACGATCGGTCGTCGTCGTCGATCGTCGCTCATCCCGGTGATCGGCCGTCGATCGCCTTCGCCATACCACTCGTCGACCGCCGACTCCGACCATCCGTCTTGTCGCCGCGTGCCGTCGCATTGTCGTCGATCGATTCCTATCGTCTTTGTAATGGATCCCAAACAAAAGAATATAATTATCTTTGTAATCTTAGATTATATATAATTTTTATCCAAACATAATAATGTAATCAAGATTATATTGTATTTCATTAGAATCTTGATTACATTACAACTTGAATCATATTACGGCATATCATCAAACGTAGCTTAAATGAAATTAAAATTTCAAAAAATAAATAAAATTGAATTCTAATAAAACAAAAAGATATCGCATGAGCAAGTAAATTCCAACTTGATATTACGTCACACGTGAGTCAAATGTGGAGTGATTTGGACCTCATCACTAAGCCAAACAAGTGGCCTTTTTTTGGTGATGGAACCTTCTTTTTCTTTTATTTTTATTTTCATAATTTTTTTGGCTCCTATTATTTTGTCCTTATTCTCTTAGTCAATCGTTCATACTTCACATGCATGTTGACGAGGAAAAACAAAATCGAGATCTTTCCTTAAAAAAATAAAATAAAATGAAATTAGGCGATATATATATATATATATATATATATATATATATATATATATATATATATATATATATATATATATATATATATAATTTTAATATACTACGTTATGTTGTGCGACAGTGTCTCTGTCGTCCGATCAAATCGTGATTGTACAGTAATAAAGAATATACAGTATTTCTTTGCGTGAGATTTCACGCCTGTGGGTGTCGATTCATCGTCGATTGACTGCAATCCGATTGCGATTCGATTCGACACAAGTCCTACTTATCAGGATCGTGGTTGTGCATCAAGCCGCCGCGAGAAGGCTAGTGACCGCGATTCTGATTTAATTCGATCGTTATTCGGTCGGACTCCGATATCGATCGGATTGTAGTCGAATTTTGATCAGACCGTCGTCGAATTTCGATCGGATTGAGGTCGGAATCTAACCTTCCGTCGACGAGATCGATGACTTTTGACGTATAATTATTGTGCATTTCTCATCGCACAGAGTTGACCAATAAAATGGTGCTCAATAGATCAATTATATATATTCCAATAACCGCCTCCATTTCATTTTATTAATTTTTTTTAAGGAAAGATCTCTAAAATATGTTTCTAGATGTAAAGCGACTTTGTTTTCCCTTGTCAACTTGCATGTGATGTATGAACGATTGAACAAGGACAAATAATAGCAGCCACAATAATTATAAACATAAAAATAAAAGAAAATTAAAGTTATATACTTGCGCGACTCATGTATGATAATGAGAATATACATTAATTTCCATTGTACTCAAGCACTTATTTCTCACGCTCAAATAAAAAATGCAGTGATTTCTCTATCGAAGTCTTTCTCCATCCTTGGCCATTCGGCATCGCTGTTGAGCGATTGAATTTTGATCGCGATTTGATCGATGTCAAAGTTCAATTGGATCGCGATCGAATTATAACTACCAGCATTGCGATCGCTGATGGCTACAATTCGACCGCGATCCGATCGAACAACGATGACAACGACGATAGCAACTATAATACTTATCAGAGAAGAAGACATACGATTATGCAATCCCATTTGATCGGACTATGAAGAAGATGACACACACGAGTTACGCACGAATTATCGCTCCGCATAAAAACTCTTTATATATATATATATATATGTCTTTTTTTTTTACATAGAAACTTGGTATACTTCTTAAGTTAACCTTTATTTTGTTAGAGCATGGAAAACATAGATATATTTATTTCAATATTAAAGTTATCTTTTCTTCAAGGCATAGAGCTAACTAAAAATTATTTTATGTTTTTCGACTTTATTCATATATCTTTTCGAGTTCCCACATAAAATTTCCACCTCTACAATAAACTAAAACATTTTTTTTAAAAACAAATACTCATTGCTTATATGAAAAAACTAAATCCTATAAAGTTCACATATTTTTTAAAGTGCGTGAACACGCGCTTGCAAAGGAAGATTCCTCTCTACAAATTGAAATTGTCAATCTAGCGATTTTTATCGGTCTATTCCACGATTATTATAAAGGAGATAAATCACAAAGAGTTTTATGGACTTTGACGCGATGATCAAAATAAATGGGAATTATCTGAATTCAAAAAGAGATTTTAAACTTCCTTTGGAATCGATATATGTCATTTTTATAAACATCGTCGTATCTTAGTTATCACGTCATCTCTGTAGAGATTGTAAAGTTTGATTCCTCATTGAAATTAAAGTGAGAATGCTTTTTTAGTGTTTCATTGTGCCAATGAAAATCTATATTCTTTCCTTGCTAACTTGAGAGAATAAAGAATAAATATTAGGTAGAATATTTGTTTTCCCCCCCCTTGAACTCGAGCCAAACTTCCAACATTCAATTATTTTTTAGAGAAAATCCTTCGATATTCTTGAATCATTTGCGAAGGGAAGCATCCGTGTTACTGGAAAATTATTATGCTATGATCTAAAGTTTACAAATTCAAGTCATAAAAATAATCTATTATAAAAAAAATAAAACTACGTGCAATGTATCTTTTTTTTTTTTTTAAATTCAACATTGAGAAAAATTTTATATATCAGATTGTCTTTTTATTCTTGAATCATGTGTGCTTGGGTGATTTAAATGATCTCGGAGATGAAGCTTGTTATTGTTGAGTAGGAGAGAGCAAAAATTTGATTAAATCAAATAAATCGATCGAATCGAACTTTTCGATTCGATTTATTCGGAAATTTAGTTTTTTTTTAAATATCGGTTTAATCAGCTTATTCGGTTCGATTTCGATTTCAAAATAAAAATAATCGATTAAATCAATTAAATCAATTAAATCGAATTGAAGTTTATCAGTTAATTCATTTAATTCATTTGTCATATCAGTAAATTAATTAATACAAATCAATCGATTGATTATCTCGAGTTTCATAATTTTTATCATTATCAGTCGATTGATATGAAAATATCAATCGACTACGCTTTATTTAGTTTTCAACTTAATTAATCGATTTTTTTTATTGATTCGGGTTTGTTCGGTTTTGTTGAGAAATTTAGTTGATTCGATTTATTCAAAAAAGTTCTATTTATTTTATTTTAATTTAATCGATTCGGTCGATTGATTGTTCACCTTGATTAGATTGGACGAGTTAAATTGATTTGGTTGAATCAGGTAATCTCTCCTATTTATTTCTAAAAATAGTTATTTTGTATTACTAATTTTATCATGATTAGAATGATAATTAACATTGATGTCGTCTAGGGAAGCTTTCCGTTGTTATCTGAGGAAGAGTTTAATTGTTAATTGACGAGTACTAATTGTAGTTAATATTATCTTAAAAATCATTCTCTTCTAGAAACTAGATAATGATTTACAGATCAGGTCAAAACCGAAAGACCCTAGGCGTTGACCCAACTTTTAGCAGCCGCCAAGTTTGAACGTTTGGCACCAGTCTTGGACCGGTCCAATGTCCGGTTCAGAATAGAGTAAATATTCAGATTGGCCCTTTGATTTCGAAGAATTGCAAGTTTGGATTCTCCGATTCAAAATAGGATAAAGTAAAGTTGTAGTTAATGAAAATTTTTAGTTGGCTAATGAAAAATATTTTATTTTTCTTAGAAGTGGAACTGGTTTGCTCCGCGCCCACTTAGCATCTGTTTACTTTGATAGATGGATAGAGAAAGAAAAGAAATTTCTTAGAGAAAGAAAAAGGAAAGATATGACAAGGAAAGAAATTTACTGAAGAAGAGATTTTTTTTTTTAAAATAAAGAAATGAAAGAAAAAGAATAAGAGAGAAAAAATATCTATTTATGATCGTGTCGATCGGAATAGTAATCATCTTTGCTTGTCGTCCGGTGCGATGGTGGTCATTGTCGCATATTACCCAGTGAAGCAACAGTGAGCGATGATCAATTGTCTGGCGAGTTTGATTAGCGATCGACGACAACGATGGATTTTCTATAAAAAAAATTTTGCGGTTTCTTTTTTCTTTTCTCTCAAATAAACAGGGATTAGTTCTACATTAATTGTTAATGAAAAATTTTAGTTAGCTAATGAAAAATATTTTCTTTTTCTTCCGAGGAAGTGGAAGTTTACTTCGAAAGAAAAGAAAAGGAATTCCTTAAGAAAAAAAAAATCTCGATAAAGAAAATGAAAAGAGAAGATAAAAAAAAATTCTCTAGGCAAAGGATTCTCGAAGAAATAAAAAAACAAAGGAAAACTTTGAAGAGAAAGAAAAAATAATAAAATTTTTATTGATTGTGTCAATCGGGACAATGATTGTCGTCGCTTGCCGCCTAATGAGGCTCACTAGGTGAAGTAGTAGGGGTGATGATCAATCGACTGATGAGTTCAGTCGATGGTCGTCGACGACGATGACAACGATCGGCCATTGTCACTGGGTGACGGTGGTGATGACGACAGCAATGGCGGATGACGATGGCGATGTATTTTTTATAAAAAAAAATTACCATGTCTATTTCTTTCCTCCTAAATAAATAAAGCATTAGTTCCACGCTAATTGTTAATGAAAATTTTTAGTTGGCTAATGAAAAATATTATCTTTTTCTTCAAAGGAGGAAGTGAAAATTTTTTTTGCTAGAATTTTCTTTCAAATGTGATGAAAATCTACATACGTTGGATCGTTGGATTGTCCACTATGAATATTTTTCGATTTATTCAGACAGTCGATAAAAAACTTCTGTGGAATCGAATCATCCATCTTCAAGATTAGTCGGATCAAAGATCTGAATATTTAATGTCAATTAAAAAAAAGTGAAAGTAGTTCGCTCTAGGCACACTTTGTTCGACATTCATCGTTTCCACTTTCTTTGCCCTCCTTTTCGATCCAACTCAAATGGCTTCCTCCAATACTCCTTCGCCATCTTCATTCTACAATGTGAAGGACTATCGCAATGGACGTTACATGTCTGATAAAGACAATAACTTCCACTTGGAGAACTCCCGTATCTTCTTCTTTTTCTTCTTCTTCTTCAAAGCTTCATCACTTTCACTAAGGCCCTTCTCCTTGGGTCATGTTGCCCTTTTAACTCACGCTTGCCTTTTGACCCTCTCTTTTGCTTCCACTATCACATCTTCTAGATTGCCTCCTTTTGTCATCCTTCACTACCACTTGCGCTCGAGCACTATCTCCCCACTAACATCGATCGATATCCAAATCGTCATCCTCGACCGGCTTTTTTCCGATCTTCGGATAGACAAATCGATCGATCTTACGTAGGCTTTCAACTTCTATGATTCTCTCAATCCCACCAAGGGCAATACTAGACTACTTGGCCTTCTTCTTCTTCTTGTTAGAGGCGGCCTATCGCCACCTCGTGGATCATCCAATCACGTGCAAGTAACAACTAGATCGCCATCCCACTATCCGTCGTCGACACTTTAACTTGGTGCTTTTAGAAGGAAAGAAAGGGAGAGATGAAAGAAGTAAAAATAACTTTCAAAGATCGCCATCAAACGACCAAAAGAAGTAGCATACAAATCTTTTTTTAAAAAGTATATCATGCAAATCAAATTATTTTTCGACGCCCTACCAAAGGAGTGACTACGATTTTGAAACCGTCGATTTTGATTTATTATTTAATGGAATCGGAATTGAATCGTTCATCAACGATTTCGGTTCTTTATGATTCGATTTTGATTTCGGAATCGTCGGTTCCGATTCATCATCCATTGGAATCGGAATTGAATCGTTAATTGACAATTTCGGATCCTTACGATTCAGTTTCGATTCGAACGGTTTATAATCAAAATTTAAATTATTTAATTTTAAGTCTCTCAATTTAAATATATTATTTTTCAATTCATTAATTCGATCGATTTATTTTAATTTAAATTTAAGTTTTATACGAAGATATTTAACTTATATCAATTTATTTATTTTATATAACTCTTAAAATCAAATATTTATCATAAAAATTATCATTGAAATATATTTAATTAATAAATTCACGTCAATAAAGAATATATATGTCTACCTCGCGCCTCGATCGTAGTTGCGTCGCCGATCATCGTCGCCACCGCATCTGCGCGATCGATCGAACTGTGACTTCGTCCGACGGGACTCGAATTACGGTCGGTTAGCGTTGGAATCCGACGTAAATCGGTCAGAAACGATCGAAACACGCAACCAATAGTGGCACAACCATTGTCGACGGCGATCGGGTCAGATTCTAACCGAATTGCGATCGAAATCTGATACCGGACGGGCCGACATCGGCTGTCAGTCCATCTGGCGTCGGATTTCGATCGCAATTCGGTAGGAATCTGACCCGATCATGGTCGAAATCGGTCGTCAGAATCGGGCAGTCGATTTCGACTGTGATTCGGTCGGTCGACGGCCGAATGGCGGCAGACCAATGGTTGAATGGCGGCCGATCGAGTATACCGGACGGACCGACGTCGATTGTTCGTTCGTTGCCACGGATTCACGATCACGTGATCCGAATCCACCGCGATGCGACGAATTTTCGACCGTTAGCGTCGGATTCCAGCGCTAACCGACCGGAATCCAAGTCTCGTCAGACCGTCGGCGAGTTGCGCATCGATCGCACCCGATTTGACGGTTGTCGCTGATCGGACGATGCGGCGGCTATGTCGACAGTGGCACAGGGTCGGCGTAGAGCGCACGGGCACGTAGGAATTGATCGCGCAGGAGAAAATTTATTATTATTCTTATTACAATATGTTACCTCTCTTCTCCATTTAACAATAAAAAAAAATTGAACTTAATTAATATAAATTAAATTGTCTAAGTATCTTTTTGGAATTTAAAGGAATAAAAGTTTTCAAGTTCATTTACCATTTAAATATGATTTTTTTTATCTTAATTTAATTTGAAATGTTGTCAAAGATAACAGTTAATGTGTTTACTTTCTAAGATTATATAATTCTCCGTTATTCTTCTCCATTATTTCTTATTCTTTAAGATCTATTTTTAAAAATTAAATTCTATTTTCAACAAAAAAAAAAAAATATTAAATTCCGATTCTGATTCCGATTTCAGTTCGATTTCGATTCCAATTTCAAAAATTTAGAAATCAGAATCGAATCGTATGTCGTTGGTTTCGATTCCGATTCGAAAATCAAAATCAAAAAAATAATTTCTATTCGATTTATGAATTATTAGTTTCTATTCAATTCACAGTTCAAATTAAATGGTGGTCACCTCTGTCCTACCATTTGCCCTTTATTTATAAGAGTCAAATTAGGTCCAATGGCATCACACTATAGCCCACCGAATTATTATTCTTTAATTCTATAAATTTTTTAATGATATGGGAGAAAAAATTAGTTGGGGCAACTACAAAAGTGTTTCAAGTCACTCCAATAATTACGAGTATGATATGCGAAAAAAAAAAAAAAATTCAATTATTAGAATGGTCCATTTGAATCGGGCCCCAATAAATCGCGGTCGTATCAACCGATTCGACTATATTTGATTCGGATCATATTTTACCCTAAAGGATAATTTTCACAATTAACACTTGTAATGACTTGTTAGTGTAACATTTAAATATGTTTATGGTACTTTAATGATGACTAAAGCTACAAATGAACATGATAACTCATGAACTTGATAGACAATTATTTATATTCATCCGATATAAAAATGTATATAATTAACACTAAGGCTCGTGACGAAAGTTTATAACGTGAATAAAAATGTTTAAAGACAAATTATATGAAATAATTAAGCTCGATAAAAGCTAGAGTTGGACTTAAGCTTGATAAAAATTTTCAATAAATAAGTTTGATAAAAAAAACCTTTAAAACATGGATAAATAAATTTGAGCATCATCATCAAATTTAACTCTATTTAACTAAGTTGATTTATTTACAACCCTAATAATAACAAAGGGTCATTAAAATTTTTGTTTATACATATATAATGTTATACAATTTATTCGTGAATACTTTCATTATCCACTGTCGGATCGCTTAGAATTTAAGAATTGAACTATAATGTCTATCCAATAGAACGATAAATAATAAAGATGCTCATAGATGAATTATATATATATATATATAACGATCCGCCGTGCACGACTTGTGAGCGACCAAGCACGCACAGTAACAGAGAATGCATAATATTTCACCTTGTCACAGCCTGTTTGAGTCGTTTGCCGCTCGACATCGTCGTCGAGCGATTGGAATCCAATCGCAATACGATCGACATCGAAGTTCAATCGAATCACAGTCGGATTTCAATCGAATCGCAGTCGAATTCCGATCGAATTGTTACCAAATTTCGATCAGATCTCAAACGAATTCCGATCGGATCAAAATTGAATTCCAAGTGGATCACAACCAATTGGACTCCAATGTTGACCATATCACGGTCAAATTTTGATAGGATTGCGCTCGAAATTGGCCGCGATTGCAGCTGCCAACGATCGTAACATTAGCGGCTACAATTCAGCCAGATTCGACCCAATTCGATCGTGATTTGATCGATCAGACAATGATGATAACCTCGATAGGTTTAGGGATTGGATTATAGTGTGGATGGTGATCGATGGCATCATCGGGAGAGAAATACTATATATTTATTATGTATCTCCGTGCGATAAACAATGTCACACAGTATAAAAATCTCTCTCTCTCTCTCTCTCTCTATATATATGTATATATATATATATATATATAATTTTTTATCCGAAAATCATTTCTATGAAAAAAAGGTAAATAAATTTAAAGTAAATGTGCTCGTTAATTATTCACAAAATCCATAAAAATAATATGGCATTTTGTAGATTGCCTTTCAAGATAATTATGGATGATGATTCCCCGATTCCTCCGACATTAATTATAATATAAGATTGTTAAAAAAAAACAATTACCGTTGTCGATCACATAGAGTGGTTAAGACAATTAATTAGTCATAACACGAACATATTAGGTTCGAGTTAGGTTGGATGACATTTCGACCCCTTAAAATATAAAACATATCACAATTTAATTTACTGATCATCTTGTAAAATATATATGATTATTTTAGGTATTTTAATTTATAATTAGTATTGGTAAAATAGTGATTTAATGAGTGTGCCAATAAACGCCATGCGGTCTTAACTCATGGCGACACGTGGAAGGAAACAAAGAGTCACGCTATCTTATTTTTCCAGCAATATCCGATGGTCCACTTACCGTTGACTACTACTCTCCATCAGACAAATGTCCTCTATAAGTCACTTTATTATTTTGCCCCGCACATTTTATCAGTATTATGGATTCCTCCCTCACATAAAGGTTAAATGATAATAATAATAATAAAACTGTGACAGCATTTTAAAAATTATTTTTTAAATATAAAAACACAAACTAATTCTGTTTGTTTTCGTCTTCTATCCATTTTATAGTTTATTCGTTTATTTATAAATTTCAATATTAGTTGGACTCAAGTTGCCACAATCAAACAAATATATACTTCCGTTTGCTAAACTTGAACTCCTAACTGACATTTTAAATGGTAAATTTAAAATTTAATCAACAACTCGTCCATTTGGAATGATGGATTGAGTAGTTCCTATGAAGATGACGCGTTGATAAGACTGTATGGTAGTTTATGTATGAGACAGGTCGAATTTCGAAGGAAGATCTAAAATCCTCCTCGAGTTTAGAATGATCCTCCACGGCTTTGCTAATCGTGTCAAGGTTAATAGGACTTTTTGTGATTTATCTCTCTTATAATTATCATAGAATGAATCGATAGAGGTCGTTAAATTGACGATTTTAATTTTTTACGGAATAATGAATTGAGTAGTAGTTAGACTTAGGCTCAATAATATTGCATTCACTTGCGAAGAGAGGACTAAGGGAATTGGATGACTTTGCAACGGTGTCTTATTTGTGTATTTAACCTAATTCAATAAGACTAGCTAAATGGGATTTTATTGTGTGCATAACTCTGACTAAAAGAGTCGAGGAGCACTTGCTTCTATTGATCTTAATTTTATCTAAATGATTTGATCAAAAAGTGGAATGACTCAGTAAAATATTTACGATCAAGTATTTTTGATTGACTGAGAACAAATCAAGTCATCCTTCAACGAAGCTTTAGTTGGAGGTTGGGTAAATGAAATTGGATTTTGAGAGATCGGACGTCGCTAACACTCTGAGAGGTTGAACTACACTTGTACTTTG
Source organism: Wurfbainia villosa (assembly GCA_025175895.1). Lineage (NCBI taxonomy): Eukaryota > Viridiplantae > Streptophyta > Magnoliopsida > Zingiberales > Zingiberaceae > Wurfbainia > Wurfbainia villosa. The sequence continues at coordinate 3,243,603 of CM045997.1, read as the reverse complement.
AGAGATCGATCGTCGCTAAATACATGAGAAAGAGGCTGAGGAATATCTCGACGAAGTCTCTCAAATGCTCCAGTTAGAAGTGGAGAAATAGAGAGAATCTTTGAGATTATCTTTCTTCTTTTTTTTTTTTTGTCATTTGAAGAATTATATACCTATAACAAAAAAAGATGTGAAGATATATAGTAGAGCACGTGACAATATAAAGAGCTAGGGATATGACAGTATGGAGAATTGAGCGTGTAGAATCATAGAGGCATAAAGACATAGAGACGATTAAATCATAGTTGACTGAGTTCAGATTTTACCACTTAGACTTCAGTTCAATTCAATTGTTGACTTGATTTTTTTTTTTAATATTTCCATGTAGCGACTTTATCCTGTTTCTCTCATATCACTAACAAAGTGTACTTGGAATGGAATCGACTAGTAGTCAGTCGATAGAGTATGGTTCGATCGGACTCGAGCTAAATAAGATTTTTACCTACAATTCAGCGAGAACTCTAGAGAATCCACAAGTATTTGACTATGAGGGCATCAGCAAGTACGACACAGAAAATTCTCCATATAATGCAAAACTGAGCTAACTACCATACTATCTATTTATCTACTAATCAACAGCAGACCCAACAAAAATATAAACCCACAAATATAAATCAACAGCGGAAATAAAACTATTTCTCAAATTAAATTAATACTTTTTAAAATATATTATATAAGAAATTAGATAGGTTTAAAGACAAAATGCTGGACGGCATCAATCTAGAGCAGTGTGGACTGGATCGCAAATCTAGAAATAAATAGATATATAAATATTTAAAATTTAATTAATTTAATTTAAATTAAATTAAATTAATTAAAATATCACAAAAAGTATACTGAGATTTAAGAGTTTACAATTTTGATATTAAATTATTATTTAAAAATGATATAATTGTAATGTTCGAATTAAATCTTAAAAATTTACGAGTATTTCTATGATAAAAATCATTTGATTTTAATTTTATCCAATTTAATTGTCGATGGGTGTCTAGAAAATTTATAGAATAAAATCGATAACTTTCATAGATTAATGGTCAATAAAAAAATATAAAGCAAACCTTGACTTCTCTAACGAGCTGCCTCCTTAATTATCATCATCATCCTTCTTCACACTCGCTCGTACACCGCCGCCACCAACACCTCCTCCTCCTCCTCCTCTTCGCCATGTCGCCTTCTTCCTATTCTTGTCCTCCGCCTTGAAACAGAACAGAGACGCCATGATCGCATCTCGCCTTCTTCTTCTCCTTGCCCTCGTCTCCGCCTTCATTTTCCATCGGGCCTCCTCCGTCAACCAAGAAGGCAGCATTTTGCTGAAGGCCAAGGGCGGCCTGGAGGCGCCACCCGACGCGTTCTCCTCCTGGGACGCCTCCGCCGACACGCCCTGCGCGTGGCAGGGTGTCAGATGCAGCTCCGGCGCCGTGACCGCCGTTAACCTTACCGGGCTCTACCTCTCCGGCCCCTTCCCTTCGACTCTCTGCCACCTCCCCCACCTCGCCTCGCTCGACCTCTCTGACAACTACATCAACGGCACCCTAACCGGCACGAATCTCGCCGGCTGCGACGCCCTCTCCGTCTTTGATTTGTCGCTGAACAACCTCGTCGGCCCACTGCCTGACGCGCTCGCCGCGCTGCCCAACCTCACCTACCTCGATGTCTCCTTCAACAACTTCTCGGGCGGCATCCCGTCGGCCTTCGGCCGCTTCCCTAAACTCGAAACGCTCAATCTCGTCTACAACCTGCTAACCTCCACCGTCCCTGACTTCCTCGACGGCGTCTCCACGCTCCGGGTGCTCGACCTCCGGTACAACCCGTTCGACGCCGGGCCCATCCCGGAGTCGCTTGGGAACCTCTCTGTTCTCGAGACGCTCTCCCTCGGCTCCTGCAACCTCGACGGGGAGATCCCGACGTCGCTCGGCCGGCTCTCGAGGCTCGCCAACCTCGACCTCTCCCATAACCACCTCCAAGGCGGAATCCCGGAGTTCCTCACCAGGCTCCCCGGCTTAATCCAGGTCGAGCTGTACAACAACTCACTCTCCGGTCGCATCCCGGCCGGGCTCGGCAAGCTCGCTGCGCTACGCCGCTTCGATGCGTCTCTGAACCAGCTCATAGGTCCGCTTCCCGACGACATCTTCGACGCCCCGCTGCTCGAGAGCTTCCACTTGCACACGAATCAGCTGACGGGTGCGATCCCCGCCGGCGTCGCGCGGTCCAAGAGCTTGGCTGATCTCAGGCTCTATGAGAACCAGCTCAACGGCTCCCTTCCGGCGGATTTGGGGAAGACGACGCCGCTGGTGACGGTGGATCTGTCGACGAACAATCTCTCCGGCGAGATCCCTGCAAGTGTCTGCGACCGCGGCGTGCTGGAGCAGCTGCTCCTGATACATAACTCCTTCTCCGGCAGAGTTCCGGACGGCCTCGGCCGGTGCCAGAAGCTGAATCGGCTTCGCCTCCAGAGCAACAACCTGAGTGGCCCAGTTCCCAGCGGCCTCTGGGGGCTGCCGCATCTCTATCTGCTTGATCTGAGAGACAACGTTTTGTCCGGCAGCATCTCGTCGGTGATCTCCAGCGCCGCCAACCTCTCCTCGCTCCTCATCGAAGGCAACCAGTTCTCCGGCATCATCCCGTCGGAGATAGGAGCTGCGAAGAAATTACACGAGATCTCCGCGGGTAACAACCGGCTCGCCGGGCCGCTCCCTGCATCGCTCGGCGACTTGGCCAACCTCATCCGGCTGGACCTCCACAACAACTCCCTCTCCGGCGAGCTAAACCGCTGGATCCAATCCTGGAAGAAGCTCACCGATCTCAATCTCGCCCACAATGGCTTAACGGGCGGCGTGCCTCCTGAGCTCGGAAGCCTCCCGGTGCTCAACTACCTCGACCTCTCCAACAACGACCTCACCGGCGAAATCCCCAACCAACTACAGAACCTGAAGCTGAGCCAGTTCAACTTCTCCAACAACCAGCTCTCCGGCGCAATTCCGCCCATGTTCGCTGACGAAGCCTTCCGCAGTAGCTTCTTGGGGAACCCTGGACTCTGCGGCGACATGGCAGAGCTCTGCCCTGCATCACGCGGGACCAACAACAACCGCCATAGATTCCTCTGGCTGTTCCGGTCGATCCTTATTCTCGCCTGTTTAATCCTCATCGCCGGCGTCGCCTGGTTCAGCCGCAGGTACTGCAAGTACAAGAGAGCCATGAACAAGTCGAAGTGGACGCTGAAGTCGTTCCACAAACTAGGATTCAGCGAGTATGAGATCTTGGACTCCCTCGACGAAGAGAACCTCATCGGCAGCGGCGCATCCGGGAAGGTCTACAAGGTGGCGCTGAGCAACGGAGAGACCGTCGCGGTGAAGAAGCTGTGGGGCGCAGCGAAGATGCAGGTCACAAACTCGAACACTTTCATGGATGATGCCTTTGAAGCAGAGGTTGCAACACTGGGCAAGATCAGGCACAAGAACATTGTGAAGCTCTGGTGCTGCTGCACTCACAAGGATGATAAGCTGCTGGTGTATGAGTACATGCCCAATGGAAGCTTGGGGGACCTGTTGCACAGCAGCAAAGTGGTCGTTCTCGACTGGCCGGCGAGGTACAAGATTGCACTCGACGCAGCAGATGGGCTCTCCTACCTGCACCATGGCTGTGTGCCGCCGATCGTGCACCGGGATGTCAAGTCTAACAACATCTTGCTGGATGGAGAATTCGGAGCTAAGGTGGCCGATTTCGGGGTGGCCAGAGCTGTTGAGGCCATCGAGAAGGGACCTAAATCCATGTCTGGGATTGCTGGTTCTTGTGGATACATAGCTCCAGGTCTGTCAATCTCAAAACTCTGTTAATTCATAGCTAAGGATTTGAAACTTTCATACTTGAAAAAGGTCATAACCAATGCAGAATATGCATATACACTGAGGGTGAATGAGAAGAGCGACATCTACAGCTTCGGGGTGGTAATTCTTGAGCTGATCACCGGAAAACTGCCCGTCGATCCAGAGTACGGCGAGAAAGATCTTGTGAAGTGGGTCTGCAGTATGATAGACAACAAGGGGATGGAGCATGTGATTGATACAAAGCTCGATCTGAGCTACAAGGAGGAGATAATTAAGGTACTGAATATTGGCCTTCTTTGTGCCAGCTCCCTCCCCATCAATCGCCCGTCGATGAGGAGGGTAGTGACGATGCTGCAAGAAGTGCGTCCGCAGAACAAGGCCAATGCCAAGAATGATCACGGAAAACTTTCTCCTTACTACAAGGATGCTGCTGAACATGGCAACATGTACTGAATTATCCTGTGCTGCCATTTTTGTCACTCTTTTCCTCAAGTGTTAGCTTCCATGGTTCTAGTAGTAGTAACAAATGTATCTGACCGAGAGAAATGTAACAATTGGGGATGTTCCAATCAGCTCCATTGTTTTGCAGTCAGTCATGGCAGCTCTCTTTTTAGAATGTTACTGAAATGGTTTATCATTCTTCCCGACAAGTCTCGGCTGCATGAGAAGAGGAAGAAGACCTCTGCATAAAGATTCAACTTCATGCTGACATTGGATAAAACAGAACGGTATTATGCCATAAACAGAATAGAAGAACATGATAAATACTTTTCATGTCATGGATTTGCTTTGATTAACTTGGTTTCTACTACAGAAACAGTAGGGACTGACTAACTGGGTAGATAACGAGCATTTTAGCGGTCACTATAAAGGACAGCTATGCCTGTCGGTGGTCAAGATAGCAAGTCAGGTGGTACAAATGCCCAAGTAGTCTCTTGGCTTTCGGGGCCAACCCGAGAGTAGCTGGAGATTCTCCATGCACATTTATTTTATAGTTGCAGACACTTTACAAGAGTAGCTAAAAGGGCGTCTCCAGTTCTGCCTAACAGTAAAAAAAAAACTAAAAACATGTCGGTTTGTCATCATTAACCAAGATCAACTCTGCCTCTTTTAGAAGCTTCATATTCTTCATTAACAAACAAAATGTTTTCAGTTACCACCAAACACCGAAAATTAAGAGGGAAAATTAAACAAACTGAATTTTGGGCCTTAATCTACCTTCTTCAGTGTCTATCTAAACTGATCAGTTACATTGAACTAGTAAATGAATCATGTGTAGAGATTCTTCTGAGAAAGCCACTTGAGTTAGAATAAACAATGATGATAATATTTGTTAAATAATATGAATGAAAAATTATATAGTGGATAAAATTAATTTCACATTCAAATGACATAATAGTGGTAAATAGTACAAAAGAGGATGCTAATCCAGGGCCTGGGTTATGTAAACTCAAAATGGTTCTTATAAGAACACTATTGCACGTATTGGATCAATCAAAGAATGATATGGTCATAAAAACAAGTTAGAGTTTACCACAATATGTCTTGCTTGTTCACTCAAACTCATGATATTTATACATTAAGGTATAAGTCTACAATTAATTATGGCATAAGTCTTCATTAAGTAAGGCCTAAATGCATGGTTAATACATAATTAAGATCATATGGGCTTCATGCATCATCAAGGCCTAAATCCCAATCTAATGGTTTATGAATGATATCACATCATGTTCTACATGCCTTTATATGTCTTGAGCATATGGTATGGCAAAGCCACCTAAGCCCCACATGGCTTGCATGCATGCATTGAGCACTTGCTACCACAAGCCATGTGGAGATGGAGGTGGCAAGCTCACCATGGATTGGTTGCTCTTAATAAGGGGGAAGAGCATGAAAGGAAGCTAATCAAGAAATCCTCTTCATTGTGGAAGAGAATTGGAGGATAAAGTGAGAAAGAAAGAGAGGAGAAAAAGAAAGGGAAAAGAAAAGAAGAAAGGTTCTTTTTTTTTTTCAACTTTCTTTAGAAAGAGAGTTAATTCCCACTTTTCTTCCTTCATTCTACCGAGTTTTTTTTTACTCGGTAGACCCTGTGATAGTGTTCAAATACACTGTTCAAGTCGCCACTATAACTCGTATTAGGTTGTGCTAGTGTTTCCATCATTTTATCCTGAGAGACAGACGTCCTACGTCACCTCGTAGCACCACAGGAGAAGACGAATCTGTCTTAAGGAGACTACGTCTTTATAGGACTCAGCGTCTTCATTCCTGCACGAGTGACGGATACCATCTCAACAGATAAGTTCGAACTATATTCTTATAATTTAAATTCAGACTACTTCATGTAATTCCAATTTGACCGTGGAATAAAATTTTCCAACATATCATTTCTAGTCCTACGGCGAGAAAACTTATTTGCTCTCCAGAATATAGGCATCCAAGATTTGCCATTAAACTGACTAACAGCACAAATTCCTGTTCTAGCCACTCTATGCCGTCCTCCATTGCTAGAGAACATTCTTTAGGAGTTTTCTTGCTAGTCCAGTTGCCTAAGGTCTGAAACTTCAAGTACCCAAAAAAAAAAAAAAGGGAAGTATCTTTGAATGCCAAGGTCAATGGTCAAATCTTTAGACTTGACTCACTTTGTGGCTCTGTTATTGGCAGCTTTCACAAATTACGTCTATGGCTTTTAGTTTTCTTACAAGGCATCCCACGCTTTGTTTTCTTATGTGTTTCTGATGAGAAGTTCAAAACTACCTTTTTTTTTTCAGTTCAAAATGTTTTGATTCAGTATCTGACCTTTGTGGCGCATCAGCTCTCTTCGGGATCCCAAGTGACATTATCAGCGTCCTCTGTGGATGCCATTTCAGTCGTTTCCATCAGCTGTGCCTTCTATAAGATCATCTTGGTCCTATAATTGCATTGTTAAAAAAAAGTTTGAATGCATTCATACAAGAAGGCAAATAAATTGCTTGCAATCGAGACACTTTTAGTAGCTAACAACATTCTTCACTAGACAACAGAAACGATGACAAGAATCAACAGTCATAAACACAGAACCATTGAAGAAAAATACTAGCAGCGACAGACGAGATACAGTTTCAGGAGATCGAAAGTTGGACAGAGCAAGAAACAATCGTCAATGGTTCCCAACGATGGAGCGGTAGAGCTACGATCGAGATAAGACAAACCGAAAATTTTACCAGAAATAGCTTGACGATCGAGAGTAGCAGCATCAATGTAGAAGCGGCATTTGCCTTGGCCGCCTCCTCTAGTTTCTCCCTGTCTTCTCCAATCTCCTCCCCGTTCGATCTCGCCATCTGTTTCACATCAAGTTCCCAGAGAGAGAACAAAAAAAGGGCACAAGCAAAAGGGAACAAAGAGGGCAAGAAGGGAACTGGGCCGGAGAGGAGCGGCGTCGAGGGCATCGGAGGAGAAAGGCGGAGATCGCGCCGGGGAGGATGCCGGTGCGGATCTGGAGGAGGATAGATCGGCATCGGGCTGCGTCGATGGCGAAGGTGCCGGTTTAATAGCACAGTTTGAAATTGAGAAAATTCTGTTTTACCCCCCAGAGTTTGCTATGATTTTTCATTTCACCCTCAACTTTTTTCCATAATTCTGTAAAAGATTAGAACCGCCAACCTAGCGATCTCCACCGGTCTATCCCACGGTCATTGTGAGGGAGGTAAATCACGGAGAATCCTATGAGCCTTAACGTGATGGTCAAGACACGTGGGGGTCATCTGAATTCATGAACGAGCTTTAGATCTCCTCCGGAATTGATCCATGCACTTCTACAAGCACCGTCATACTTTAACCATTACACCATCCCGTAGGAACAACTTTTTTCCATAATTAAAACTTCAACAATGAGTCATCAAAATGACCCTTGAAATTTCAAATCAAAACCTCTAAACTCATAACACTTATCAAGCCTGGGGATTCAATAATAATAGTTTGATAAAAAAAAAAGAAAACATTTTAATCTAATTTGGTTTGATTTCCAACAGATGGTTGAAATGATTGCTAGCAACCAGCAAGTTTCATCCAAAGAATGAGGCATTTCAGAAACAAAGAATGAACCAAAGTTTACAAATTCCATTGTCTTTGATGGTTAACACTTGACAAAAGAAACAAACAAATGCAGGAGAACATGATTGTAGCCAAGTGAGACAAGAAAACATGATTGTAACAAAAAGTCATCTTCAAGAATGCAAATGTTTCATCCGCTTTTAAGTCGGCTGTAAAATTCATGAGGTGCTTCATGTTTCCTGAATCATGCATTCAAAGATGCTGTTGCCTTGAGCCTATTGGAAAATGGCAAGCAGAGCATTGCTGGGGGGGGGATCATGAGCACAGTGAGATATGGATCAGCCGTCCGAGCAACAACCCGCTTGCTTAGCTTGTGCATCTTCACCCTCCCCAATCTTAATATTCTGTCCCTTGGGCACGGCTGAAGGATCATCGCCGACGTCTAGCATCTTCTTGCTGACCACATGGTAGATCTGAGTGAGCACTTCAGTGAAGGCATTCTCCACGTTCATGGACTCGAGGGCAGAGGTCTCGACGAAGAAAGCTCTTTCTCTTTGAGCAAAGGCCTGTGCGTCTTCGAGAGGGACGGACCTAATGTGGCGCAAGTCTGCCTTGTTGCCCACGAGCATGATAACTACATTTTGGTCTGTGTGGTTCTTTAGTTCCTTCAGCCATCTCTCCACATTTTCAAAGGTGATATGGCGAGTCACGTCATAGACGATAAGGGCGCCAGCGGCTCCTCGATAATAAGCACTAGTAATTGCACGATATCTACACGAGCAAAGAAAATTTTTAATCAAGCTATCTATGGATATAGAAGCAAGTTAATGTGCAAGTCAGAGTACAAGTTGTAGGTACATTTGAGCCATTTTACTTCCAAAGCTGTTAGCAAAAATACAAAATGAAAGCACAAAAGAGGAATTAAATGGGAGGAGGTTTGTGCACGATGCAACTTAAAGATTGAGTTATTAACAACTTCCCCAAACTATTTGAGTGATTACCGAAGAATTAAACTTATATGATTATTGGAACACTGGGCTTCCCTTTTGATTATTGGTCTAATGCAGACAAGATGTTGGTACAATGGCACATTTATCTGTAATTTTATTATGTTACTATCAATGTAAGGGATGTTGGGATGCCAAAAATGTGAATGTGTGGTGTTGACCACATAACCATTCTTACTTCAATGTTGTGTATTCACCTATTATTGAGATTCCATTGATCTTTATAAAAATATAAAAGGTACTCAATGTAGTAGATTCAAGCTCTACGAAATCTAGAACCTATTTAGTAGTAGTTTTTAAATATGTCTATGTTATCTCAATCTCCTTTTATCAATCATTGAAGATATACCTAATTTATTTCAGATATTAGCACTTTTATCCATATTAGTATTTTCTATGCCTTCTAGTAGCTCTATACATCCATTTTATTATTTTCATGTCTGTTATATTAATTTTTGAATTTGTTACTTCTTAACAACTCAACACTCTCTAAATGGCATATGACAAATAAAATTAAGATTATTATTCATAAGCTTAAGAAACTATAATGTTGGATATCTAGCTCCCTAACACAATCCTCAACCTTTTCATATGAGCTTAGAATCAACATTGGCAGTTTTATGTCATGTAACCTTTTATATCTAACTAAAAAACAATATTTCCTCCAATTTTAGATTGAACTGAATTAGTGGAAGTATTCTTTTTTGTTTGCCGCATTTCTCATGCAAGTTTAATTAAATTCGTTTTTTTTTTTCAATGTGCAATTCTTAGATATAATGCTAAAACAAGTAGATAAACTAAATATGAATTATGAGACAACTGAGAATCATCCAAAGCATTGATAAAAAAATGGTCAAATAGCAATCACTTGCCATTGACCATCATCCAAAGGCATTTGTTAAATGTTTATGTATCTGAGTTCTTTCATTATCCATAATGCTGAATAATCTGTTTTAATTTCTTTTCAGGAAATAGTTTGATGATGTATTACCATTCTCATATTTGTATTGTCTGATAAACTACAAAAGAATTTATAGAACGATTTGTAGAGACTACATACACTCTGGTCTATCAAGCAAATATTAGATTATATCAGATTTGTGAATGAAAAACTTTTGCTACTAATTCAACCTCCAAACATGAAAAGAAATACTGATTATCAAAGCTTTAAGATCATATAATATAAGAATAATCTCTTAATTACCCTTCCTATTGAACTCAAAACTATATTCCTCATTCCATGTCATTTGATCTTCTCTCATGAAAAAACTTTTGATCCAAAAAATATTGCAAGCAGGAAACATGGAACGTTTGCAAACTGAAATTCAGAAATTGCAACCTTCCATTCAAACGGTGATGATTTTTTTAGAACAGAGTTTTGTGCAGAAAGAGAGAGAGCAAGAGAGAGAGATCAGGGGAAAAACAAAGAGGAAGAGGGCAAAATATTCTGAGAAATCAATAAACACAACTGAATCACATGCATCAATCATTGCACATTTTGGTTTGCTAAGGAATGGGAGAGCCAAAACCTAGCAAAGAAATTAAAATGATTAATAGTTGAATTGAAACAATAGAGCCTATGGAACTGCAACATTAATTTACACGGTATTTGGATTAGGAAATGCATAAAATGGATTAGATGATACATTGGAAATTCTTAACACATCAAATAGATTAGATGGCACATTAGAATTTCTCATGCGGTATAATCTAAAATCAAAACGACCTATAAAGTGTCCAAATAGAAATTGTTTTAGAAGCAGCGCAGTTTTGTTGAGGTAAGCGAGTTCGAATCCAAATGACACAGTTTAACAAGATTCGCACCTTTCCTGGCCTGCGGTGTCCCATATCTGCGCCTTGACGAGCTTGTCGTCGACGCGGATGGTGCGGGTGGCGAACTCGACGCCGATGGTGGACTTAGACTCGGTGCTGAACTCGTTGCGGGCGAATCGAGAAAGCAGGTTCGTCTTCCCCACGCCGGAGTCGCCTATCACCACCACCTTGAACAGATAATCGTAATCCTCGTCCGCCCTATACGCCATTCCTCTTTTCTACACCAACAACAAATCCTCTTCTTCCTCCTCTGTTGCTACGAACAACCGGATCTTCCTCCTCTTCTCTCGAGATCGAAGAAGAAGAAGAAGAGATCGATCGATCAATGGATGGGGAACCAAAGACGATCGAGTTGATCACTCGTCGCAGGGACGATGGAAAGGGAGAGGAAGAACATGAACCTCGACGAACAGAATTTGACAGTCTTGGCCACGTGGCAGGCCCTCTCACTCTACCTCACAATATTTCCTAGCCTTATTCTCCACCGATCGGAACACCCTCACGAGTTACCCGTCTTTTTATTGGACTTCTGGTGTGGTCACAGCCAAGCCATACGTACCTACCTACCTATTGTTCTACACCAAAAAACACGTGCCCGATAAGCCGCATTGTGATTGGATCCCATTCTGGGGCCCTTTGCACGCGGCCGATCGATATGTTCAGCTATACAAAATTTTCTCAATTATTATCTGCAACAATGAAATATACCTTCTGTTGTACCTGTCTTTTTATTGATGACCTTTGTGGGTCCCTCTATACGCCGCAGACTAAATAAGATTTGCCAAGTATTGTTCTACGCCAACGTTTTTTAACTTTGGCACAAGGAGGAGGTGAGACAAGGAAAATGGAGGAAGGGGGGAGGAAAGAAGAGGCAAGAGCGGTTTGTCGAAATCTCTGTTGTTTTTTTTTTTAAATAATTATTTTAAATGGTAATATAAAAAATTAAATTTTTATTTAAAAATATCATATTTATATTTATAAAATAAATATTAATATTAAAAAAATTAAATCAATACCCAATTTAAAATGTGAGAATATTTTTATAATTTTATATATTTAATCTTTATATCCCTCTTTTTCCTTGTAATACATGTTGGATTTGATACAAAATAATATAATCAAATTTATAATATAATATAATGTAATATATATTATATTATTGTGTTTAGTTAGCGATCGATGTGTAATTTTTTATTATAAAAATAATTACATTTTTTTTACTTGGTATTTATTATTTATTATAAGGAATATAATTCATATTATTATAAAATAATAAAAATATCTTTATAATTTCGTCTAAATGTAATCACAATATTAGTTGATTTCCTGTGATCGTCATTGTCATCGTCGATATTCGGTTGCCCGTCGCTGACCTCCGATAGTCATAGTCATCAGCTTCCGACGAGTGGTGATCGACGACGGTCGATCGGTGGTCGGTGATCAGTGGACGACGATCGATCGGTAGTCGACAATCGATTGACGGTTGACGGTCGACCGATGAGCGATCGATCGACAATAGGTCCTGACCAGTTGACAGGTGGCCAACTGATGACCGATCGATGATCGGACGACGACTAGTGGTCGACCTCCGATCAGTCGATCGTCGATCGACGAGCAATGGTCAACCGTCGACTAGTCAGTTGCCAATCATCGGTCCGCCCTCGGTCGACCCAGGTCACTGGCCGATCGCAGACCGTCGATCGTCGATCGATTGCAGACCACCGATCATCGGTCAATCGCCCCGTCGCTTGCTGGTCGCCCGTCGCTCACCGATTGATTGTCAGTCGCCCTCGATTGGCCACCGGGACCATAAGTGGCTGTCGAGAAATAATGAAAAAAAATAATAATAATAATATATTTGTCATGATAAATATTGAATCCGTAATATAATCTGATTAAATAGTTTTTCCTTTGTAATTTAGATTACAAATCTCGCTCCTCTTTTGTAATCTAATTATATTACATTACGTCTTTAAAATATTGTCAAACAAATTAATCAATTTTATAATATAATCTTGATTATATTACAAAGTTGATTACTCTTCTTTCACTAAATACAATCTTAATAAATCTTCCTTCTCTTCTAAATAAGAGAAATATAAATATTTTTCTTTCCTTCTCTTTTCCTCTCCTATTAATAAATCTTCCCCGTAAAAGATTAGAATCGATAACCTAGCAGTCTTCATCGATCTATTCCACGGTCATTGTAAAAAAGGTAAATCATGAAGGATCTATGGACTTTGACGTGGCGGTTAAAATACGTGGAGGTCATCTGAATCCAAAAAGAAACTTTAAATCTTCTTCGGAATTGATCACATTACTTTTTTAAATATCGTCGTATCTTAACTACCATGTTATTTCCGTTGGGACTATTAATGAATCTTCCTTTCACCTCTGATGATGCAAAAGGTTGAAATCCGTCAACTTAGCGGCCCCTACTAGCCCGCCTCCGGACAATCGTAAGAGAGATAAATCACGGTAGGCCTCTGACCCTTGAGACTAGTAACTAGCGCATGGAATGACGACACTCTCGCATTTGTGAGGGATTGACCCGTTATCCTATAATGCAACGTCTGCATGCGCTAGCCACAAGACCCTCCCCGCAGGAACAATAGCTATGATGGGTAAACTTTTTAACGTGACTGGTCTTATTGCCGAAACGGTCTCTCATCAGAAATCCCAGAAGGAATTTTTGAAGACACAGTACCACAGTATTGATAAGAGTATACTTGAGTCAGCCCAGTATCTCAGTCAATAATACCATAGATAAATTGTCGCTGAGAGCCTGAGGAGGACTCGAATTCAGCACCCCCCACAATATACGTCTCCATACTTACCACTTGAAATAAAACACTACAAAAAATCAAACATATATCAAGCATTCATTGCTCGTTTTTTCATCTCTTTAGAACGTGAATTGGATCGCAAGAGCGTGGGACCTATTAATTAGTTTTTATATTGACTAGGACATGCATTTACATGCAATTTAAAATTATTATATATCGTATAATAATCAAACATACATCAAGCATTTATTGCACGTTTTTTCAAAAAATGAAGAAAAAAACGTGTTTAATTATTTCTCTTATAAAAATATTCTTATTCTAATATTATTATAAAGATCGCGAAGTGTCTATTCTAACATATTAAAATAAATAAAAAAATATTTTTATATTTACATTTTTTATCAACCTAGTTAAATTAGGCACACTTTTTTATTTTATTTTTATCAATTTTCTAAAGTAAATTGAATGAAATCTTTTCTACACATTTTTCATGAAAAAAAAAACATACACGTATAATAAAAAACAATTCTACAACAAAAGCTTACGATCTTTTCTCCATCGATTGTTGGCGTATTGTTAGTGATCGTCCACCATCATCTTACTCGACCACGACTATGATCGTCCTAATTGACATAGTCATAAGAAAATATATTACAAAGTAAACGAATCCTAAAATAAAAAAAAATATATAATAAAATATTTAGGATCATAACTTGAGTGAAGTGATAACTTGAGTGAGGTGATTGTCTAATATGATCAGTGTTTTTATTTTTATTTATTTTATTTTTAATGTCGAGTACGCGATAGATTAGAATCGTCAATCTAACAGACTCCCTCAATCTATCCCATGGTTATTGTGAAAGAGATAAATCATTGAGGCCCCTATGAATTTTGACGTCATGGCAAGACACATAGAATTATCTGAATTCAAAAAAAAACTTTAGATTTCTCCGAAATCGATCCATACAATTTCTATAAATATCGTTATATCTTATCCACCACATCATCTCTACGTAACACAAGGATCAGATTTTCGGGATTGATCCTCAAATTTAGAGTCTTTATTTTTTATTTTTTGTTCATGAAATAAAAATCACGAACATAAACATAAAAAATCGATCGAAGTGGAAGTACACAACTGAACTTAGTCTTATTGCAAAGGAGCGATCAGGCTTTCTGACAGTTAATGGAAGCTTTTGAACCTCAACTACCTCGTGCCCAAGCGACTCAAGGCGGCGGCGAGCTCCGCCGGGGCGCAAAGTGACTCCTATTCCACTTCAACGTAGCTAATGAACTCGTCGTCTTGCAGCAGCGCCGCCATGGTGTCCGGAGCAAGGCACACCTCCAACTCCACGCTCCCCCCTCCCGCCCGCCCCGGGAAGGCTGACATCTTTCCGTCGAACTTGTTCGCCCGGCCGCTGCGCACGGCCACCGGCAGACCCCACCCGAAGTCGTTCCCTTCGTACATCGGGAAGCGGTTGGAGCTGCCCATGGTGAGCCCGGCGCCGTCCGGGTTGCCCAGCGGGAAGCAGCGAGGTGCCGCCTCCCAGTTGGCCACCCCGCGCCGCACCGTCTCGTCGCCGTGGGCGGCCACGCCGCGGTGGAGCAGCGCTGCCGCCCAGCGGAGGTCCCGCGTGGACACCTCCCCTACCGTCGCCTGCGTCGGGATGCTTTGGATTGCGTTCCCGAAGTAGGTCGACGCCACCGGCGGCGCCACGCGGTGCCGGCAGTTGACCGCCATTCGGAACGTCGTCGTCGCCTCTGGCGGTAGCCGCTTCCGCGCCCGCGTGACCGACCGCCACATCAGCGCGCAGAGCGACTGGAACGCCGAAATCTCCTGCTTTTTTACTTCCGCCGCCACCGCCTTCTCGTCGTGGAGTTGCTTCCCGCAAATCTCAGCCGTCGAATCGCCTCCGCCGCCTCGGCCCCCATTAGCCCTCGTTTTGAGCGCGAGAATCGCGTGGCGGCTAAACCGGAAGACGCGCTCCCGAAGCGGCGCTCCCACCGGGAACGTCACCTCGGGGCCACGCCCACCGGGGAACCGCAACACCGCCTTCGATTCGCCGAAGTAGTTCCGCCGGAAGTCCGGCGACACGGGGTGCCCCCCGCGGCAGAGCTCGGCCCAAGCATTAAAGAAATTCCAGAACGAGGTCCCATCGACGACGGCATGGTTGACGGCGGCTCCGAGGAAAACCGATCCGTCACCGAACTCCGTAAGCTGAAAAGCGGCAAGGGGGCCGAAATGGCCGTGGAAGCTGACGGCGCCATCGAAGGGGAAAAGACCCTTGACAGCCGGAGGCACGTCAACGTTGGGCGGAAGCAGCTCAGGCATTACCAGCGACGGAGCAACCGCGTAGGAAAACTCAACGCCCAGGTCGTCGCAGAGGATAACGACGCTTCCGTCGTCGTGCGTGGCGAGGTGGCCGGCGAGCGCGGGGAAGAGCGCAAGCGCGCGGGCGAGGGTGGAGACGAGGAGGGAGATGAGCGCCGGAGTAGCCATCGGCGGCGGCGTAAAAAAGAGGCCTTTTTGGATGTATTGGCAGGACAGCATGGGCAGGTCGGACACCGACAGCCGGAGCTCGCCGAGCGCCGAAGCCTCCTCCGGCAACACCGTCCACTTCGACACGATGTCAATTCCTCCAGCGACGGCCGAGGAAGCTACCGCTTTGATGGACGAGGAAGAGAAAGAAGAGGAGGATGTAGTCTTAGGGGCGATTGAGAGGGGAAGGGTGGAAATGGGAGCCATGGCGATGAGTTCACCGGAAATCCCGCTTTTCTGCTCCCTCCGGTGAATGGAATCGGAAGCAGAGGAAGCGGTTTATAAAGGCGGAAGATGAGTTGGTGGTGCATGCATTTGGCTTGCACACTCATCGTCCTCATCGGCAATTTGTTGTGATTCAGTGGATAAATTCATTGATTGCAGTTGAAGAAAAAGACAGCGACGGATTTGGGAAATCAATTGGACGATGAAGTCTCATCTCAAGAACAGTTCACAATTGTTCCCATAGGGATGTGATGAATCGATTTCGGAGGAGATCTAAGATTCTTTTTTGAATTCAGATGACCCTCACGTATTTTGGTTACCACGTCAAGGTCCATAGAACCCTTCGTGATTTATCTCCCTCACAATAATCGTGGGACAGACCGCTGGAGGTTGTTAGGTTAACAGTTCCAATCTTTTACCGAAGAACAATTCACAATTGCTCCCGCAGGAATGGCGTGGTAGCTAAGGCACGGCGGTGCTTGTAGAAGTAACATTGATCAATTTTAGAGAAGGTCTAAAATCTTTTTCTGAATTCAAATGACCCCATGTATTTTAGTCATCACGTCAAGACCCATAGAACTCTCCGTGATTTATCTCCCTCACAATGACCTTGGAACATACCGATGAGGGTCGTTATATTGACGGTTCCAACCTTTTTATAGAAGAACAGTTTACAATTGTCCACACGAAGATGACGCATTGATTGGGACAAAGCGGCACTTACAAAATGAGTATGGATCGATTTCAGAGGAGTGTCTAAAACCCTTCCCTAGGCTCAGATGACCCTCCGTTGTCATGGGCAATGACATCAAGGTCAAAGACTCCCGCGATTTACCTCTCTCACAATGATCATAGAATAGATCGGTAGATGTTGCTAGATTTACGGTCCTAATTTTTTGTAAAAAGAACAATTCACAATTGGCCCCATGGGAGGGATCGAGTGGTTAGTGCGGTGATATAATTATAATAATGAGTAAGGGTCAATCTAGGTAAGCTACAAGGCTTTTCGAAATGTCTACTATCTTACTGCACTAGCTCTCGATTGGGCAAAATAGCCCCTGTGTGATTTACTTCTCTTCGATGATTGTGGAATCAATCGGTAGGGACCGTCAGAGTCACAGATTCATCTTTTACAACAAGAACAATTCACGATTGCTCTCGAAACTATAGTGCAGTAGTAAAGCGTCTAATTCAGCTTGCAGTTAATGATAAATTAAAGACGTTGCAGTTGTTGAGACTCTCCACGTAATGACTCGTTATCTCGACCATCCCTTTTTATAAGTCACGGTATTGATTCACAATCCTCGTTAACTAAGATAATCCAATTCACAATCACATTTCTTACCATCAATTCGATGCCATTGAAGACATTTGACATGGATAGAGTCTAATTTATGGGACTTACGAGAGTCAAAAGTGATAGAAAAGTCAAAAGCAAAACGAGTTGAGAATGGAATGACTCAGAAAGTTAAGAGACAAAATAGTTAGAAACGAAGCGAGTCGGAAGCGGAGCAACTCGGACAACAAAATATCTGAGAGTTGAGAGCGGAAAGAGACGGGAGTCTAAAGACTGCTACGAAGATTCCTCTCAATAGTTGTCACATCTGATCTCCTAACAATTTCGCTCGACGATCACTCTTGGATACGAGGCAAGTCAGGTAAAAATTCTCTGCAAAGGTTTTTCCCTAACAATCCTTCAAAGAGGGTCTAACTTAGAGATAATAATGGGAAAAGAAAAATTCTCTAGTATTTTTTGCTACTAAATAAGTTCTACAATTTTCGTCTTCATTTATCTGTTTGATTTAACTATTGAAGAATCGTAATCAGATCACCGATGACCGTCTAACTCGTGTTACATTTGACAAAGTGCTATTGTGATCCTGAAAACTCATCCTCTTCTTAAGGCTTAGCAAAAGAGATAAAAAATGACGACATAAATACATTTGACATAGAACGACCTTCTCAACCCAAGCAAATAGGCTCCTTCTAAGGAAAAAAAAAAAAGTACTCATTTTACATCTTCTCAACCCAAGTCGAATCCAATATCTCGTTCTCGTACTCTTCACGGGTATGGCGCATTAGTAAATTAATAAATAAATTTATACAATGAACGAGGATCGATTTTGAAGGCGATCTAAAATCATGTCCCGAGCTCAGATGACTATCTATTACCTTACCAATCATGTTCATAAACATAGTTCTCTCGTGATTTACTCCCACTCAAATTTCAAGGGATCGAAATGAAGAGACTGTTAGATTGACGATTCTAATCTTTTACACAGTGCTCCTCTCCCCCTTGTTTCCTTTCCTTCAACTTTCTTCCTCCCTCAGGTAAACACGGCGACCAAAGTATAGAATTGTACGACACATCGGAATGAAACGGCACATGGAAAAAATCGATCCATAAACAAAACAAAGAAACTATGATTGTCAGGTGTCCTCTCAAACCTTTCGCTAGCAAGACAACGAAAACAAAAACAAAAAAAAAACAAACAACAAAAACAAAAAACAAAGAATTGAAGGTCCCACAAAAACAAAAACAAAAAAAAAAAAAAAAAAAAAAAAAAAAAGAGGCACAAGATTCACAACTTGTTTAGTTGAGCATTAGTGTGGGTAATTTTCAAAACCCTAACACTCACAAACCGACGACCACCAAGTCAAGCCAATCAAACGATGATGGTCCATTCCTGAGTGAAATAATAAAAATTAAACTCTTTTATACGTGGAAAATTTTATTTTTAATAAAAATTAGATATTTTTATATGTAATATTTTGAAAGATAATTTTTAGATCCAAAGTCTCAATTGTTTTCGAGTATTCTCATCCTACGTGTAAAAAGATGGAAGAACACCATCTTTGAAATTCTTTAGAGAACTTCTCTTTCAACAACTTTAGAAATTGCACAAGAAAAAATAGAGGACAAGTCGCGTCTAGTAGACTAAATCAAGTTCAAATTCAACTCTATCTTTTTTTTTTATTAACATCGAGATATCTGAATTTTCGATTCGACTAATTCATAGAAGTAATTAATTTCGTCCCATGGATCTTTGGAATGCTTCACCAACAATTGAGTTGGATAAGATCAGAGTCCAAGTGATCTCTATCGATCGTCAAAAATAAATCAAGGAATTGCTCACGGTTCACATCTTGATTAAGTTAAGATTTGTTTGGATGGGATAAGGAGAGGTTCATCAATGAGAGACAAAAAAAAGGAGGGAAAAGCTTATACCTTAACTTGGGGGTAAGAAAAGCTTTCTTTTTTAGTAAGGAAAGAAATTATCCTTCCCTCTTCAACCAAGACTTTAGGTCAAATGGTAATCTTATAGAACCGAATCATTTGTTAACTAGTGGGGCGAGCAAAAATTCGATTAAATTGAACAAATCGATCGAACCAAAAAGTTTGGTTCAGTTTATTCAAAAATTCAAAAAAAAAAAAATCTATAATATCAGTTTATTCATCCATTAAATCAAATTGGAATCTATCAATTCATATTAATTAACTGATTAATATAAATTCAATCGATTGATATATATCAATTGATATCTTTTTTATCATCATCAAATGATTGATATTTCATATCAGTGGATTGATAATAAAAAATTTCAGTTAATTCGATTTTCAATTTAATTATTCGATTTTTATTGAAAAGTTCTATTTCAATTTAATCGATTGATTCAATTATTAAACGATTATTTCTAATCAGTCATTTTCTTTGGATCAACAATTCGATCTTCTCTTGGTCATTTGGGACTGCGATGTGTTCTCGATTGGAGGCCAATGCCTACTCAATATAAAAAATATCTTAAAAAGCACAAAGGTACAAATTGCCCTGAGTGAGTCCCTAACGAATCTATAACGACATCGCACAAGATATCGACAACCACAACCCTTTCAAAGATAAATAGACACATGTCCCCCACGAGATGGCTCGATGGATACGACAGGGTGATGTTTATAGAGCACGCATAGATTCGATGTCGAATGAGAGATTTAAAATCTCTCATGATTTCAGATGGACTCTTTTCGATCCTAGCCATCAAGTCGAGGGATTGTATCTCACTCGTGATTTATCCTCTCACTCGCCAATAACCCTGAGACGGATGATAAAAGACCACTAAGCGGACGAATTCCCACTTATTGCCGAAAGATAAATAGACATATGAGAAAAACTAAGGGAGAAAATAAAATAAAATATTACATTGGAGCTCTGCATTTTGGTCGCATCAAAACAAGTGAAAAGATTTCTGAATTCAAATGATTTCTACGTATCTTGATCATCATGTCAAGGTATATAAAATTCTCCGTGATTTACCTCCCTTACAATGGTCGTGAGACAGACCGATGGAGACCGCTAGATTAGTAGATTCCAATTTTTTGCAGAAAACAAATGAAAAGATATTCTATAGGAAAATATAATTCGATCTTCTATTGAAATAATGTTTGACGATGAATTTTGAAAAAAAAAAATCATAGGGACGACCTTCTATACAGGAGTTTGCTCGGCTAGGCATACTTAACGAACCGGTTCGATTCGGAATTGAGTCAGAATCAATCTGTTAAATTCGAAACCGGGACCAATTCAGATGAATCGATTCTGTAATTGAATCGGAACCGTTCTGATTCCAATTCGATTTAGTTCCAATCGATTTCGGAACCAATTCGAAATCCTTTCAGAATCGATTCTGATTTTGATTTGGATCCGATTCTGATTGTTAATTTAAGGACGGAAACTCTTAGCATGTCTATAAGATTATTTTGAGACAAAAAAAATAGGATTATCGACGCGATAGATGAATTTGAAAACTCACGTTCGAGGAAGATGGTCTGGAACCATTTTGGAATCAATCCTGAACCGTTTCGAAATCGATTCGGATTAAATTGATTTCAAAGTTAAAACTTTGGAACTAAAATCGGTTCTAACGTCGATGGATCCGAAACCGGTTAGAACCGAACAGGAACCGAAATCGAAGAACCGATAAGCATGTCTATGCTCGACGGATAAAATAAAATTTCGATATTAGACAGTCTTTCAGAAATAGTATGACGGTAAAATCCAAATTGAACCATCAAAATATAAGTACTTTTCTGATATACCTAATTAGTTAGCGGAGATTCGTAAAGGCTCCGATCTCTTTTGATTCAATTGTCAAAAAAACATTCTTATAATAGAATCATAGAATCGGATTGATCACTCTCATAGAGTAATTGAATCGAAAACTCGGACACTTTGACGATGCTATTATTATTATTATTATTTAAAAAAAAAAACACGAGTCCTATCTGAGCTGCAGCAACATTTGAGAGACACTTTACCATGCTGGAAAAATGAGAACCACGAGAGAGAGAGAGGCGGGCGGGTCAAAAGAGGGAGGATTTGTCTCGTAGCACAAAGACAGAGATACAAAACAACAAACAAAACACGTTTTGTTCGTCAAAAACAGTGCGCAATACACGAGGAGACAAAAGCATAATTGGTACAGCGACAGAATACAAGGAAATGCAATGCATCGACAGCGAGGTAGATAAATGTACAGATCCAAATTCATTGACGAGCCATTGCTTTTGCTCGATTGGAGCTGCTTAAACTAAAAGGGATGGGAATAGTCAAAGTTACTTGCACGCACAGTGGACGTCTGTCTGTCTGCAGAGAAGTCAGCCGTTATCGACTATGCCGTGGGCCCACTGAGGAGGGAGGGGAGGGGTCCATGAACTTTCTGTCTGGCTCAGTCTAAGACGGCTGGCTCTACACGGATTGTAAAAGACATAGCACGTGATAGATAGTCCAGGCCCGGGTGATCCACGTCATCTAGGGCGTGAGCTCACGGCCCGAATGAATATTTATTTAATTTTTTAAAAATAGTATAACTATGTAAGAAAGTTGAGAGAAATAAATCGCGAGACGATTATGCCTTAAACGTGATCAGTAAGACAATGAATGATCATCTGAGTCGAGGGCAAGATTTTAGATCGTCTTTAGAATCGACCCTTATTCATTGTGTAAATTTTCCCACTGACTTACCAATATACTGCACCTACGGGGGCAAAAATAGTAGAATAATCTGAGATGAGATCGACGGTATAGATGGATTCTATCATATCTATTATATCATTATATATACTTTAAATTTTATCTTATTTTATTATTTTTAATCAAGTATTTTTTGTCTTGATTTTTCTCATTTGATGTGTATATTTGTCATCGTTTTACATTGTCTAACTGGAGTATTTATTGGTTGTCCAAATATATATTTGTATCGCCTTAAACGTATCTATCGGAGTTTTTTCTTAATAGATATAATTCTGACTTTTTCTCTAATGTTCTCATTTTTATCATATGTCTACATATTCACTTTAATATTTTCATCTTTATCACTTTCATCTTTAAGATAGAGAAAAAAAATAAAAAATAAAGAAACAGTATTCGGCATGACCTAAGTAAGACCCATGAAACAAACACCTATTGAACCAACTTGACCTAAAGACTTGGTCGGACATGGCACGACACAATCCAATCTTTAGGGGGGCTATATTAGCTCCAAGGCTAGTCCAATTGGTAAGTAGGTAGGGGTCAATTTTCGAAGAGGTCATGACTCTGAACTATCGACTGATCCTCTCCTTTATACTTGTCATTTAAGTTCCTAATTTATCACATCCACCGATAGGAGCAGCCGAAGGAGGCCACTAATACGGCGGTTCCACATTTAGGGGGGCTATATTTGTCATAGATGATCAATCCATTAGAAACTCCTAGTATAAGAGTAAAATTATATATTATTTAGGGGAGTCTTAGTACAATGATAATAATTGTTATCGCGTAATCTAATGATCATGGATTCAAGTCGTCGTGATCATTATTTCAAATGAAATGAAGGAATACTCCTTATTTCAAAGAATCCTATTACACTCAAAAGTTTAGTTTTGCATCTAACTAGGTAGATATCTATTTCCAGCGATAAAACCAACACTCTAGTGCTTTTTCATTTCAGCCATGAATTCTGAACTCATTGGATATCTAGCAATTAGACTCATTTACACATCAAGCAGTAAAAACCTCCCTAAAACGAAAGGAAATGAGAGATGAATTTTGATCCATAAAGCTTTCCTTGTATGAGTAATGGACAACAGAGAAGCCATGTGAGAGCATTATTATGTTCTAAAGTTGTGATAAGAAAAGAATCCTTCCACTCTTCAGAAAAAAAAGGTAATGATCAATCACACTGAATGCACCAACTAAAGAATGCCTGTATCTGAATACTTCCAGGAGCAATAGGATTATAGCCCATGCTTATAACTGGAAATTATAAATATTTGAATAAAATAATAATAATAATAATAAAAGAAGTCCAAAACCATCCTCTTCTTTTGGTACTTGCTTAACATGTCCTACAACATGAGTGTTTCATGGAAGCTTGATAAGCTCTACTAATAATAATAATGCGGTCAGATTTTGATCCTTTTCTGTCGAGAGCTGGTTATGTCCGGCCGCAATAGTATCATATCAAACCTAACATAGGTTAGAGGGCACCAGTCAAAAGAAGAAGACTTATGACGTTAGAATATATGAGGTTTCTGAAAGTAATAGAGATCGAACTTTTTCTTTATATCAGTTTGTCTATATATAACAACTCTGAGGCTTCTCGCTCTCCACGATCACTTTTCCATTATGCCTTTTGAAGGATTGTTAGGGGATAATTGTCACAGGGAATCTCCAATTAATAAGCCATATATTCAGAAATTATCATTAGGAGAGATCGTTAGAGGACCAGATGTAGTGATTGTGCATAGGAATCTCTTCTGTGGTCCTAGAGCTCCCGACAACTCTTGCTCCGGCTCCTTTTGCTTCTCCACTGCTTTGGACCTCCCGAATTTGCTAGGCTCTTAACTCCTTTGACTCCCATCCTTTCGAGTTGCTCCGTTCTTGACTCCTTCGATTCTTATCTTTCTAAGTCGCTCCGTTCCTAACTCCTCCGACACTCAGTTTGTTGAGTCACTTTGATCCCGACTCGCCCCGATCCCAACTCTTTTGACTCCTGTCTTGTCAAGTCACTTTGATCCCAACTTCTTTGTGGGTCTCTTATACCGCATTACACTCATATCAAATAAGATAGTACTTTAGCAATTATCCTCCTTTTATTTTTGGATAAATTCAAAATATAGTTTACACTCGCTCAGAAGTCGATGACTCTATGTCAATACATCCTACTTTTGGTAGTATACTTTGACAATGCTTAGGATATGAGTGCTTTTTATGCTAAAAAAAGGTTGGAATTCATCGACCTAACAGTTCCTATCAGCCCGTCTTTGGATCATCATAAGGGAGATAAATCACGGTAGATCTTTAACCCTTAAGACTAATAATCAGTGCATGGAGGGATGACACTCTCGCATTTATGAGGAATTGATCTATTATCCTATAGTACAATGTCTGTATGCACTAATTACTATGTCATTTCCGCGGAAACGACATGAGTGCTTCTTAACTAGAGGCTTGATAAATCCTACTGAGAAGATAGGAAGTCAAAAACCATCCTAGTTTTGGTGTCACAGTTAGCATGCCTTCGAATATGAGTGCTTCTAAGAAGCATGATGAATCTGATAAGAAAGGAAGTCAAAAGTCATTCTACTTTTGTAAAAGTATGAAATTGTCAATTTAACAGTCTCTATCGATCTGTCCCACGATCATTGTGAAAAAGATAAATCATAGGAGATCTTATGAGCCCTGACGTGATGGCCAAGATACGTAGAATCATCTGAATCCAAAAAAAAAAAAAAACTTTAGATCTCCTCCAAAATCAATTCATATCATATTTATAAACATCATTGTATTTTAGTCACCACGTCATCCTCATGTTAGGATAAGAAACAATTCTACTTAAAGAGTCTTAGAAAATGAGTGCTTCTTTTAGGGTTGTATCCTACCAATCTCTCTTCTCTATATCCTTCGCCTTCAAAGAAAAATAAATAATTAATCAACAACATGAAAGATAATGCATCAAGTATGAACTAAGTAGAACTAGATCGATTCAATCGAGGTAAAACTGGTAATGGAAAATATGATGATTCTTTTCGTGACAGCTTAAAAGTAAGCCATCGAATTCATTAATTAGGTTTGGAACATTCCTCTCAGGCGTTCCGTCGAACAGCTCTCGGGCAGCATGGAATGTTGCCGTTCCGAGCGCCGCTGCCTCATACACACGAGTCACAGTGTCATAACCCAACAACACACAAAAGCATGAAGTTTGGGACAAAAACCTGCGTCTTTCTCCGTCGCGGCGTCCAACTCAAAGCGCGTGAGCGACGTTCCTCTCTTCCATTTCGTCGAACAGGCACCGGGCAGCGTGGGTGTTGCCGTTCCGATAACGTCGCCCATGAAGCGCCGACGCCGGCGCACGCGGCGGTGAGGAAGGCATGGAGCTGGTGGCGGAAGAGTGGGAGAAAAGGTTCATAGAGCTGGAGCGATGGTCCATGGAGAACTGGGCTGGGCTTTGGGCTTTGGGCTTTTGGCTTTGGATTAACCCGGTTTGTTGTATCTCTTATTGGATCGGTTTCCATTTGTCCCCCTCAACTCCTAATTATGCATCCGCCTATCCGTTTACGACAATGAACATTCATTTTACTCGGACTTAGATTAAATTCAGTGAGCTTACATATGAGAAACCGAATCAAGCCTCCGAAGTGGACAAATATTCTATAAAAAAACACGGCTCGATTTTTTATTTTGATATTATTCGATGACGAATTTAATAAAAAATTTATTCGGATGGCTTTTGAACTCGGAGTTTGAGTACGATTTCAATATTAGATCGTCGCTTATAAATAACACGATTGTAGAGTATGAGTTGAACCGTAAAAAAGCTACGAATATTTTTTTACTCTGACTTTTTTACTTCAATTATTAGCGAGACGTTCTAAAAGAATATGAGGTAGGATCCGTCTAATCGAACGGAAAATTCGAATACGTCCATCGAAAAAAGAATCAAGTGCCAAAAATTTAATAATTTATCCAATTTTAATATTTTATCAAAATAATGATGACACTCAACCAGAGATAAAGGGCAATTATATATATAACCGCCGCCGACCCTAACCGGCCGAACGTCGTGAGCGCGATCGGCCGGCCGCAGCGGTCGCATGACGCCGCGATCGGCCGACCCGTGGTCGGTACGGCCGGCCATCGCCTAAGCCGGAGCCGGATCACGGAATCGCCGGAGCGCTTAACGGCCCTAACGCACCCGGCCCGGCGTACGTGGCCGGACGGTAGCGATAGGCGATGAGTCGAGCGCGCCGACGACGGCGGATGAATCGATGTCGAAGAAGAAAAGAACTCATATATATATATATATATATATATATATATATATATATATATATATATATATATATATATATAATTTTACTGAGCATCAAAATGCAGTGCATGGTGCTGTGAACAGTAATTTTACTATTTACAGTTACTACGGTGAACAATGAAATTACTACTGCAGTAATTAGTGTACAGGTACGCACGACTTCAGCGCCCAACTGATCACAGTGTTTTCGTCTTCCGATTAAATCGCGATTGCATAGTAACAGAGAATATACAGCGTTTCTTTCATGCGAGATTTCATGGCTATGGTCGCCGATTCATTACCAACCGATCACAATCCGATCGGAATCCGACCACGATCCGACCACAATTATAACTACCAATGGGATTTGGTTGACACTGGTCGGAAACGATCGCAATTGTGGTCGCCAATGGCGCATCCACTGGCGACCGCATTCGCGATCGGATTCTGACCAGACTACCGTTGGATTCCAATCGAATCGTAATCGAAATCCGACCTTTCGTCGACGAGATCGATTGCGTCAACCGTGCAATTATTATGTATTTTCTCGTTGTGCAGAGTCGAACAATAAAATGACGCTCGACAAATCAATTCTTTATCTTATTTTATAAAAAATTATATTTATAATTCGACCATACTTTTAGATTACACACTACTAATTTTTTTGTTACACTTAAATTCCCCTTCACTTCACTTCACTCCACACAAGACAAGATTTAATCTCTTGAAGTCTATTTGTAATCCGATATGTGGAAACTCTAAAAAAAATATATATATATCTAACAAGATCGACATATTTAAGATTAATTTAATTTATACTCAAAATATTAAATCCTAAATACTTGATTGAATTATCTCATCTATTAATTTCGGATCAGATCATCATATATATTTTTCTATTCTAGAACTCTAGTCTTCTTAAAATTTTGAGACACAATTTTCAAAATATACTTCAAGCGTAGAGAATTATATCCTTTAACTCGTTAATTATAAATAATAAAAAAAAAATTAAATCCGAATAAGAGAGTCACGTGTATTTTTTGAATTTGTCTGATGGATGCTCACCTCCCGAAATAATTAAAGTAATCACTGAGATCGATGTCTCTATCATAAAAAAAAAATATACATGGACAAATTTATAGAATTTCAATCAATCAAATTCAACTGTCAACTCTCTCCACGATTGATCAATATGAATATTGTTCCCACGGAGATGACGTAATGATAAGATAGTGTGGTTGTTTTGGATACGGAGTGGAGTCGATTCCGAACGAGGGGTCTAAAATCCCCCCTGAGCTCAGATGACTCCTCCATTGTCTTGCCACTGTGTCCGGGACAATCTCCCCCATAATTTACCCTCCCTCTCGCCAATAGCCCTGGGACGGGTGACAGAAAGCTGTTAGTTGTGCAGGTTCCTAACTTTTTGGATCAATATGAATATTATAAAATTCTTGTCCCTATGGAGACAACGCGATGATAAAGTAGGGTGTTATTTACAGAATGGATAGGGTTCGATTCCGGATGAGGGATCTAAAATCTCCCTGGTTTCAGATGAACCCTTCCCTGCCTTGCCACCGTGTCAAGGGACTTTGTCCCCTCCGTGATTTACCTCTTTCTCGCCAGTGCCCTGGGACGAATAACAAGAGACTGTTAGTTGGACATATTCCCAACTTTTACATAATATTATAAAATTCTTATGAGATCTTTTGGCCCAAATTACAAATTCATTAGTTTATTATTAAAAATTCAATTATTAACCCCCACCTTAATCGTTAAACCCTTTATATATCTTACATGTCCATTGCCCATGATCTATCTTTATTATCAAATGTAGTGTGGGGATAACACTATATTTATAGGGCTCCCCTCACACGAGGGGGAAAAGGTAATTTAATCATCTAACCAATTTTATTCCCTTCCACTCCACTTATTTTCTCTATTATAATATAGTTTTAAAACCTCCGCGAGTGCAGCGTATTGGTTAATCAATGGATACATTTATATAATGAACAAAGATTAATTTCGAAGACGATCTAAAACTTTACTTCGGATTCAGATAATTATCTATTATCTTACTAATCACGTCCATAGACATAATCCTTCCCTGATTTATTTTCTCTCAAATCCTAAAGAATCGGAGCGAAGAAATCGTTAGATCGATTCTAATCTTTTATAAATACACAATGATGCACAATGATGTAGTTTTAAATATGAGTCTCACAAGTAAGTCATTGGTACCTTGCTAACAAACAATTTATGACTGATTCATTTTATAAAAATGTCCTTGCTTTATACAATTTATTATTTATCAAATAGAAGGGTGAAATTGCTTGATGGGACGGTCGCATAACCGGGCTGGTTGCTATAACTAAATTGGGCCTTATGTAATCGATCCCATCCGGCCCAATTAAGTCGATATTAAGGCCTAATTTAGTTGTTTCCTTCGACCCGGTTCAATTGCACAATATCGATCGAGATGTTGACGAAGTCAACGGTATATAAGCATCCGGGGTTACTGCACTGCGTTTTAGGGCAGAAGCCGCCGCGTAGGGCATAGAGCACAGGGCGAGCGAACGGAGGATGGCGGCGAGCATGGGGAAACTTCGCTGGGGGGAGCTCGAGGACGACGCCGAGGATCTCGATTTCCTGCTGCCGCCGCCGGTGGTGATCGGGCCGGACGAGAACGGGGTGAAGAAGGTGATCGAGTACCGGTTCGACGACGCGGGCAACAAGGTGAGGGTGACGACGACGACGCGCGTCCGCAAGCTCACGCGCGCCCGCCTCAGCAAGCGCGCTCTCGAGCGGCGGTCGTGGCCCAAGTTCGGCGACGCCGCCCACGAGGACGTCGGTGCCCGCCTCACAATGGTCTCGACCGAGGAGATCATCCTCGAGCGACCCCGCGCTCCTGGTTCGACACTTCCTACTCCTTTCCTCGTCTTCCGTTTGTTCCGTTTTAATCGCTTTGGATGTCGACCGATTTGCATCTCTAGGTGAACACTAATTTTTTTATGAAGAAAAGGATTTCATTTTGCCTTTTTTTGCGGTAAAGTTAGGTCCTCCATGTTCATGGATCACTGGTGCGTAGGATGCTACCAGTTTCCTGGATCTACAATGCAAGTTTGCATATTTAGTTCTCTGCTCTGTGCTATCTGTCGAACTTATTCTTGTTGTTTTTTTCAAGAGGACTGGCCAATCGAAGTTGATTAACCAATCTTGGTACCTTGATTTATTCTCTGGAAAAATGATCATCTTGGTTGTCTTCTACTTAAAAGTCTTAAAGTTCTAGTATTGTAGCAACAATTATAGCAGACAATTGTGGCTATGCAGTCCATAGGTTCTGTGCTATCTGTTGAACTTATTCTTGTTGTTTTTTCAAGAGTTCTGGCCGATCGAAGTTTATTAACCAATCTTGGTACCTTGATTTATTCTCTGCAAAAATGATCATCTTGGTTGTCTTCTACTCAAAAGGCTTAAAGTTCTAGTATTGTAGCAACAATTTTAGCAGACAATTGTGGCTATGCAGTCCTTAGGTTCTGTGCTATCTGTTGAACTTATTCTTGTTGTTTTTTCAAGAGGTCTGGCCGATCGCAGTTGTTTAACCAATCTTGGTACCTTGATTTATTCTCTGCAAAAATGATCATCTTGGTTGTCTTCTACTTAAAAGGCTTAAAGATTTAGTATTGTAGCAACAATTTTAGCAGACAATTGTGGCTATGCAGTCCATAGGGTCTGTGCTATCTGTTGACCTTATTCTTGTTGTTTTTTCAAGAGGTATGCCCGATCGAAGTTGTTTAACCAATCTTGGTATTGATTTATTCTCTGCAAAAATGATCATCTTGGTTGTCTTCTACTTATAAGGCTTAAAGTTTTAGTATTGTGGCAACAATTTTAGCAGACAATTGTGGCTATGCAGTCCTTAGGTTCAGTGCTGACTAGCAATTTTATCTTTAAGCTGTGTTTTTAAAACCAGAAGCTGCCTAAACTGGAACCGGAGGACAATCCAACCCAGTCGAAATTGTTCAGACATTCTGGTCGAACTAGATTTGTTAACCAGTTCAATTGGAAAACTCAACTCAACACAGCTAAAAATATGATCTTAACAAGTATCTTTGTAGTGATTTGGCATTTATTTGAAGGAGTGTTCCTCCCTATTTCTACTGGGATTTAGCATTAGCATATAAATGCAAGCTAGCATGATGCAGTGTGTGTTATGTGTTCATGCCTTCAGTCGTATATTTAGAATGATATCAACAACACTTGTGTTAGATTTTTTTTACCAGTAATCAATTTGTCATGTTTATCATCCTTCAGCTATTCAGAATGATATGAGCAACACTAAAGTTAGATTTTCTTTTTGGTAGTAGGCAATTGGTCATGTTTATCATCCTTAAACATTGTGAACACATATTTTTAGCTTGCAGTATTAGGGTAGCTTGGAAAGTTATGGCTTTAAACATACTCTAATCGACGATCGGGCTCCTCTAGTTTTCGATTGTTATATAGTCGTCTTCCTAAACAGGCAGCAAAACAGAGGAACCGAAGGCTGCAGGTGATCCATTTGCTGCCATGGGCAAGGCAGGAGCTGTTCTGATGGTATGTAGAACTTGCGGCAAGAAAGGTGACCACTGGACATCCAAGTGCCCATACAAGGATCTGGCTCCGCCAACCGACTCCTTCATTGACAAGCCCCCAGTTGCCGAAGCTGCAGCCTCTGCTGCTGGCACCGGAAAGAGCACGTATGTGCCACCCAGCATGAGAGCTGGTGCAGAGAATCGCGGAACAGAAATGAGGCGCCGTAACGATGAGAACTCGGTTCGTGTGACCAATCTATCAGAAGACACTCGTGAGCCAGACTTGTTGGAACTCTTCCGTACTTTTGGCCCCGTGACTCGAGTCTACGTAGCTGTGGACCAGAAGACAGGAGTCAGCCGAGGATTTGGCTTCGTCAACTTTGTCAATCGCGACGATGCAGAGAAAGCTATCAACAAGCTTAATGGCTATGGCTACGACAACCTTATCCTACGAGTCGAGTGGGCAACTCCAAGGCCAAATTAATTGGGGAGCCAGGAGGTGAATCTCTTTGATTGTATTACTTTTTTGGTCTTAGAGAATCTTCTTATGAAAACAATGCTAGTTTGTGACTTTATATTGGTTCTCCATTGGTTTACATTCAAGAAGAACTTTCATACCTCCATATGCACCAGATTGACATACATCGCAAAGACAAACCTTATCTACCACCGCAGTAGATATCGTTAACGTTTGGCCCACTTGACTAGACCTGGCCAAGGTCCGGGTCAAACCCGGACCTGACCCGGAACCGGACCGTGGTCAACGGTCCGGTTAACCGGGTCAATGGGTTTGACCCGGACCCGTGACCGGACCGCCTTGGTTTTTTTAAAAACCGAGCGACACGGCGTGTCGTGCGGCTGCTGGCGTGTCGTTGTTTTCCGTTACGACGACACGCCGGCTGGCGGCGTGTTGCTCTCTGTCACGACACGGGCGTGTCGCCGCCAGCGTGCTCTGTCGTCACGACACGGGCTTTGGACCGGTAGAAACGCGCGTGTCGATCCGGTGGGTCGGTTTTTTTTAAGAAAAGAATCGACGCGATTCGTGGTAGATTGATCATCAACGACCACGATTTATTGGCGTTGTACAGCGGCCGGCAGATTAACGATCTTGTTGTTTTTTAAGTTTTTTCCTATAAATACACCTCCATTCCTTTCATTCTTTCACAAATCACAACTTCTCTTCTCTAATTCTCATTCCTCATTTGCTTTCAAGTCTCAACTCTCAGTCATATTTTACAAATGTCGGAGAGTAGGATCGAGTTGTAAGAAGTGCAGTAGGTGCGAAAGGAAAGAGCATAATGCCACCACCGTCTCGAGTTGGTCAATTGAGCGGCGGTAATTCACTCCATTCGATATCGTGACTATGATCTTGATATTTCGATGATGAATTTCAAATACGTCATCATCATCAAAGTCAAGAAAGTAGGAGCAATACATCGATCGATGGCGGGTTCTACTACTAAAACCAACTCGAGTGTCTCGCCATCCAGATATCTTCACCAAATATTTGAAAAGTAACGCTTCCTTGGGTGACATGCAAGCAAAATACAAATATTGTTCGAAATGTTACAAATTTCAACAAGGAGGAGGTTACGGAACCCTTACTCGACGCGTGGGAGAAATCATCCGGTGAAATTGGTATTGATCGTTCTAAAACTCAAATTCACATTCTCTTCTCAATCGAGGTTGGGGTAACGAATCTAAACTCTTTAAATTTGTGAAACTAGATTTAGAAAGAAGCTTTAAATTTTGTGCAATTGAACAACTTTCTTTTAGTTTTAGTGATAAATTATCTTTTGAAAATTGGCTTTCTATAAGTGCAAATCCTTCTATTAAATGTATCCCAAGAAATACTCAAAAAGCGTACACTTTTTAAAATTAGTCTTAGAACAAAACAAGAATTGATTAAAGAATTTTCTAGTTTAAACATTAAAGTTTCTTTGTATTAGATATTTGGAGTGATCGTTGTGAAAGTTGTTCGTATATGAGTATTACTTGTCATTGGATTGATAATAATTGGGACATTCGAAAAAGATTGCTAGCATATAGATATTTTAGAAACACACACGACAAAATATTTTACAACTTATTTTTATTATTTTAGAAGAATATGGTGTCTAACTTAAAGTTTTTTCAATTTCTTTTGATAATCTAGTCTGAAATACCTCTAATATTAGTGAGGTTATTGATATATGTAAACCATCAATAAGCGAAAGATTTTTTTATATTAGGTGTACATGTCACATTTTAAATTTGTGTGTTCAAGATGTACTTAAAAATTAGGATCACATATTCAATCAATTAGGAGTGCAATTCATTATTTATGGACACATCCTCAAGTTATGAAACAATGGAGAAAATTTTGCAAAACAAATGGTATGAAGGCTAAACGGTTTGCGTGGCGTTCCAACTTCGTTGGAATTCTACTTATAAATTGTTGTTATCTACTTTTGAATACAAAGATTTATTATGTATGTTTTTTCATCAACATGTTCAATCACGTGATATCTATTTGTTTTCAAATCAATGGAATATATGCACTAGTATTTGTGAAAATTTAAAAGTCTTTAGTGATGCTAGTGACCAATTATCCGGTGTTTATTATCCAACTTCACATTTAGTTTTAACACATTGTTGTAATATTGCATGTATTTTTAATGAACATATTCAATCAAATGATAATTATTTATCTCAATATATTTATGTAATGAAAGAAAAATGGGAAAAATATTTCTTAAACATTCTTGAAATATTTTTATGTGCTTTTGTTTTAGATCCAGACTTAAATTAGATAGTTTGCGAGATATGTTAGCGTTATATTATGAATCTTTAAGTCATTAAAGCTGCTCCTAATATTCCTTTGATTTTGTTTAATATTAAAACACATTTACATGATATTTATAATGAATATAACATTAAATATGGTGAACAAATTATTGGACGTAAACACATCAATCCACTACAACTAGTATTATTACTTCTAAACTCACTAAAGCACAATTGTTATTAAAGCGGACTAAACGTCACGAGGATCCTCGAGTTCGGTCGGGAACTTGAGAATTATTGACTACTTCTTTTGATTTTAGTGATGCGGATGAAGAAAGCCGACATTCTAAAATGGTGGTCATGAAGAACTCAATTATTTCAATCTTATCTATAATGGCAAAAGAAATTCTAGCTTGTCGGTTTCAGCGGTTGCGTGGAACAAGCTTTTAGTATCGGAGGAAATACGTTGGACGAGAGGCGTTACAGTTTAAGTAGAAAAATTTGGAAGCCTTGATGTTTACTCGATGATTGGTCAGTCAAGTCAAACCCAACATATTAAAAGTGACGAAGAAGACCAAGACGAAACAGAAGGAACATCCGGAACTACGACGACGGGAGGAAATACCGAATACGACTGAAATGTATTTGATTTTTTTATTGTAATAGATTTTTTTATTTAAGTCTAAGATGTAATATATTTTGTATTGAGATAATGAAATATTTGATAGAGTTTTTATAAGTTTAATTGTGATTTTTTTTTATTTTAATTATTTACATCATTTTTTATTTTTTTATTTATTTAACTAAGACGACGATTAACCGGATCGGACCCGGACCCGGACCGAATCGGACCCGGACGGACTGACCCGACTTGACGAACGGACCGGACCGACCGAACCGGTTCCACGACGACGTGAACCGGCCACGAAGGGCGGTTAAAGTCGATATTTGTCAACCCGGACCCAGCGGTTTCGACCCGGACCCGGACCGAAACCGGACCGTGGTCAGGTCTACACTTGACTAGCCGAACATCCTCCCTCCATATCGAACAACAAACTCGACTCCAGTCCACTCGACATGGTTCATTTTGATTGTCGAATTTTCCCCACAAACATCGTGTGAAGCCTTTGTTCAATACCCCATATTCAGATGCCACAGTTCTTTAAATTCCAATGCCAATGCTTCTCCTTCGATCGGCCCCTTGATACCGCGGACCAGAACGGTTCGACCGGATAACAGCACAAGGATATCGACTAAAAGTAAGAGTGGTTTTAGCACCAAGATAGCAAGGGAAAGTAAGAAACACTGAACACTTTGCAGTGATGTTGCTGCCTCTTTTCCCCTTGATAATCGAGATGCTAATTAAGCTTAATTACTCTTTAGAGTGAAGAGAAAGACAAGTGATTAATTTGGAAAAACTCAGAGAGATGAGAGTCTAATTAGGTGCGAGGAGTTAATTACCTGATTCCTTCTTGCCAGTGGTGGTTGATTGGTGGAAGAGAAGAGCCATTAAACCCTACCCCACTGCTGTGCTTTAGGGCAATGGTGATAGCAACTCAACTTGCCTTTTAAGGGCACCTCCCAGGAAATGAAGGGGCTCACAACCCATCGAAAGGCCTCCATGATCATCTTCTCCTTTCTCGATTCGGCAATGCTTTAGAGGTTCACCACTGCATTGTGGAGTTGCCACTCTTGGATACATTTGCTCAAGTTAACACACATTCGTTCGACAGTCGGTGCTCATCGGTTCCGTAAAGATCTCGCTGATCGGTTACTGCTGTGCATTCTCATACCTTCGGAAGCCCTTGTCAGTATTCGCGAGAGCAAACAGGAACAGGAATCGACTCCGCTCTTCAGCAAAGGCACTCATGAGAGAGCTCCTAAACATCACACCGGCTAGCAAATCCGAACCAGGAGCACATGAATCGGTCATCAACAAGCTCATCTCTGCAGTTTACTCTGGACCGACAATCCGAGACATAGAAACTGCGTTGTCTGCGACCTTTCAGCCCGAGCATTCTTTTTCGACTCCACGGTGAAGATACCTGAACTCGATGTGTTTCCATTTTGAGCTAAGTTTGTGTGCTAGAGGGATGAGTGCCTGCAGGTTGCCTGCACCAGAGAAGACCTTCGGGAAGACGGAAAACAAGCATACACTTCGGATGAAGATTTGCGGGATAGCCGACGACGGTTACAAGTGGAGAAAGTACGGGCAGAAGTCCATCAAGAACAGCCCCAATCCAAGGTGTGTTTCCAAATAGCTTCGTCTCTTTCGTTAGGAAGTCGAAAGTAGTGGTTTCTCCTCCTCCATGTTCAGGTTTGCCATTTACCTCATCCAGTTTTTTCGATAAACCAAAACAATTATAAGAGAATTCATAAGACTAAATGATCAAATATCCATAGAATTAAACTACCTTGTAAACACAAACTCTAACTCAAACTTTAAAAAGGAATCTGAAAATCTGGAATATAATTTATGCGAACATTCAAGACATCTAAAAGTATTTAAAGATCCATCCTTTTTAGCATTTTTTTGCACAATCATTAATTCTCGTAGCCTTTAGACTTTACTCACCACTACCATATCGACCTAATTCTCCAAAACTTTATAAGGTTTCTTCTTGCAAGCCTTCACTCACTATTCCCATATCGATAAACATGTCCCTACCATTACCTTGCTACTGATCCAAAAGTTATACAAGACTTCTTACAAGCGTTTACTCTTTACTATTCCGACAAACCTTACCTCGTCGTAAACTCGCTTAGTCTGCACTCGTACAAGGATTCTTCCTACCAGAATTTACTCGGGAATATCCCTACTATAAACTCACTGATTCTCCAAAAAGATACAACAATGCTTATAAGCCTTTGCGGCACGGATTTCTTCATCCTCTTCGGGGTGGAGCTGTTGAGGAGGAAGATGGAGTTCTCTCCGACCGCAATAGTAGAAGAGCTCCTTCGCTTCCTTCCTGAAAAAGTTAACAAGTCGTTAGACCACCGTCGGCCTATCCGACGGGATCCTCCAATGCTTAAATTAGAGTTTGTACGAGGAAGAAAAAGCGAACATGAGTTGTAGAAGAATAATGCAGTAAGAAAATACAGGTAGAGTAATAGAAGAAGAAAGATGATCCAAAATTAGAATCCCTTCCCCTCCTCCTTTTATCCTTCTCCTTCCGTTAGGGTCAGCTGTGATGTAATAAACTGCTCCGCTCACCCTCCATGTGTAGGATCGCCCCCGTATGAAGAATAATGTTATTATCATGTTAAGGGTGAGGGATGTTAAGAATCTTCTGTGGGATTTATCAGATATCTTGGTTTGTAATGTTGCATAACAAACTCTCATGAGAAAACGTAATAAGGACTCTCCCCCCTTACCTTCATTTTACCACTGGGCCCCTCTTTCCCTTAATCAATCCTTATTATCCTTACCCAAACTCCGTTTTATTTCTCAAGTTACCCTTTTATTGACTCGGTTCATTTTCCCAAGTCACTATCCGATTTCATTCTGACCGTCAAACTGATATACTCTTACCTCCTCTTCCCCTCCCGAGTCGACATCTCACTGGCTCGGTTCATTTTTCCAAGTCACTATCCGATTTCACTTTAACCGCCGGACTGATATACTCTTACCTCGTCTTCCCTTTCCGAGTCGTCACCTCACTGATTCGGCTCAACTCTCCGAACCGGGTCTCACTTGACTCGGTTGAATATCCTGCATTGTAACCTCTTCTCTTCGATTTCACTCTCCAAGTCATAATTTCTTTCTCTATCTCCTCTGGTGCAAAAGGTTGGAATCCGCCAACCTAACGGTCTCTACCAGTCCATCTCTGGACCATCGTAAGAGAGATAAATCACGGTAGACCTTTCTCTATCTCCTAATTCATATAATAGCTGCAAGCACGCCCCTATCATCAAAACTCATTGATTTTCCAAATCGATACAAAGCCTCTTCAGTTCTCAGGATTTTCATTTCCTTTCACCTAGATTTTGCGCCGACTCCCTTAATCCTTCATCACCTCCAACACATTTCATAATGAATACGAATTTAATCTAATTGCAAGAAAATAAACCATCGAATTAACCTTTTTACAAGCGCACTATGAAATAAGAGTGACCACGATTAGATTCGAACCGTGAATCGAATCAGAATCGATGGTAAAAAATCGAATCGAAATCGCTTTTTCGATTTCGATTCCAAAATCAGGATCGGAACCGGAGATATATGGTTTAATTTCGGTTCTTAAATTTTTAGAATCGGAACGAATCGAAATCGAACCAAAATCAAAATCGAAATCGGAACTGAATACTTTTTTTTATTAAAATCGGAATTAAATTTTTAAAAATAATTTAATATTTATTTTTTACCAAAACTAAACTCATTCAAAATTCAAATATTTAATAATGTATCACAATTATAATAATAAATATGTATAAAAATCAAAATCAAAATAATTTAAAATTCATATTTTGTATCATTGCATCGTAACCATCAACATGCACAAAAATTAAAACATTCAAAATTTAAAATTTAAAATCTCCACATATAAAATTTAAATTTAAATATAATTTAAATTAAAATAGATTGACCGAATTAATGAATTGAAAAATAATATACTTAAATCATCAAATGTAATTTAAAATTAAATAATTTAAATTTCGATTATAAACGATTCGAACTAAAACTGAATCGTAGAGAATTGAAACCGTCGATTAATAATTCAGTTTCGATTCCGATGGATGATGAATCAGAACCGATGGTTCCAAAATCAAAATCGTACCGTAAAGAACCGGAATCGACGGTTTCGAAATCGAAATCGAACCCGTTGATGAGTGATTCGTTTCCAATTCCGTGGTTCCCCTACTAGGAATGACTAGTATTAAGTGTAGGCTGTGTAGCTCCTGTAAATATACAATACGATAAAATAGTAACATGCTGTTGACATTGATCGAAGATGAAAAGTAAATTCCATAGTCGAACAAATTAAACAAGTTAAAAGTATAACGGATAGAGGGAGACGCAAAGAAAACTCCAGTTAATCTAAGAAATTTGAACATAACTATAGCTAACCGAAAAAGAACTCCTCAAACTTCTAATTACCTCTATCGGCGGCTTCAGGAGTTACTATAGATGCACCAATCCACGTTGTAATGCCAAGAAGCAAGTCGAGAGGTCCTTGGAAGATCCTGAGATGCTCATAGTCACCTACGAAGGTCTCCACCTGCATTACACCTCGCATTACCTTCTACCTCCACCCCGAGGCCATTTAGGCGCGGCGGGCAGTCATAATGCAAAGAAGCCAAAACTCCAGACGACGAGCATTCATGCTGAGGCTCGAGATTGCGCTATAAAGGAGTCCGCGGCGCTAGGACCCCTAATCTTGGTGACACAACCACCATGGCCTGAAACAGATGAAACAGGAGCAAAACTAGTACATAAGAGTACTCACATTGCGGATAACGGTATGCAGACACTCTTGGAGGATGTCACGCATGCATCGGAAGGGCTGCTGGAAGACGTCGTGCCCTTGCTGGTGAGGAAGCCATGCAGTCTAACCAAATATCCACACGAGTACAATCTTTCATTGGAAGAATATTCCCTGTTGTTTCCCACCTGTACATGGAGCCCTAACTCTTCTTACCTCGATTTAGATATACTTTCAGGCATTCTGTGAGTCGATGCAGATACTTTCCAGCATTCTGTGGGCTATAAAAAAGACTATATATATATATTGCAAATTCGATATCGGAAGTCAGAATGTGATATACCTGTAATGTAAATCAGCATGTGTATAATATGCTTCTATGACTTACAATTTACGATATACATTGTTTACATCCTTTAGTATCAGTTTAAGACATTTACTCATTTAATCATGTACCAGAGCTAATCTAACTAGTCCCAAATAACTTTGATACGGCACGGATTTTTTATCTCCTTTGGAACGAAGATGTCGAGGAGGCTTGGGGTTCCTCTCCGGCCGCAACAGTAAAATCAGAAAAAGAATAATGACAAGAGATTTAACGTGGTTCGAAATTCAAATTTCTACTTCACGGGTGAGCTCTAGAGTGAGCTCCGGCGCTAAACACCTTTACTATAATCCCTCTTTTTGGAAGTGTTTCCGGAGATAGAGAAACCCCTTACAGACAGAAGCTTATACAAGGTAGAAGAAAATGAGACTCATATAATTCTCCTCCTTCGTCTTTTGTTCAGGATCGTTCTTCTCCTCATGTCGTGAGTCTCCGTTCAGGAAGCTAAGTCACTAGAGAGAGAGAGAGAACAAGAGAGAGAGAAGAGTCCAGAAGTCCCCCTCTTTTTCCTTCTTTCCTTCTTTTTATACTTACCACCCCTGGAGCCAGCTGTCACATAACAAACCACTCGGATCACCGTCCACATGGAGGGTCCTCCCAATCTGAAGAATAATGTTGTTATGATATTGGCGAGTAAAAGTTACTAGGAATCTTCTGTGGGATCTTCTAGGTGTCTTGGTTTGTTATGCTGCATAACAAACTCTCATGAAAAAGTATAATAGGGAGCATCCTCCACCCCTTTCTTTACCCTCATCTTACCACTGACCCTTCTTTCTCCTAGTCACTTCTTCTTATCCCTATCCCAACTTCACTTTGTTTCTCGAGTTGCCCTGTTACTGCTTTGGCTTATTTTCCCAACATGCTATCCAGTTTCACTTTACCCATCAGACCTCCTATTCCCTTCCCGAGTCACCACCTCACTAACTCGGTTTACTTTTCCGAGTCACTTTCTAGTTTCATTCTGACCACTGGATCTCCGTTCCCTTTCCTGAGTTGCCCCCTCACCAACTCGGCTTACTTCCCCGAGTTATTATTTGGTTTCATTTAGACCACTGGACCTCCTTTTCTCTTCCCAAGTTGATATCTCGCTAACTCGACTTATTTTCCTGAGTCGAATCTTGCTGGACTAGACTGTATATCTGGCGTCATGATCCTTCCTCCGATTTCATCCTACAACTCATGATTCATTTTTCTATATCCTAAGTCATATTATAACAATATCAAACTTTTTTTTTTTTCCCTTTGTAACTTCACACATCCATCTTATTATCGCTATCTCTGTTAGCTGTTCCTAAATTTCTTGATTCAGATAGGACATTAATGTAATATTTTTTTCGCAATTCATACAACATTTCGCATATGAAGTCAATATTAAAATTATTTTTATTTGTAATAATGGCTATATGCACATGATATAGTATATTTATCTGTACAATGAAAGAACAAATGAAATGTATCGATCAAAATCAATTAATAATGTAAAATAGATTTAAATAAGAGTTCTTCACTTCATGTGCAAGCCACTTATGCAACTCATTCGCTCGCCTTCAAGATTGGTCTAGGAGGCCACATATGCAGATCAAACGGGGACTTTTTAGAACATTGTGCTCATATAAGGAATGAAGATTCACTAAACCGTCCTGGAAAAGGAGCCTAAGTGTGGTACAAGCGGTATTAAGAAAAAGGTTAAATTGTAAAGCTTAGATATGTTTGGTTTTACAGGCTCTCCAAACGAAAACAAAACTGATAAATGACAACTATTGCACAAAATTGTAAGTGAGTAGTTCTTTGAAGGTAATTTCTTGTTCCTAAGTATTAGTGCCTATAAGATTCATATATCTCATGGTTTTGTTTTTGGATTTTACTCAAAAGATCTCATACTAATGGAGATATCTTTTTATCTTATAAGCACATGATCTTTTCCATGTCTTACCAATGTGGGACTTTGAATGTATTCCCTATACTTCCAACAATCCCCTCTAAACGAAGGATCACATTGAGCCCCCCTCAAGCCTATCTATCCTCAAAGGACTTCCTCTTCTTGATGTTCGATCCTCAATCCACCAAGACTTTCCGTCAACTGTCTGATTCTCCTAACCCGGCTGAACTTCCTGCTAGTTGTCCAGTCCTTCTAGCCCAACTAGACTTTCTGCCAGTTGTTCGATCCTCTCGACTCCACTAGACTTCCTGTCTCGTGTCTGGTTCTCTTGACTCGAATATGGGAGCTCTATTTCTTTCGTTCGAGGTTCATGGTTTGATATGGATCATGACTCTGATACTAATTGTTAGTGCCTATAAAATCCACATATCTCCACAATGGTATGATATTATCCACTTTGAGCCTAAGCTCTCATGGTTTTACTTTTGGACTTTATCCAAAAGGTCTCATATCAATGGAAATATATTTGATTTTACATGCTCTCCAAATGAAAAAATAACTTATAAATGACAACTATTGCACAAATTTGTAAGTGAGTGGTTCTTTGAAGGTAATTTCTTGTTCCCAAGTACAATGGAAGGACAAAGGTTCTTTGTATGTAGCACATAGTGATCATCCGAAGAATCAAATATTCTTTTCTTCATCTACTACACCAAAACTCAACTAAAAGATAGCAAAATCTTAATTTTGTGATAGATCAAGGAAAGACCATAAGAACTCAATATGCAAATGGAATTAGTCTATATCTGGCCTTGTCCATGTACTCTGCATATCTCTTCCCGGAGGACTCCATCTCGAGCTCTTCCTCCAAATCCGCCTTCTGCTCATAGTAAATAACACAAAAGGCACAAACACACCATTCTCAATGGGTGGTCCGATGCCAGGCGATGGGGCTTCATCCTTATGACTTTATTCATGCACTACCATTCTATTCTTTATCTAGCCAAGTAACCAGAGAAGGTTGCGTGTCAATGTAGTATATAATGATTATCCAACAACAATAATGATCAAGTCTTAATCCATTAGGTGGAGCGACTATATGGATCATTCTACGTTGTTGGACTCTATCCCCTACTATATCATCATATATATTTAAATAAATTTTATCTTATTTTATTATTGATATCGAAGTCTTTTTTGGTCTTTCTTTTCCTCATTTGACGTGTGTATTTGTTATCGTTTCACACTGTCTAACTGGAGTATTTATTAGTCACCTAAGTATATGTTCGTACCACCTTAAATGTATCTCTCAGAGTTTTTCCTCAATAGATACAACTCTGACTTTTTTTTAATGCTCTTATTTCTTATTCTGTCAATCTTCATATATCCACGCATTCACCTTAACACCCTTGTCCTTGTAATTCTCATTTTTTACTCATGTGTTTGAATTATAGCCTAACATTCAACATCATATAACATAGCAGGTCTAACCATCGTTCTGTAAAACTTCACTTTAAGTTTTAGCAATACTTTACGATTACATAAAACACCCAACGTTCTCCTCCATTTCAATCATTCTACTTGTATTCTATGTAAGACATCTCTCAATTCCTCCATCACCTTGCAAAAATGATTCTAAATATTTAAAACTCTCAGTTTCAGATAACTCGTCATCTTCTATATAATGATTATCCAGATGATCAAACATTCTTGTCTTCGTCTACTACTCTGAAATTCAACTAAAATACAGCAAAATCCCAATTTTGCAATAGACCGAGCAAGGACCATAAGAACTCAATACACAAATGGAATTAGTCTATATCTGATCTTGTTCATGTACACTGCATACCTCTCTTCCCGAAGGACTCCCACACGAGTTCTTCCTCCAAATCCGCCTTCTGCGCATAGTAAATAACACAAAAGTCACAAACAAACGATCCTCAATTTTGCGATACAACTCGATACACAAATGGAATTAGTCTATATCTGACCTTGTTCATGCACTCTGCATACCTCTCTCCAAAGGACTCCAACATGAGCTCTTCCTCCGAATTCGCCTTTTGCCCATAGTAAACAACACAAACGGCACAAAGGGACGGCAAGCTTAGCGGCGCCCTCAAAGCAATGCACCGCCCCCCTTTTTATGAGTACTTGGCCAGATAAAGAACAGAAAGGTGGCGCATGGATAAAGTCACGAGGATGAGAACCCAGACGCCGGCATTGCCCCACCCACCGAGGATCGTGTGCAGCTCCGGTCCCTCATATGCCGCAAACCCGGCAAAGCCGACCGGAAAGAACGGAGGCCTCGAAGAAGAAGAACGGTGAGCCAGGCGACGGCGGTAACGACGGCGATCTGCTCAAAGGAGGCGAGCTACGACGCGCAGTGAAGGCCGTAGAAGCCGAGGGCGACCGCGGC
The DNA here is from genome assembly GCA_025175895.1 of Wurfbainia villosa. Classification (NCBI taxonomy): domain Eukaryota; kingdom Viridiplantae; phylum Streptophyta; class Magnoliopsida; order Zingiberales; family Zingiberaceae; genus Wurfbainia; species Wurfbainia villosa. Next base: position 3,199,552 of record CM045997.1, on the reverse strand, counting down.
GATCCAGACCAGCTGAGGTCGGTCCAGAAGAAAGGCTCGAAGAGCAGGCCGACGGCCTTCTTGGCAGCAGCCAGACTGAGGCCCAGGACGGCGGCCCACTTGCAGCCAGTCGGACTCTCAAGGACACGTTTTTCACGGGTACAGTCCGTTGGACCACCGAGTTTGACTTCCTTCCCTAAAGGCAACGTGTCCATTCATCTTTTTTTTTCAAGATTCTTTCATTTCTTTCATTCTACCCCTCATAGTTTTTTATATTTCACAATTAATTTTTTTTTATAATTCAAATATTCATACTTTTACCTACCCAATTAATTTTCATCTAATTTATCTATCAAATAAATTTAAAAACATTTATGATAGTACATCAGCAGTCAGATATTCAGATTTTTAGTCCGACTAATTTTACAATTGATCGACTAGATCTCATATATCTCTAATAGAATATTAAGAAATTCCTACGTGAGATATATTCCATCTATCGCTAAAGTAAACCAGTAAAATATTCGTGGCTCAGCAGTTAAGATGCAATTGTATTGTCCCTATAAAGTTGAATCAATATCGAAGATGTACTCCGTCTGAGAAGATAAATTTCTGATTTTCATCCGATTTAGGGACGTCTGTTTAATTTTTTTTTTTAAATTTAGACTTGAATTTATCTCCGTAAATAATCAAACCGCATTAATTTGTGATATGTCATCCAATTTTATCGTTGCACCATGTCTCCGAAAGGGATCTTCATACTTTTCATCTCACATATACGTTTTCATTAGAATTTAAATCATGGTACTATAAGAATCCAACAAATGTCTTATTCGTGATCGGGACCCTCTCAATCTTTTCCCCTTGAACCTTTTAATTAATACACGCTTCCTTAATTTTATTATAATTACTTTTTGAACTAAAGATTTAGATTTAATTAATTAAGTTATCCTTGACCAATGAGAAGTAAAATACAAAAATACTATTTATTAATTATTCTAAAAAAAAATGGTCCTTAGTCAACAATACTCATTAAGCACTCAATTAAAATAAAGGTCTTACTTAATCCACCTGTTAGAAATTAAATAGATTTCATTAAGTTAATGACAAGAGATTAGAATGTCAATCTGTTATAAAATCAACCTAACTCCACATAGTCATCGAGATTTTCTAAGTTTTCTCACTCAAAGAGTAAGAGTATCCTTCGCTAATCTCTCGGGACACACGGTGCAACGATAAGATGGAAAGATAACCCATAGAGAATTACAGTTCAAATTTGTAATGGGATATATTCGATGATGAATTTCAAAAAAAATTATATAAACGGTCTTGACCACAAAAGTTTATCTTTGTAAATAAAATACGATTTTGATATTTGATAATCTTACAAAAACAACGTTACTGTGAAAGCGAAATTTTACGATTGAATAATGAGCGCTTTAAGATTTATTTTGATGGTCAATGAAAATTTTGCTTAGAAAAATTATGAACTCTCCTAGAGAGATTTGTAGGGTCAGACCGACTATTCTTAGGAATTCATAGTTGGTCTGGATTTCAAAATTGAATCTTAAGACCCTGGATGAAATTTAAAAATTGAAAATATGAAATTTAAAAATTTAACCCCATTTAATATTAATTTTGTTAGCCATAAAATATTAAATAAAGAGAGCTCATTTTCTATAAAAAAAAAATCAATAGCGATTCTATGTTTAAAAATTATATTAATTATTATTTTTGCATATATAAATATAAAAGTAAAGAAATTAGATTTTTTTTATTGTACAAATCTTATTTTCTTAATCATATAAATATCTTCATTTATTTCAAATATATATAAATCTAAATCGATCTAATAAATTTACGTGAATTCTAGATATATTATAAGTCGTGATCAATGAAAAAATAATATATATTTTATAAAAAAAAAAATGAGACTCATAAAGAAATTGTCGAAAGAATTTTTCGATGGTCGACAATTAAATGAAAACAAATTTTATAATATTAAATACTACAATCAGATTGGCGAAGATAACGTTTGAAAATCCTTTCGTCGTGAACTACAAAAATGTCGAAGAATAGACAAGAAAATAAATTTGTTTCAACTTATGAAACATTCACCAATGCCCCCTATCAAATTTAATTATTTGCATTTTTCTTTTTTCTAAAGCGTCCCTCGTAGCTGTAAAGTCATCAAACATACCCTTTAAAGTTTTAAATTAAGAATTAATATTTGTTTAGTTTTCATATTTAATTTAGTTAAATGACGTCACTTATTTACAAAATAGCAATATCACATTAAAAATAAAAAAATCTTATTCATTTCTCTATTATAAAAAAAAATTCAATAACTCTTTTATAGGCTCCACCTTTTATTTATATTTTACACTTATATATATTTTTAAAAAATAAGAATTATTCATTAAACAGCGACTTAGTTTATTTTTTTTTACATTTTTTTTAATTAAATTTTTTTTATAATAAACAAATAAAAAATAAATTATTTTATTGGGGAGCACTCCTGGTCCGTATGGAGAAAGCGAGAGAACTTGCTCTTTAACCACGTCGTCCGGAGCTTTCATTGTAGATGCTCTTGATAATATTAATTGGAGATAAATTTTAATTTAAAAGTTCTGAGAGAAAAAAATATAATAATTTATTATTTTGACCAAAATTATTATAATTTGCAATTATATTAATAATTAGAAAAATATTAGTTATGTATCATTTTAGTAGCATAATAATATTTTTCAATCTACTAAAATATTAAAGTAATTAATGTTAACTGATATTAGAGTATTTTTTTTACTAAAGCTACTCTAATTAATTTTATTTCATCACGTTTTTTTAAATTTTTGTTGCATTCATTTAATATTTTCTTTTTCAACACGACATTATTTAATGACAATGATAATAATGAACACTTTTCAATTTTTGTTATCCCTGTTGAGTTGGCCTCATAATTAAAATACGACGAATATTTATGAATATAATATGGATCGATTTTTAAAGAAATTTAATTTTTTTTTTAATTTAAATAATTTTTATGTATTTGATCACTATGTCAAAATTCATAGGGCTCGAATACTCCGCAGACTTTTCGATTTTTGTTTTTTAAAATTTTTATGATAATTTGAAGGATTTGAAGGGTCTATTTACAAATCAGGCAAACTGTTATCAAAGAGGGCGGCGGGAATATCCTCGGAGATTCGCCTATTTTTTAAGACACACAATTAACACGCGATACCTCTGGCCCGGGTCTTCTGTGGGGACATTCTTAGGGTCCCACTGATGTCGTCCAATGGAGACGGCGGGTCGATGGTGAGGTCGACCGTGGACGAGAGCACCTACTCCTCTCCCCATCCAGACGCGTCGGTACAAAGCTCGAGCTCAAGCCGTCGCCCATCGCTTCCCCTCTCTCTCTCTCTCTCTTAGCGCCGGGGAACCAATGGAGGTGCTCAGCCCGTCGCCGCCGCTGAGCCCGGCGGTGGAGCGGTACGGATCGAGGCAGGACGCGGCGCTCCGCTTCCTGCTCCGCCGCGCGTCGCCGGGGGCGCGAGACGACGGCGGGAAGTTGTATGTGGCGGTGGGGCGGTTGCCGGAGAAGACCCTGAGCTTGCTCCGATGGACCTTCCGCCGTTTCGGGTGCCGGGAGATCGGCCTGCTCCATGTTCACCGGCCATCGCCGTTGATCCCCACCCTCTGTTAGTCTCCGCTTCCCCCCTTTCTCCTTGTTCACATCTGTCTGTTCCCTTTTCGGGATTTCAAAACATTGTTTGATTTCTATCTATTTCTTTTACAAAATACACTTTCTTTGTTTAATCACTTCTCTCTCTATCTGTGTCATTATATAATCCCTCCCTACCTTGGAATGGAGCTCAATCATGCTGTCTCGTTTTGTTTTTGTGATCCGGAAGCAAATGAAAATCTGCCCAATGCTTGATGCAACCAAACAAGACTTGTTTAGCCACGATAAAATAGGATAAACTTCGTATTTGAACATGGATAAGGATACAGTAGAGAATTGAGAGTGGGATAAGATCATAAGGTGTTACTTTGGATTTATTGCAAGCATGTGAAGCAATGGATATGTCAGTTTGTCTTCATAAGCATTATGAATTGCTTAGCTGAACGTTCTTAAATAGGGTTTATTGGTACTATTGTTGTCATGCGGCCTTCTTTGCATTGTTTTGCACTTTGTTGTCTTCTCTTGGGTAGATATATTTTTGTTGGATAAGATCATAAGATGTTACCTTTGAATTTATCGCAAGGCATGTGGAGCAATGGATTTGTTAGTTTGTCTTCATAAGCATTATGAATTGCTTTGTTCAAGTTTCTTAAATAAGTTTTATTGCTCAAGTTCAACTTCGGAAATCAAATAAAACCATGTTGGTTTTCATATTTTGCATGTTTTACTTCTTCTTCTTTTTTCGCTTTACCCTATGATTTCTGTGGTTCTTTATTTATTTTATCTAATTTCAGTAGGAAAAATTCCTGTGAGCCAAGCTAACGAGGAGCTGGTGTCTGCATATAGAAGAATCGAGAGGGAAGAGACAAAGAAAATCCTACTAAGCTATCTTAGGTTCTGCCATGAAGAACAGGTACATTTTCCCATATCTTGTTAACTTGTATGCATTGTAGGTGGAATTAGGGTTGTAAACGAATCAAACGTTCATGAACAAACTTAGTGTTCGACTCGGTAAGAGCTCGTTTACGTTTGTTTAATATGCATCAAAGTCAATTAATGAATAAACTTGAACAGCTTGAATACATATGTGTTCAGCTTGTTAATATTCGTGAACAGTGTTCGTGATTAGACTCATTTAATAATTATTTATAAGCTTATTTATGCTCATTTATAAATTAGGATTAAATTATTAAAATTTTAAATAAATAAATAAGCTTGACTTAAAAGCTTGATAATGTTTAAATAAGTCAAATTTAAACAAGCTTGATTCAAGCTTGAATCGAGCTTGATTAGAAGCTCGATACTCATTAAACAAGCAAAGTTCAATTCAAGCTCAAGCCAAGCTCAATTTAAAAAAGGAAAAAAGAAACCAAGTCAAGTTTGAACATGTTTTTTAATAGCTTGGTTAATTTTAGGCTGCTCGGCTCAGTTATCTTATGAAACAAGCATGAACACTATATAGCTTGATTTGGTTTGACTCGTTTACAGCCCTAGGTGGAATCACTAAATGTTGGGATTTTGACTTTTTGGAGGAGCTCTTCTCCCCTAATGTTATTTTTGTAGGATTCCTATGCAATTTTAAAGCTGTAGTGTCTCTCCCACTGCAGTTACCTTAGAATTATAGAACCGTAGTTCTAGTCCGATTGGATACAATGAGTTAGGAATTCCATGCAATGTCTTTACCATGTTTTTTGCTGTTGATTAAACACTTGAATAAAGCTAAACTTATGCCTAGCGATATGCAGGTGCAAGCGAGAATTGTGGTGATTGAGACTGATCAACTATGGAATGGAATCGCTGACATAGTATCTCAATATAGCATTAGGAAGCTTGTTACAGGATCAAGTACAGATAAGTAAGTGGCAGTTTTAATTACTGGTCTCTACTTTCAATAGTCCTGGTTTAGATGTCCATGATCAGGCATATGCACAAAAATACTTAGGTGTGACCTATATAAATGTCGATAGACATGTTATTCGCACCCTATAGAATCTATGTGGATTATTTAGTAAACCAACATGTCTTGCCATGTCTGATATTTGGACTCTATGCTGGAATCACTGCAGTTGCTTCAAGTTGAAAGGGAGCTTCAACAAAACATTCTTTAGTGCAAAGAATGTGCCTCCATTCTGCGAGATCTGGTTTGTAAGCAAAGGTAGACATATCTGGACAAGGGAAGCCAGTGAACTTGCAGACAACATCTTGTCAACTCGTCGTTTGAATGAAGCAGACTGTAAAGGGAATATTTGGTCAAGTCCACAAAGCTGCAACGGTGAGCTACTGTTCATTTCAGAGCTCACGATGCAGAGTATTCTCGGCGCTGATCTGAAAGGGATCAAAAGCTTGGAGCAGAATGGATACAGGAACACAGTTGTGATCTCAACTGCTGACTCCAACATGACTTGTAGCATGAAATTTGACTCACCAGAACCTTGTGATAATTGTCCGGCTTCATCTTTTGATACAGAGCAGCCAAAATATATCGACTCCAAGGTAGATGTACAACTACTGTTTAGCTTTGTTGCTAGCTTTTCAAAATTTTCAGCTTAATTTTTTTTTAATAGGATGAGTTAGAGGAGGATGACTTGTATTGTCAGCTTGAGGAAGTGACTATGGAAATTGAAAAATCAAAAAGAGAAGCATTTTTGGAGCTCTCAAAGCGGAAAAAACTGGAATATGAAGTTGCAGAAGCTTTCAGTACGGTAACTAATGACATATTTATCTCTCGTGCTATTTGTTCACAGTGAACTATTGTGTGAAACATTTGCTTAGTCGATTGCATATGTATCTCGGTCATGTTCATCTTCTGGAAGCTCGACTCCGGTGTTTGAATTTGTTTGATGTTCTGACCAGGTCGAGAATTATGAAGCTGCACATGAGAATGAAATCCAAATTAGAGAAGAGCTTGAAGGTCTTCTGAAAATTATTAACCAAGACCATGAAGAAGTTTTAAACCAACGGGATGAAGCCCTGCAGGAATTACAATGTTCCATGAAAACCATAGAGATCCTAGATGCTCGTGTAAACAAAATGGCTCTTCTTACTGAGGAAGCTGCCGGGGAGTTGGAGTTCATCCAATCGTCGATTGAGATTCTCGAGACAGGAAGGCAGGAGAACAACCGGCAAGAGAAGAAGCGACTTATTAATCATGGTAACGGTTGCATTGAGTTTACATTTGCAGATCTGCAAACTGCCACCTGCGACTTCTCAGAGAGCTTCAAGTTGGGACAAGGGGGATATGGTTGCCTTTATAAGGGTGAAATTAGGAACAAAACTGTGATGATAAAGCAGTTGCATGGCCGTAATGTTCAAGGCGAGGTGGAGTTTCAACAAGAGGTATGCTCTTGGCCAAGGATACGTTCAAATTATTCTCGATTGTTAAAATGTTTCTTTGCTCCATTCTACTACCAAAAGTCTGATTGCTATTATTATAGGATAATGCAATGAAGTGACTTTTTTTTGTGAGACAAACAACTTCCTTTCTATTAGGTTTTTTTTTTTTTTTTCTATGCTAAATTGCTAATGCAATGTAACCTTTTATGTGTTGTAGGTCGATGTTCTGGGCAAAATGAGGCATCCACATCTATTGACTCTTATCGGAATGTGCCCTGAAGCCATGTCCCTTGTTTATGAATATATGCCGAATGGAACTCTCCAAGATTGCCTCTGCAGCAAAAACACCACGCCAACAATGACCTGGAGGATCCGAGCTCGCATAGCAGCTGACATATCCAGTGCACTTCTCTTCTTGCACTCGTCTGGACCCGAAAAGATCATCCATGGCGACCTGAAACCTGAGAACATCTTTCTCGACGACAACTACACATGTAAACTTAGCAATTTTGGCCGATGCCGATTTGCGCAGCAGGATGGACATAACCCTTTCGTATCCCGACACTTGGAACTCCATAGTGCATCACTCTCCTATGATCCAGAGTATCAGGTGACTAAAGAGTTGATGGCAAAATCTGATGTGTATTCTTTCGGCATCATCATCCTCCAGTTGCTCACTGGGAAATTAGCGAGGGGATTGGAGAGCGATGTTCGTCGGGCTCTATTGTCTGGCAATTTGGTATCGATATTGGATCAAAGAGCTGGAGATTGGCCACTTATTGTGGCAAGGAGGCTTGCTGAGGTCGGCTTGAGATGCCTCGACTCAAATGCTCAAGATCAACTAGAGCTGACGCCTGAGCTTGTAAATGATTTAGAGCAACTGCATGTGACAGAGGAAAGACCAGTACCCGCATTCTTCCTGTGTCCAATCCTTCAGGTAAGACTAAAACAACTTAATTATCATATTGTTAAGTCCTGTTTGTTCCATCCATCTATGGGTTTTGATATGCTGGACGCATATTCCTGTGAGACGCGTGTGCGATGCATCCTTAACCTTCCAATCCACGCGATTGTATAGTAATGGAGAATGCATCGTGTTTTTGCCAAGCGAACTATAGTCCATCCTTGAACCTGTCGGGGTCTTTAGCTCCGTCTCGCCGTCAATAGTAGACTCACGATCGAACTGCGGCCGCATGCGATCCGATCGGACTCCGGCCACAATATAGCCAATTTCAACTGCGGTCCGATCGGGTTCTGACTCTGGCCGGATTGCAGTCGGAATCTGGCCAAATTATGGCGGCCAACGGCACGACTATTGGTTACAATTCGGTTGGATTTCAGCCTTAATTAAATCGGAATTCAATTTCGATCGGACTGCGATTGGATTTCAATCGGAATCCGGTCGGATCACGATCAAAATTCGGTCGTGTCATAACCAAATTTCGATCGGAATTCAATTGGATCACGATTGGATTTCAGTTGGAATTCGGACATCGACAATGATGACAATTGAGTGCAAGAGAAGACATCAACCGGAGTTACTATGCATTCTATTATTCGTCATGCATGATATCAATTTCGTGGGATGGGCTATATGAATTCTATTCCTCCATCGAACTTACAATGTTTAGTTACCATGTGCAATAGGAGATCATGCAAGACCCTCAAGTTGCGGCCGACGGGTTCACCTACGAAGGTAGAGCCTTGCGAGAGTGGTTCAACGGCGGACAAGACACTTCTCCTATGACCAACCTGAAGTTGAAACACCGAAATCTAACGCCTAATCACACGCTTCGTTTCGCGATAGAGGATTGGTTGTGTAAGTATTGAAGTTGGACAAATCCTGTATACTGGTGTACATTTTTGCTTGTGCTCTTGTATATTAATTGTACAGATCCATAGTTTGAGATCAGAAAACGAAGTGCTGCACCCAATTCTGTCGTAGATCTGTATCAGATGACCAGTTACTAATTTATTTATTGATTGATTTTTTTTTTTGTGTTTAATTCAAATGCCGAGGGTGCCGGATCAAAGTAGTCAAATTAATAGTAAGCGCAAAAGTTATTTCGAGAATAAAAAACCATGCAAATGACAGCGTCACGATAATTCAAAATGGTATCAATGTAAATCCTACCATGAAACAAAATGCGAAAGCAAACTCTAGTAGCCGGGGGACAGCGGACTGTCAGAAGAAGAAATACCAGGGCTTAGTCTACCTCCTCAATCTTCGGGCCCGCACCGCTTGGACCAGCCGAAGGCCCATCATCATCGACAACGTCAGCCGCGTCGGCCCCAGCACCTTGGTACATCTTAGCGATGATGGGGTTGCAAATGCTCTCCAGCTCCTTCATTTTGTCCTCGAACTCATCGGCTTCTGCCAACTGGTTGGCGTCGAGCCATTCGATGGCCTTCTCAATTGCATCCTCGATCTTCTTCTTGTCGGTCTCGCCGAGCTTAGATGCGATCTTGTCGTCCTTGATGGTGTTCCTCATGTTGTAGGCGTAGTTCTCGAGCGCATTCTTGGCTTCCACCTTCTTCTTGTGCTCTTCATCCTCGGACTTGTACTTCTCAGCCTCTTGAACCATCTTCTCGATCTCCTCTTTGCTGAGCCTGCCCTTGTCGTTGGTGATGGTGATCTTGTTCTTCTGTCCCGTCGTCTTATCCTCAGCGGAGACATTCAGGATGCCGTTCGCATCGATATCAAAGCAAACCGTGATTTGGGGAACGCCACGAGGAGCAGGGGGGATTCCTGAGAGCTCAAATTTACCGAGCAGGTTGTTATCTTTGGTCCTCGTCCTCTCGCCCTCGTAAACCTGAATCAAGACGCCAGGTTGGTTGTCCGAATAGGTCGAGAATACTTGCTCTTTCTTCGTTGGGATGGTGGTGTTCCGGGGGATTAAGACGGTCATGACACCTCCAGCAGTCTCCAAACCAAGAGAAAGAGGAGTGACATCCAACAGGAGCAGATCCTGGACTTTCTCATTGCCCTCGCCGCTGAGAATAGCAGCCTGGACAGCAGCACCGTAAGCCACGGCCTCATCGGGATTGATACTCTTGCAGAGCTCCTTACCATTGAAGAAGTCCTGCAACAACTGCTGCACCTTGGGAATTCTGGTGGATCCACCAACGAGAACCACATCGTGAACGGTGCTCTTATCCATCTTGGCATCGCGCAAACACTTCTCGACCGGCTCCATACACTTCCTGAAAAGGTCCATATTGAGCTCCTCGAACCTAGCTCTTGTGATTGTGGAGTAGAAATCAATGCCCTCGTATAAGGAATCGATTTCAATGGTGGTTTGTGCAGTTGAGGAGAGGGTCCTCTTTGCCCTCTCGCAAGCAGTCCTCAATCTCCTGAGTGCCCTGGGGTTTCCACTGATGTCTTTCTTGTTCTTCCTCTTGAACTCTTGGACAAAGTGGTTCACCATGCGATTGTCAAAATCCTCACCTCCGAGATGAGTGTCACCGGCAGTAGCTTTCACTTCGAAGATACCCTCTTCGATTGTGAGAAGAGAGACATCAAAAGTACCACCGCCGAGATCGAAGATGAGAACATTCTTCTCGCCCACGCTGGTTGCTTTCTTGTCCAGACCATACGCAATGGCAGCAGCAGTGGGCTCGTTGATAATCCTCATCACATTGAGCCCAGAAATGACACCGGCGTCTTTTGTGGCCTGGCGCTGCGAGTCATTGAAGTATGCAGGGACAGTCACAACGGCATTCTTGATGACAGATCCGAGGTAGGCTTCGGCGATTTCTTTCATCTTCATCAAGACCATGGAAGAAATCTCTTCTGCTGAGAATAGCTTTTCCTCGCCTTTGTAATTGACCCCAATCATGGGTTTGTCACCCAGGCCAGAAACAACTTTGAACGGCCAGAGTTTGACGTCGCTCTGAACAGAAGTATCAGTGAAACGCCTTCCAATCAAACGCTTGGCATCTAAACAGGAAAATACAAGATATTATACCAGACAAAATACTCCAACAAAAAATCTCAAATAGAAGGAAAATGACAATTTCAAATCTCCAACAATAAAACTATACAATATACTAATCGACATTAGGAAGCCAGGTAATCCCCTCGACGTTATGCGCTAAACAATATACAAATTAGAACTACATCACACTAGAACAGTCAACCAGTATAGATAAACATTCAAAACAATAACTCGAAAATGAAACGGTAATAGGTAATACATTTATTTTAAGAAAACAAAAAATTGCTCCTCTAAATCATGACGATTCTAAACATTCTATTACTTCTTTCAAGCAATTGAAATGCAGTTTACCCCGCTGATTATAAGCGTATTTAATTATTATATGGGACTCATTAAGTTTAGGCCAGAACTTTCTAACACCAATACATCATGGCATAATACATAAATTAATATAAGGACAAGATCATAATAAAAATGAGAGATCCAAATATAATGGTGGTACGTAAATCACTATAAACACACACACATACACAAACACCTTGATAGGAACAATCATATATAAAAAAAATAAACAGGATCAGATCAACAAACCTTACAGAAATATATAACCCAGCATGATTTAATAGATAACCTTAACTGTAGTTAGTGAGGGGGAAAAATCTAGCAGACAAAAGTTACATATAAATAGATCTACGCAGAACCAATACAAATAAAAAGATGATGCTTCAGGAGCTACAAGTGAATCATAGATCTTACGTAAACACATTATAATAATTTCAAATTTATAAAACAAATACAGATCTATAATAGTAATAATTCGAATACCGATCCATATCGCTATCCATAATAGCAACATGGATAAAAGATCTCACAGATGCGAAACACAGTTCTCAGCTAAACACATAATGGCAATCCAAACGTACAAATAAATCCGGACAAATAAGAAAAATAGCTCAAATTCAGGAATCAGGAAAAAAAATTACTACACAAATTAAATGCCAAAACCGAATGAAGATATAGATCCAGAAGAGAATACTCACCGAAAACGGTATTGATGGGGTTCATGGCTACCTGATTCTTGGCGGCATCGCCGATGAGGCGTTCGGAGTCGGTAAAGGCGACATAAGAGGGGGTTGTGCGATTACCCTGGTCGTTGGCAATAATCTCCACCCGATCATGCTGCCACACGCCGACGCACGAGTAGGTGGTGCCGAGATCGATCCCGATCGCAGGACCTTCACCCTTTCCGGCCATTAGCTTGATCAAAGAAGATGAGATATCGGCAAGTGAGAAGAACGAATTCTGCTGCTAGGGTTCGCAAAGGAGACAGACGAGGAGAAAAGCATGGACGGGAGGGTTATTATATAGCGTCTCCAGGTTCTAGAATGTTCCGATAGCGTAATGTAAGTGGTCCGATCCGATATGGACGGGAGAGATTGGCCCGTCATTGGGCGGGAGGAATTGGAGAACGAGTCGTTCGTTGTTCGTGGGGTCAAAGCTCGAGTGGGTCCAGCGCGTCGCATAAACGAACGATACGGGAAATGCGACGGCCATGAACTAGGATCTCGTCCAATTGCCATCGTAATTGAGAATTGGTCTAGCAGATCACAGCCGTTGGAAATGAGGAGGGACGAACAAAGCAACGGTGAGATCCTAACTGGAAGAGAGTAATCGGAGACGAATGGAGCTGTTTTATCTAAAAAATTTAAAATGGTAAAATGTATATTGTTTTTTAAATTATTATTATTATTATTATGCCTCTATTTTATCTGTGAAATATGAAATTAAAAAGAAAATTAGAAAAGTCTCTTCCTTTTTTGTTTAAAATACAAAAATATTTCTAATGTAAAATATATTAATGAAAAAAAAAATAAAATAAATCATTTTACAATCTTACCATTTAAAACGAATATATGGGATAACCTTTTTTATATTGTAAAAACAAAGAAGATAAGGAAATATAGACACCTAAATTATTTTTTTTTTAAAATACTCCTATAATCAAACTAAAAGTATCTTTTAATTTATATACTTTTTGGAAAAAGAAAATCTAATCTGAATTAAACTAAATTATATACTTGATACAAGAAAAGCACCATCAAATACAGTAGAAATTGCAACACATCAGAAGTAAAGAAGATAAAATTAATCCAAGTCTTCAAATTTGTACATATTTTGACAAGAACCAAGAAATTTAGCTTACAGGACTTGAAGAAACCTTCCATTCTTTCTCACTTTAATAGATCATGCAGCTCCTTTTCAATGAAACGTTCATGGACACAGCGAACTTAAAATGCAAGAACATAAATCATGTTCACTGAATAGAAGTTTGGACAATAAATTTTCTTAAGAACATGATTCTCTAAAGCTGGCCGAAATCGAAACATCAAAATGTAGTTGTTCTGTGAGGCCTGTCAATTGACAGAATACCTAAAATTTCTGTTGTCTCGCTAGCGTTTTTCACAGGCCTGTGGAAACTGACTTCTACAACCTTTTTGTTTCTGATGTATCTCAGCTATATACATTGTCTAGGCCTGAAATTATCAGGATGAAGAAGTTTCACCAACAATGTCCCCAGTCTTCTTGAATTTTCGGTTGGCCGTATGGTGTCGGGTCTTCCGTGCACGGAACAAGGATCCCTACTGAGCTGGGGATCACCCAAGCACCATCCACCAGGTGTAAATCCCCCGATAGATCTATGTAGAAGCTCGCTGTCAATCCTTTCGAGAACAGGATCATCCTCGGCAAAAGAATGTGCAAACGGGGCTCCGCTCTCGACCATCAAACCGAAGTGCTGTGATGTCAGATTCATCGGGTACAACCGAGGTGGATTGTCCCACACCATGAAGCGTAGATCATCATTAATGGATGTGTTTTGAAAATCTTTGGAGTTGCACATTACAGTATGGAAATAACCCTCTGAGGATGACAAAAAGTTTGTATAATACATAAGCAAAGTCCTAGGAAGATTATCCCATCCACTGATGCAAAAATCAAGAAAAGGTCGTGATAAGATCACCCATGAGGAACCTAGAAAAGAGTAGACCAAAATGTAAGTTGTTCAATTAAAAAAACAAAAAAAATACAAAGATGGAGAAGAAACTTAGATCTAAACTCATTGCACAGTTCGTAGTAAACGGAAATATCACAGAAAGGAACACTAATATCAGCACCATCAATATAGAAGCTAATCTTCTATAATTCAACAAACGACAATGTTTTGGCAACAAGAATGACTAGCATAAGTATTGAAACAATTAATATAAACACTTTGAAAAACTGAATGAAAAATTTTCAATTATGTAAAGATATTCAATTGCTAAGTTCTTCATGCAAGATGGATAATAGCGATGTATTTGATTTGATATTCAACGACAATCATTGTAAACTGATGCTATATAAACTGTAACAGACTAACCATCAATTGATTCTACATGACAAACTGTGTAGTCTAAGTTGCTGTTCAATGTAGTTATTGCGGGATGCAAGCTTAGTAATGACACTTGATGCTTTGGTAGTAATAATAGCAATTAGATAGCAAACTTGTCAATATGAAAGCAACATTGAAATCATACAGTCAAAAAGAAATACATTGAAATTTAAAAAAGATAGAAGATACAACAACAACAACAAAATTTTATCCCACTAGATGGGGTCGGCTATATGGATACTTCTACGTCATTGGACTCTTTCCCCTACTATATCATCATCTATATTTAAATAAATTTTATCTTGTTTTATTATTGCTAACTAAGTCTTTTTTGGTTTTTCTCTTCCTTGTTTGATGTATATATTTGTCATGGTTTCACATCGCCTAACTTGAGCATTTATTGGCCGTCTAAGTACATATCCATACCACCTTAAATGTGTCTCTCGGAGCTTTCCTTCAATAGATGCAACACCGACTTTTTCTCTAATGCTCTCATTTCTTATTGTCTATCCTTGTATGTCCGCACATCCACCTTAACATTCTCATCTCTGCAACTCTCATCTTTTGCTCATGTGCTCAAGTCGTAGTCCAATATTCAACGTCATACAACATAGCAAGTCTAATCACCGTTTTGTAGAACTTCCCTTTAAGTTTTAGAGGCATTTTACGATCACATAAAACACCCGACGCTTTTCTCCATTTCAACCATCTGGCTTGTATTCTATGTAAGATATCTCTCTTCATCCCTCCATTATCTTGCAAAAATGATCCTAAATATTTAAAGCTCTTAATTCCAGACAACTCGTCATCTCCTATCTTAACACTTGTTTTATTACGTCTAATATTGTTAAACTTAAATTCTATATATTCTGTCTTTACTCTACTAAGCCTAAAACCTTTTACTTCTAGTGTTTCTCGCTAAGATTCTAGTTTAGCATTTACTCCTTCACGTGTCTCATCTACCAAAACAATATCATCTGCAAATAATATGTACCACGGTACTGTGTTTTGAATGTGTCCAGTAAATTCGTCCATGATTAGTGTAAAAAGATAGAGACTTAAAAAAGATAGAAGATATATAATAATAAAGGATTTCTTGAGTAAACTGCCAACAACGACCTACGCTTACAATGGAAATGGCATAGCTTTTGCCAAAATCTTAGTGTTCACAAAGCATGACAAAAGGCAGAAAAAAATCATCAACCCAACTGCTACATCAATCATAAAAGAATGTTAGTCGCCACTAGCATGTTATGGTACATTGCCAGTGGGTAGAGACAATCTCAAGAGATATGAACTAAATTGCTATTGATCCATCAAACTGTGTTAATCATACAAAGGAAGAATTCTTAGTAACTGAGTCACCGCACTAGTGAACCATTTCCAAGTTCCAACCCATATCAGTGTTCCAGCTATCCTTAATTGAATTAAGAAGAAATTCAATTAAGAATTCTTCGAAGCTATGAGTATCTGAAAATTAACCTCATATGCTTTGCTACTGTTGGCCTACTTTAGTTTGGATAAACTGGGGACGATCGCTTCATACAAGATGAAATATAAAAATAGAAGAAAAAATAACTAAATTTTCTTTTATAAAAATAAAAGTGGAAGTCATCTAAGCATGAGCTTTGAGGTCGAACGAGTGCAAAAGTTTACAAAAGCACAAGTGTGTTTACTAAATCCAATCACTATCTTTCTCTATGACAGTGCTTGTGTCTTCCAATGAAAATAACTAATAATAATTTTTCAAACCATATCCCAGAAACATTTCATGCAGAACAAATTCCTAGATATGAAACTAACATAAAATTCTGAATATTAATAAAACATAGGTGAAAAAAAAATGAATCTTGTACCTGTGAATAATTTGAAAGCAGAAGGAATGCTCCTCTTTTCTTTAGCCCAGAAGACAGCAGCTTTACTTGGCTTATAAAACCCTGGATCTATGATGATCGGGCGTGCCCTCTCATACCTGTATGAACCATGTCAACATAAAAATCTGATAATCCTACAAGAATAATAATAATAATTTTGGAGATTGGATCTTACTCCCTCCAACCAATATCGCTCGTGTGCCTAATGAAGTTAAAATCCTTAGGCATGTATGAAAAAACATGAAGAATATCTGCATATAACAAAAGGAACAAGGCGATAAGAAACAAAGAGAAAGGCAAATAAATAAAAAGTCATATTTTGGATCGAAACTCCTTTTTTCGTCACTATGGAAACTCCCAATTTCTTTCGAATAAGAACCCTGAAGTGGAAGATTATGACGAGGACCAAACCGCTGAAGTGGTTGATCCAATGAATAATACACGGTGAAAGAAAAGTAGTCAAATAAAAGGATATAATTTTTGTAAAAGTAGAGGAAGGATACCGTCTTGGGGCATCAGAGGATAATCCGCAGCGCTGAGATTTATAAACCAGCTCCAATCCTTGACCTCCCTCAGCAGAATGGCAACAGCGTGGAGCGTAGAAACCACCACGGTCGGCCCCTTTTCCGACACCGGATTAGCGTCCTTCAGCACCAGAACATTGCCAAACTCCAGAAAAGTGGCTACCGACGAGGCGTAGGCCACCAGATCCGCGCGCTCCTCGGGCGGCGAAGCGAGGTCGAGGTGGAGGACATAGAAGTTCCATGGGTGGTACAGTGCCCGTAGGAGCCGCTTGACGCGGCGTCCGTCGCCCCTGGTGCCGGAGATCAGGTAGGCGAGGCGTGGAGGTGCGGGAGGGCGGATGTATCCGGGGGATCGGTCTAGATCGGAGGCGCGGTGGGGTTTGAGTGGGCTGAGGGGTCGGACGAGGAGAAAGAGCGCGAGGAGGGGAATTGCGAGGAGGAGCACCACCCACTTCTGCTGGACTGGGAAACCGTGGGAGGTGCCATGGGGCCTCCTCATCGTGGTGGAGGCAGGCGGGGATTAGGGTCCCGACATGGACGCCGGCGACGCGGCGGCGGAAAGGCAAAAAGGAAAGAAAAGCCAGGGTGGGAATTAGAATATAAAATATAGCTAATTTTCAAATAAAACCCTAAACTATTGTTAAATTAGATATAGCATACCATACCGTATTTACTTTATGTTTATAATAATTATGTTTATAATTATTAGAGTTTGATATTCTGAACATCGCCTCATGCGCAACTCGTGTGCGATAATTTTTTCACCTTCCGATTCAATCGTGATTGCATAATAAATAAGAAATACACAGTATTTCCTCCGCTACGATTTCACCCATGCACAGCATCGATTCATCGGCGATCGATAGAATTCCGATCGGATTACGATCGGAAACGGTCGCGATTGTGGTTGCCAATGGCGTGGAATCCAGATGCGATCCGGTCGGCACCAAGTCCGAGAAGATCGCGATCGAAAACGGCTATGATCACGACCGGCAACGCCACAACCACGGGCGACCATAATTACAACTGTTTCTGATCGTGATTCGGTTGGAATCCGATCATAACCCGACCAGACTCCGATGTCGGTAGGATCGCGATCGGATTCCAATCATATTGTCATCAGATTCCGATCAAATCGTAGCTGAAATTCGACCTTCCGCCGACGAGTTCGAGCGATGTCGAACGTGCAATTATTATATATTTTTCTTCGTCATGAATATAGTGTGTAAACACGGACCGAGTACCAAAACTCTATAATTATTATTATAATAATATCGGAATAAAAAAATTGAGATGAAAAATATATTGACACGCTGTTTTAATATATATATATATATTTAAAATGATCCCTAGACAATAAAAATATAAAGGGGCACATTATTTTTATTATAAAAATGAAGTTGTTGATTGGTCTTTGTCACGAATTTTCTCACTAATCACGTATGAAATAGATAATTTGCCGCAAAGATAAAAGTAATTTGCATATTTTTATTATGTTTATTTTTCAAAACGCTCCATTAACATTTTTAACTCTTGAAGTTTGATTCTTTTTGGTGTTTTCAATTTGGATATCTTTACCTTTGCTAAAATAAAAAATGTACAATTTTTTTTTAAATATGTTTTAATTTGTACAAAAAAAACACAACCTAATTCATTATATTTATTAAGGGAATGTTCTAATAAAATAAGATTGGTTGCTAATAAAATTTAACATCTCAGTTCATTGTGTTCGTAATCAAAATAATAGTAATAAGGGCACTTCTTATTTATTATAAATTAAGTATTACAATAACAATTAAATTAGACTCTATTCGCTAGTATATTATTATTTATATTTAAATAAATTTTATTTTATTTTATCATTATTAATCGAGTTTTTTTTAATTTGTTTTATTTCTCGTTTGATTTATATATTTGTAATAATTTTCATATCGTTTAACTGAAATATTTATCGATTGTTTAAGAATATATTTATATCATCTTAAATGTATCCTATCGAGTTTTTCTCAATATGCAATCTCAAATTTTTATTTTAATATTTTTATTTTTTATTTTATTTATTCTCGTATATCTATATATCCATTTTAATATTATCATCTCTGTAATTTTTATTTTCCGGTCACATGCTTAAATCATAATTTAACATTAAAATTTATATAATATAGCAAATTTAATTATCTTCTTTTATTAAATTTATTTTTAAATTTTAGAAGTACTTTATGTCCACTCAATCATCATCATCATGTTTTTTGTATTCAATATAAAATATCTCTTTCAATTCCATCATTATTTTATAGAAAAATTCTAAATACTTAAAATTTTCTATTACATACAATTCATCATCTCATATTTTAATAATTATTTTATTAAATTTAAATTTCATATATTTTATTGAATCTACAATCTTTTATTTTTAATATTTACTTTCAAAATTTACTCTTTCATAAATTTTATTTATTAAAATAATACATTGAGATCCTAATTAATATCGACTATTATATTAAAATAATTTTAACTTAGTAAATTTTATCTAAAGAAACATAATTTACTCGGAAAATGAGTGGACAAAGTATCGTTTCGACTAGGACTAAAATAAATGGGTTATTTTTTTTATTATTATTAGAAGAAGTGAGAGTACAATTAAAATTTCACAATAATAAAATATGAAAAAATATCTTTATTAAAATTTTTTTTTTATATAGTTAAAAAACTATATTATCATGGAGATATGTGAATCTTATAGACACTAACAATTAATATCAAAATCATAGTTCATATCAAGATATGCACCTTAAACGAAAAGTACGACTTCTATATCGGAATTAAGAGAACCAAATACCAGACAACTTCGAATGACTCAAACACCTAATAGAAAGTCCAATTGGATTAAAAGAATAGAACAACTAAAAAAAAGTGCAATTAGATTAGAAGGACTATACTGTAGATAGACGATCAAATGTGATTTTGAAAACGGATAGATTTGAGGAGGGGTCAATATAATCCTTCGTTTGAAAAGAGATTATTAAGAGTATTGAAAATACAATTAAAGTTCTATTTTGATAAGATATAACAAAGATTATATGGTTATAAGATGAAAAATAATTTCTATTGAAATAAAATTGTTTGAGTATAATTCAAAAATAAAATTATGAGAATTTATGATACAAAAGGTGAATCTGTCAACTTAACGATCCATACTAGTCTGTCTTCAGATCGTCGTGAGGGAGATAAATTATGATAAATTTTTAGCCCTTAAAATTAATAACTAACGTATAGAAAAATAATATTTTTGTATTTACGAGAGATTAATATATTACCTATACAATAATTATATGTTAGCCACCAGCCTTTCCGCAAGGGCTATTAGAATTTAAGTTTAATGGAGTAATGTGAATGGCAGAAATATTTTCATTATTTTGTTTATAACTCACATGGGACTTTTTGACCTCGCTCTTCCGCACCGAGCCTATGGAGACCAAAGGTACACTTAATCACATCTACCGTCCATCATACTTTACCAGTAAATATAGACCGTAGGATTATGTCGAGTACGATAACTAAACATGACCCAAGAAACAACGGAACGCAGCACAGGCATCATCACCTCCGCCGGCCGAACCACGTGGCGGAGAGAGTGAGCGATAGACTCATCGGCGTAGGCGCGGAAGACTCGAAGGAATCCTCGGCGACCTCGTCGGCGATCGCATGGCTGCCGGGGCAGAGACATTCGATCTCGAGGCCAAGCGCTGGGTCGACGGGTCTTGGCATCCCTGCCGCATCTCTCCGAGGTCCCCCCCCCTCTCTCTCTCTCTCTCTCTCTCTATCCCCACTCGATCTCTCTTCCTTTTCGCCTAATTCGTAGCGGCTACCTGCTTGCATCTTTTAGGAACATTAAGAAACCCATTACACCGATCGATCAAGTAGGGAATAGGGGTAGATCGCTTTGTTTTAGATCGACTCTACGCCCTTGTTTTAACCGGTGATCTTGGGTTTTGACTTTCTCCTAGTGAAACAGAGGTAGAATATCTTCCACCGCTTTGGGTAAACGGATGTAACGCCAAATGGTAGTTCAGATCTTCAACGAACAAAACTATGGTTTTTTAGTCGACATGAAACTTTCATTTGTTTGTATATATGCATAAATTTGGCAGTAAATATGCAGTTTGCGTTTTGCAATACATCTACAACAATTTGTTTCTGCACGATTTATAAGTTGAAATGTGGCCTGCTCGTGCAGTTCATATGATGATAATTTTGGTATTCGTCTCAACATGGAAAGTTGTGGTATGGAAGATATCGTCTTGACTAGAGAAGGCATGATTGAGCATCTACGATTTCGTTCAAAGCCTCTTCAGGAGGGAGACTGCTCTCTTCTCAAACAAGGAGAAAAAGTTCTCGCCGTGAACAATGAGCAATCTGACAGCTTGTACTTTGATGCCGTTATAGAACAGGTAAATTTACTTCCTGTTAACTATCATCCATCCTTGAGTGTTAATGTAATTGTGGTTAAATTGAATAGACAAAAAAGAGCTTTTACCTTAGGGCTGTCCAAATTTGTATCTCATGTGAGATGAAATCGCCCTTCTTGCCATTAGTATCCATTTTCATTTTGGGTAGAAACCATCCTTCTGTGAAAGCATTTTCATCTGCTTCTAACTCTAAAACAATGATGTTGTATGGTCATTCACCTTATTTACATTTCCTGGGGAAATTTTCTGGAGCCATTTAAAATCAACACTTTTCAAGGAAACTCCTTTTGTCAATTTCGGCAACATATAGTTTCATTGAAACATAATTCCTTGTAGGCTGAAATTCTGCTCAAACTCACTCAAGCAAATAGTACGTTAATTAATGGAAATTTTATGATTGGCCAACACTTGGAGTTCGGGACTCTGGAATTTGGACGTGTAGAGTTACTAGGAAGATTAAAGTAAATTTTTTTAATATTACAGTACCATTAATTATCTTTAATATATGAGAAAATTCGGGAAAATATGTTGAGATCCTATGGACATATTCAGAATTGATCATAGATTCTATAGTTAGAAGAATCAAATATATTAGAATGGAAGGTGTATGGGGTAGTAGGAAATCAATGAAAACATTAATCAATCTAATAAAATAATATAAAAATAATTTAATCAATTTGAACATTACTAATAGTATTTCCTTGCATAGAGTTCAATCAAGGTATGACATTCATTTAACCCTAAATAGTTGGAACAGAAACGGCTTGCTAATGACAGCAATGATGATGATTAAACAAGACAATTTATATTAGGAAACTTTCTCCTCTTTATGACTATGGGCAAAAAGTATAGCTGTATAATAAAAATATTTGCATGCCATGCTCTCAGGTTAGATAGTTTGGATAAATTGCCGTGTTGATAAACTTGTTGGTTACATGCATATAAGAATTATGACAAAAACAAATAATGATAAGCTCTCCATTGCTTATTTTTCTAGAGTTAAAGAGATGATGAATTAATCCATGTCTTTTCATAGACAAGCGTATTCAACAGATCTAATCATTAGATTCTTTGAAAATATTATCATATATTGGTCGGTAAGTTAGGTTGCCTTCTGAAAAACTTATCAGAGTTACATAATTTGGCAGGTACAGAAGGTGAGACACTCAGGCAGGTTGCCATGCAGATGCACTTTTATGGTCAAATGGCTTTCGCCAATGCCGAATAGGATAACTACTGTTCCATTTAAGTCGATTATGAAGCTTTCTGATGAAAACATCAATAGCCACCCAGTTATATCTGCATTCTTGGCTGACATGCAAGCTCCAAATGATGTGATATTTCCTCCTCCCTTTGGTTCATTAGAAAATAATACCGGTGAGGCTAAACTCTTTCACATACTGGAAAAGCAAGTAGAGGAGATAAGCAAGCTGGCAGATGCATCCGTATTGTCAAACAATGTCTTTTTAGGTACAAATTCTTTAATTCTTAGTTTGCCTATTCAAAATATTAGAATCTTCGATTCTTTGGTAACTTTTGTTAAAATGAAGTAAATATAAACAAATGGATTACTTTCTTTAGAAAGTTACAACTATACTGATAGTTCACGTATATAATCACAACCCTCCTCTAAAACTGCCCTTGCCACAAAGTGCACCTCCTTGCTCTTACCCCTATGAACATGACACCAAGAAAACATCATATCAGCCCCTGCCGTTTTAATGCTCTCCACAAGTTTAGTTACCCTCGACAAGATTCAACATGTGCACTCAGTTTTTCTGGGCTGGTTTGGCTGTGTGTTTATCGTGCAATAGAATTTATACTTTATGTACACCATTGCTTATAGAAGATGATGTAACCTGTTTCAACAGAACATTCATGATAATTTTCCTATTTGTAGCATTGCACTAGTAAAATCAATTATATTGCAGCTGACTCCGTTGAACAAAATGAAGTCGAGTCTAAAGCTATCACCAAGAAACAGATCAAAGGACGGAATGATGTAGTCCTTGTGAATCATTTTGATAATATTTCTTTACTCAGTCCTCTGGCAGCCCGTGCAGCTCTTGCTTCCTTGGTGCATGAAAAACTTTCAGATAAACAGCAATGTTATAACATTTGCTTACAAGAAACTGTACTGGACCTCCTTCCGAAAAATGAAAAGCCCAACTCAGATCCATATGCATTAGTAGAAGCCAGAGTGATCCAGGTTGATGCCATCGCCATGGATAACGGTACTGAATTTCCACTGTCGCTACTAGTAAAAGGAAAGTCTCTTTCTAATGATTCCCCATTTTCAGCTACTTCCCTCAAGAAATCGACCAGAGCATCTAAAGTACCAAGAAACAAGAACCTGGCCTCCTCTGCAAATCATTCAGAAAGGTCAAAAACCATTGGGAACTTAAATTATGAAGTCACAGCTCGGATAACCCGTTCAGCAGCAAGAAAGAAAATGTCCGAATTAGCTGACGAAGGGCCTGTAGAAGAGCTTTCCAGTTCAGTAAACACCAGGCTAATGGTTTCTGGACAGCAAGTAGTGAGGAAACTTGTGTACAATGGTCCAGCTTTTGTGGAAAGAAATGATGAAAATCTTGCTCCAGCTCAGAAGATTGAAAGCAAGAGTAGTGCATTGGTCTCAACGTATAAAGAAATCAGTAGTGATAGCAAACCCAAAAAGACGAAAAGGACCGAGGAGTCCAGTTTTGGCATTACTGAAGATCAAGGTGACAAAAACATTAATGATTCCTATACTTCCATCACTGGTTTTGTAGTTATAATCACGATGTACGATTATGAATTTCCTACAGGTGTGATCTCGAAAGATGAAGAAACCTCAAAGGCTAAGAAAAAGAAGATGGCTTCAGAGAAACCTGTATTAAGGTTCTCACCACGGCTTAGAGCTCTTTCATCAGCCCGCTCATGCTGAACAATCCTTCCTGGCTTTGAACAAGTAATTCTCTGAGGGCTTTTTAATTCCTTTTGATTTCTTAGTAGTGCAAGTGCATAGTCACACAGTATAGAAATGGATGATTCTTTTATGTTTGGGTTGTATCCTTGCTGTCCTGCTCTTATGTTAACAAAACTGTTTTTTGCTACCATGAGAACCTTATCAGGTTCGTGAACACCACCAGGTCGCCCAAGCAGATCCTCTCATGGGCCACCCTACGTCACTTGCCTTTCTTTGTCTTCTGAAAGGAATTCAAGTGAATTCATGAGGCAAAACCATCAATTATTAGTTCTCTCTATCTCTACATCGAACATTTTACCAGAAATGAGAATTGACCAAAAGACCCTCTTTCAGTTTTTAATAAAAAAATATGGCTGCATTTATTTATTTATTTTCCAAAATACGTACAAAAAAAAAATCTGGTTCACAGCACATCCTGATTTGTAAATCTGTTAATGTTTTTTTTTTCTCAGTTACATAGAAAGACTTGTTATTAGAGAAAGCTTTATATGTTCGAATAGAATGTATCAAAGCTTAGAATGCTTTAAACTTGTGATTTTTGTCAGTTACGTCTTATTGTTTCTGCTACGATATTTCGCTTGTTGTTATCTCAGATAGGAATAATTCATGCTAGTGTGTTCCTCGTCTCTTGTTGCAATTTTACAGGTCACTTTTGAAGGATTATAAACCAGGGTTTAATGCTGCAGTTTGGAACGCCCTTTGCTAGTGAGCCAGGGAATCAGCAATAGCAAGGTAGTCTCTCTTTTCCCAGTGCATGCCGATCTTTGCATTTTTGGTGATAGAAACCTTGCAAAAGTATGCATGTTAATACTAATTTAGTTATTATTAATATACTTTAAGCTGGACTGCTTTATTATTAATATGAGTGAATCATCTCTTTAAGCCGTTCGATATAAATATTTTTAAGCTTGGGAAGGTAATTTAGGAATGGTAATTAAAACGACAAGAATGTTTTAAAGAATATTTTTGATATTTTACAATTTTAGTGGGATAAATGACACTTCTTAATTAAATTCCCTCTAGCTAGAGCTGCCCCTTCTTGAATAAATAGTTCATCATTGTGATCTTTAATCAATGGCAAACCAAATTCCAGTGCCACATTAACATAGTGCTTGATGTTCCCTTATTGGTTGGCCCCCCAAAATAATGAAGTCCATTATTGAGAGTCATGGACATGTCCATCACCCTGACTCGATACTCCACACTTATCTTTCCAACGTTAAAGCTGTGTAAAAGTTCGGTTAAATAAAAAAAAAATTGACCGAATCGATCGAAATTGAAAGTTCGGTTAGTTCGAAAGTTTATTTAAAATATATATATATATATATATATATATATATATATATATATATTTCGGTTTGGTTTCAATTTGGAAGAGAAAATAATCGGTTTACTGATTAACCGAACTAAAATATATCAGTCGATTGATGAATTTGTGATTCTCTCCCGTGTGCTTCTTCTCACTCTTGAGCATCCTTCGTGTCCTCCTCCCTTGACTCTCAAGTGTTCTGTTTTGAGTACCTTTCGCGTTGCCCTCCTTTGATTTTCGAGCACGCTTTGTCTCGATTCCTTAGGATTCCGAGCACTCCGTCCTGAATCTCGAGCACTTTTTATCTCGTCCTCTAATCCTCCCTCCCTCCCTTTCTCTTTCTTGATTTTTGAATATCTTTATGTGCATCAATCGATATATTTATCAGTCTATTGATATTGAAAAATTATTTTTTTTAGATTTTTAATCAATTTATTATTAATTTAATCAGTTTGATTTTATTAAAAATTTTGATTAGTTTGATTGTATTATCTCTCTTTAGCTATTAAATACACTCCTATTTAAAGATCTATTTCACAAAAGGTTGAAACCGTTAAATTTGGGGTCTCCACGGTCTCTTTGGACCATTGTGAGAGAAGTAAATCATGGGTAGTTTTTGATCTCGACACGATTGATAAGATAATGGAGGATCATTTTGAATCCGAGTAAGGATTTTAAATCTTCTATCGATGAATGATCCGTGTTCATTTCACAACTATCACATTGCCTTGCGAATGCTCCATCCCGTGGAAACCCTATTCAAAGATTCATGATTCAATCCTTTTTATGTATACATTTTTCTTTTCGATTGTTATATAAATAGGTCCATATGACTCTCCTATTCAAAGATTCCTAAACGAACCTTCCTCTATCTACTATATTTTTCCCTTCGATTGTTAAATGAATAGGTTTCTCTTACTCTGATTTGATGATTCAACTTTTCTTCACCATCGTTGAGGGATTGACGATGAGAATGTTGAGAACGAACGTAATCATTTTTTTTTTTTGGTTATAGATGATCCAACCTCCCTCCATCTACTAAAGCTATCCCTTTGCTAGTTAAATGAGCAAGTCTCTATGGTCCTATTTCAAGATTCGCAGTTCAATGGGTCTCCGACTATTCCGCGGCCATTAAGATTTATTCATAGGATAATAAAATTGAGGCACAATATTAAAAGTTTAAAATTAAGGTTTTTTTTAGCCACTCATTTCAGATGTTTTTTAACATCAATTTTATAGCCATATAAAAGAAGATAAATCATATTTGTATCTAATTAAAAATTAATACAGAGATATTTCAAAAAAAATTACAACCTGAAGATGAAGATGAATTTGTGCTGGAAGCCGTATGATTATTTTACAAATTAATTTTATAAATAATATTTTGCATCAAAATTTTCTAAAACTCACATAAATTATGTCAATATATTTGAACATACAAGCAATCATTGCGTCACGTGCGGACAAATAACTATTTCGCTGCCAAATTTGAAATTAGTAAATATTTAATTCCATAGAGTAAATTGATGAAAGAAATATAAGGACATAATTTTTTGAAATATTTAATTTGAAAGTTAAGGATATAACTAGTTTGCTCACTCACAATTTCTTAAATACATTCGAGCATAGCCAGCCAGCAGTCATTGCGCAACGTGTATTTTTAAATATACATTTTATGAGATTTATAAATATTTTCTAGGTATTGTCCGCATCTGAAATTAGTAAATATTGATTTGGTAAATTAAATGTATATTTAAAAATCTTACTTTACCTAATATATATTTTTTATTGACATCAAAATATTTAAATTTTTAATCCCATTAATTTCTAAGAGGGATTGAAATATCTCAGATGAAATCGAAGCTCAAGTAGCTTCGATCGGTCACTAAAGATAAATCAAAAAAATATTTATAATTTTTTCACGGTTAAATTTAGACTCCACAGTCGTATCATCCCTAAATGACGATCCAATATCGAAGTCGTACTTCGTCCATCAGATAAACTCTTGGATTCTAAAAAATATTTTTTTTTTAAATTTATCACTAAACAATATCACAGTAGATGGTCGAACTGTGTTTTTTTGTAGAATGTCTCTCCGTTTTTGTCAGAGTATCGTGCCCCTAGAGGTTATGTAATGTGATTTCGCATCATATGACATAGAGTCATTCATTATTTAAATCAAACGTGATTGGGAAAAGAAAAAGAAAAAAAAGAAAGAACTATGCACTGATGCTAATACTTCAAAGTTTCTAAAAAAGAATAAATAGGTCATTTGTAAATTCAACTGAGGCAACAGCTCGTACCTCCATGGATTGCGCAATGGAACTGGAATCATTCATTCATCCCCTGCATCATCGACTTTGGGCTTCTTAATTTGGACAAATGAAAATAAACAAATAATCGTCATGATTGTATGTTCTCCTTCTTCAGGATAAAATCGACAGCCTCTTCCACAGTATCCACCACCTAGAGTAGCAACAAAGAGACAAAATCCACCTATCTTGCGTTAGTTTACATTCCTATCAAAACTTTGTAGGAAAACAAATCAATATCGAAGGTAATTTCGTTTTTTCAATCCTTTCGCAACTCTCCTCTTTCTTTTCCTTCTAGGCACAACCAAATATTCGAGACTCTA
The DNA here is from genome assembly GCA_025175895.1 of Wurfbainia villosa. NCBI lineage: Eukaryota > Viridiplantae > Streptophyta > Magnoliopsida > Zingiberales > Zingiberaceae > Wurfbainia > Wurfbainia villosa. The sequence goes on along the minus strand of CM045997.1, from coordinate 3,171,408 downwards.
ATAGCATCCAGTTTAGTAAAAGAGCAGTTCAATACACGAAATTTCTGTCACATGGAGTATTAGAAAAAGATTCATTGTATTACAGTCTTATCTTACTTTACAAGAGATTATTTTCAGAATTCATAAGAAGACTCTTCTTCGATAACATATAGTTTAGTGCGAAACTATAACAAATGTGCCTTAGCATATCAAAAGTCGAAAGATTTTACAGTAAGATTTAAAAAAAATCTCTTTTAAATGAATTAAATTGACCTACCAGGTCTGCTGCATACTGTTCGTCATTGTCTTTGCCCTTGAACACCCCAGTCCTAGTCAGAATAGGAAACCAAGGATGTCCCGCCTGCGATAGAGAATAGTAAAACAAAATAATTAAAGCACATTCAGATAATAAACCGAGCCTTAAGAAGAATTTGAATCTCCTCGAGAAGAAACACTGTCAAAGTTCAATCCGAAAGTAAAGAAAATTGCGACGATTATGCCACAGACCTAGCAGTTTCAGCCCTAAACAAATGTTTTCTCAAAACACACTTTTTGTGGGACTTCTTTGAACTGAGTTACAATCACTTGTTGAGCGACCAAAGTTAAATAGAATACGTTCTTCTGAAATAGTAGAAACCATTGGTAAAAAACAGTCAGGGAAGCTAGATTGATATATATAACAAACGGCGGTCAAGTAGTTCAAAGAGAACAGGAGGAAAAACAGATCAGAGCTAGCTAATCGAGAATTTCGTCATGACAATGTCATGCTGGATGCTAATTTACCCGGCCGATGTGGCAGATTGTACATCACAGCCAACATCAGTTAGCTTGACCACAAAAACTTGGATGCCAAGTCAAATGGTCTACGTTTTGAAAAGGTCAACAACAATTTAAGATTACACATCACTTGATGACAAACTGGAAGTGATCCTGTATAAGTTTATTCTGAATCCATAGCCACATACCTTCTTAGCACCATTGACATCGACTTCAGGATTATCTCCGATCATATAGATAATATCGAATGCAAAGTTCTTGTTGACCCTAGTCTCAGCTGGATAAGTAGTCAATGCTAGTTTAGTCAGAGTAGATTCAGCATTCTTGAACACAGATGGATTTGGTTTGCCATAAGATGTATACTCCAGTGGGCTGCTATGAATTCTGCATTTGATGTAAAGAGTTCAAGGAACATGTAAAATTACATTACCTTATTACTCAGAATAAAATAACCACTTAGAATAGTGAAACATATTATATTTGTCGAGAAATGTAAAATGATATGGAGATCATATTCATTGCATGCTTTGACCAATTGTATTGTTTCCTTGTGTATTCCTATATGAAGTTTTTGTATATGTGTTTCCGGGTACTCCTTTATCATTTCATCCAATAGGAATAGTTCTTCTAATTCTATGAATCTTTTTAGAACGTTTTTCTCTTGAATATGATTTAAAAAAGTTTCGGATTGTTTGCTATTCAACGAAATTACCAGTGCTAAATCTAGTACCTGTTATATATGCTTTCCAGTGCTATCCTGAAAGCACCCATCCCGAGACGCTCGCAAGGAAATGCAGCCTACTAAGGTTGGAGTATGTCAAAACTTCAAAAAGAATGCAAATTTGCAAACTACAATCAACATTTTCTATCAGCCAAAACTATTTGAAACGATGACAATAGCCTTAAATTTTAGCTCACCTGGTATTCAAGATCATCTGCTGCAAAATATAAAGGCGGTTGATGCCCATTTCCCTTACCAGGAAGACCACCATATCTTAAGATATCACAAAGCACCTATAACTCCACAACATAATGGAAAATTCATTTACAAAACCAAGGGAACAAACAGATATGAGTCTCAACTAGTTGGGATCTGATACACGAATCTTATGGCGACAATGAACTCTGTACAAAGCATGATTTGAGTTCTCTACATTACCATGAGACATGAGTACAGTGCCTCAGGGATGCAAAAAGTAATTATAATGACACATATTCTCAAGCTATCACCATACATGAATATTTTTGCAAATAAGTTGCACCAGAAGAAAGTGGAGAAAAAGAGTACCTGAATATCCCTTCCCCAATCGACAGGATCACTGACAACAAATGCCCCTCTAACCCTCTCAGAGTGCACATTAAATTTTGATTGGGAACCTAATTTACAATTTTTATCAAATGATTGCTTGAGACTCCAGGTTTTGTACTGAGAAAGGGGGTCAATGTGATTGAAGTATGAGGCATAGTCATCAATAGAAATAACTTTCCTGCACACAAATATAAGGCTGCTAGGAATAACATACTTCCAGAAACTGGAGGGCAAAAAAATAAAAACAAAGAAACCAAATACTGATTTTTTTTCCCTTACTTGAATCCATACTCTGCCATCACTAGGGCAGGTTCTCCTTTTCCAACTGCAACTATAAGTTCATTCTCAAATCTGCATACTATAAGTAACATATTTCGTTATACGATGTTCTGTCCTTGATAATGAATTATGACAACCTACTTCTATGAGACAATCTTGATTGTTATTGTACACAAACATTGCATCGAGTAAGAACAAAAATGGAACAACTTTAGGTAAACCTCCTTGCATATTTCATAAACTACAAATCACATCAATATGTTAGGTAAATTTCCTTTTATTATCGGTGAACCTTTAATTTTTGTCAAATTTCAGCACCTGCTAACCAATTGTCGAAAAGGTGAATGCCCGAGCACTACCTGCATCACAATCCAATCAGTTGACAGTCTTGAGAGATCATATGCTAAATACCAATTTAGAAAGCTTAAAAAAGATTCGGTTACTAATCATAAAAGTGAAACTAAAAATTTTAGATGCGTTTCTTTTTCCCTGCAGGACAGGAAGTGCCTAATAACATGATGGAAGACCTCTAATACTAACATCGGCCTACTGATATAAACACAATAATGTTAAATTCACAATTTTGTTTCACTGACAATGTAAACATAAATAATAAGAAAAAAAAATTCTTATGTGTTTTCTTTTACAATCTTCAGTTTTTACATGATTGTCATTTGCAAAGACTACTTAGTGTACAAGAAACACAAAATAACATCAAGAAGTCAGTCCTAACTATTTTTGGTCAGTTATATAAAACTTTCCCTCCATTTGTTTAACCATGTCATCAAGAAAGCAAAGGTCGACTGGGTTTTCTTAATTATGTATGTATGTATATATGCATATATATATATATATACTCTTCACATTCTAAAATCTAATAAAATTTTCTATTTATAAAATCTAAAGGTTGTTTTCTTCTCTCTTTGACACAAATTTGTTAATCCACAAGGGCTCTTTTCAGTACGAAAATACGACTACATAGGATCCTAAATCAGTAGTTAAACTTTGTCAATATAATCCAAAATATGGAGAAATACATGAAGGATAAAACTTACCTGTAGAGGTGAAATAGAAACTCCCAAAAGCTCACTCAACTCCAAAGATCGTTTAGTTTCAGGGACACCACCTCCTGTTCATTTATACAGTTAAAGTTTCAGGTAACTTTTCTTACCATCATTTAGGTAGGTTCCACTTCGTATTGCACAAGCACATGATAGGCTTAGTCTACATAATGAAAATGGTAACAATTAATCTATTCATTACAGAGGTATCTATCAAGTATAGAAGCTATCTGTCATGTAGACAAATGTAAGCAATGTGTGTGTTGGCATGATGGAAATGGGATCAATTAGCCTATTCAGTATAAAGACCATCTATCATGTACGTATATGGGAACTGTGTACTTGTATGTGTGTGAGAGAGAGATGCTGTCGAAAACACCTCAATTAAAGGTTCTACCATGTTTGATAAGTAAATGATTCCAAAAGCCTAAGGAGTGTGTGTCAGAGAGAGAAAAAGATGTGCTAAAATTATCCCTACAGTAAAGTTTCCAATGTGTTTGTCAAGTGAATAACATCAGATTAAAAAGACTAGAGAGTGGCAAACATCAACTATAGCAGCAAAGGAAGTAGAGAGAAGATTTAATTGAGTAGTAAAATTTCAATCTGACAAAATTGAAGTTCGCTTTATGAAAATCGAACGCATTGTATAAAATTAGACTTAAACACAACCATAGACAAGGCTCACCATTTGTTAAGAACAAGAAAGGAACCTTAAGAGTGCCTGCCAAGAAGAAATTTGAGCTCTAGTCAGATGCATAAGCCAGATGCACAGCACGGAACTAAAAAAAAACAAAAGATGAACTTGAGAAAAAGAAGCTAATTTCCATACTTCACCAACATGAAATCATTTTAACAGTTATCTTAATTGTGGACGCCACTATGATACAAGGTAAATTCAAAAAACTTCCTAGGAAACTTTTCCTTTTGGTATATTACACTCTTTTTTTTTCACACATAAAACTGTAAATTTAATCATATGCTTAAATCCTATGCATGGCGATACCGTCGGCGTGGTAGAGCCTCCGCAGGGCGTGAGAGGAGCCTCCGATGGTGGTTCGGCCACGAAGAATGACGCCGTCAATGTCGAACGCGATCCCGAAGGAAGGTCTGCCAAGCCGAATAAGCCGCCTCAATTAAAGCGGAAGGAAAGGGAGGCGAATGGGCATGGGAGAGGAGAGGAGAGGCGAGTCGAGAAAAGGGAAGAAAACCTATCGAATTCCGGGCGATGAAGCTGCGAGAAGGACCGCCGGAAGCGCGGGTTCTCCGGCGGCGGCGAGGATTTGGACCTCGCCCTCGCCCGCGATGCCCGGAGGAGGACGGGACGAAACCCCATGGCTGCTTTGGACGCGAACGGCGAATCCCTTCGCACAAAAAACTGCAGTACATCAAATAAAATTATACTCTATTATATTTTACTGATTTCGTTCGTAATAATTTCATAATCCACTTAAAATATTTTAGCTTATCGCAAAGTTTTTTTAAAAATTTGATATTTTTTAATTTTTTATCAATTTGTATTGATATTGTATTTCATTTCGTCACTTTCTTTGATTTTGAATTTATCCTTATTTTTCGTCGCTTTTTGTTCCATTGGACGAATATGAATTTCATAGTCATCTACACCAATACTCATATTTGGATTTAATCTGAAAGTGTGTCATGATGTCTTGCCTTTTTGTTGGAGTAACGACTAATTGATTATTAGGGCCGTAAACGAGCCGAGTCAAGTCAAACTAAGCTTTGTAATATTCAGACTTGTTGATAAGATAATTAAGTCGAGTCAAGCCAAGTCTAAAATTAACCAAGCTATTGAAAAATCTGTTCAAGCTTGACTTGGTATTTTTTTTTTTTTGAGCTTGAGCTTGGCTTGTTTAATGGATATCTAGCTTCTAATCAAGCTTAATTCAAGTTTGTTTAAATATGACTTATTTAAACGTTATCAAACTTTTAAATCAAACTTGTTTGTTTATTTAAAAATTTACTAATTTAATTTTGGTTTATAAATAAGTATAAATAAATTCAAAAATAATTTTTAAAAGAGTATAATCATAAATCGACTTGTTAATATTCATGAACATTGTTCACGAACATTGTTCACGAACATTAATAAGCCGAACATATATGTGTTCAAGCTTGTTTATTTAATTTATCAAGTTGTTCAAGTTTGTTTATTAATTAATTTTGATGCATATTGAACGAACATAAACGAGCTCTTACCGAGTCGAACACCAAACTTGTTCATGAATGCTTGGTTCATTTACAACCCTACTGATTATGAAGCATATTTCTCGTACACTTTGAGAACCCTCATACATACATATATTTGAAGTTTTGTCATTATTATTAGTTTTCTAACATATTGAGTGCATTCTCTAACACATTCTTGTCACTCTAACTAATTTGACGATGAAAATAAAAATTATTATAGTATAAAAAAAATTCATTTACCATTAATACGAACTTATAATAATGTGACTTTAATCGCATCTAAATTTTCGACACAGTTCTAACGAATCAATGATTATTGTAATAATCAGCGATATGTTTTCAAAAAATTTGAGCCTTCTGATCATTGTCAATAATTACTTCAGTGTTGATAGTGACCCATGACTTCGCAAATACTACATCTTCATCGGGATACTAAATTGTTTGCTTCAAGTCATTTATCTCTAGTTTGTATTATGGGTCTATCTGTGATGAATGCGATGGTCGCTGAGTTTCTGGCATAGATGATGATGTTGGGAATTCTTTGTTATTGACAGTCGCATCAATATTAATCCATCTTGATTCATTAGAAGGCATTATGCCTAAGCACCGCTTTACCTACTAGGTAGTGGCGCATGGGAGATTGCGTACGACGGATCGCATGTCGTATGAGCCGAGGAAGGAGTGTGTCTTATGTCATTCTTGCGAGGAATCCAACGCTCACATCTTCTTCCGCTGCTCCTTTTATTATTCCCAAAAAATTAGAAGGCATTATCGATGATTGAGTAGGAGAAAATACATATGACAGAGTTTGCATTCCAAATTAACTATCCATAACTAACAAATATTATGGTGGATACATATAATTAAAACGAAGGCAGCGCAATGTTACTCGGATTTATCAAACAATTTTAAAAACTTTGAAAATTTAAGGATATTATGGAATATAAGAAATATTTGAAGGGTGTATTATGGAGGGAAGGAAAATTGAGAATATTGGACATTTTAATGAATATGAATATTTCGAGAAGATATAATTTTTTACATGTTTTGAGAATTCAAAAGATTTGTAAAACAAGAATTGAAATTTCCATGCATCTTAAGAAAGAAGTAGAAAACGATAGAATTTCAAAACGAAAAAAAAAAAAAGTCGTAGAACGAATGAGAAAAATAAAGAAATGAAGATGTATTTATGAGTAAATTTTATTTTAAAAAAAATAAAAATCAATCATTAAACAACGGCTAAAAATTAATAGTTTTTTCAAGGACTCACGAATAATGTCCATTGTTGAACGCCGTTTGTTTTATCGTTAGCTGTTTTTTTTATTAATCGATATCTTTTTTAACAAACAAATAAACAAAAATTATTTTTTATTTATTTAAAAAAAAACAATAGGGAAAAAGACCGGTTCCGAAGAGAAAGCTCCTTTCCACAATAGGGAGGAAACTTTCTCTCCGTCGTGTCACTCGGTGGAAGTAAACTTTATCTATATAAGATCAAAGAGACGATCGTTTCATACTCATTTTTAAAATAGATTAAATATCTTTTTAGATTCGCACCTCTAAATTTTAAGTATGGCTCTGAGATGCTCTAACATATCAAAATGCTTTACAACATGAGAATAATACGTTCATCATCTTTCTCTTCCTTTCTAATTCAAAAAAGGTTGGAGCCAACCTGCGACCTCGACCCAGTCCCAAGGAGAAATCGTGAAGGGAGTAAGCCAAGGCGACCGAGAGATATTACCCTGGCTGGGCCTATGGCCCTTGACGAGTATGGTACCAACAGAAGGGGGCCCTTCATCTGAGAAAGGAGGATACATCTGTTCGAGCTTAACTTGATTTTTTTTTTTAACTTAAGTTTGACTTGAATTTGAATTGAACTTGACTTATTTAATGAGTATTAAATTTCTAATCAAGTTAAATTTAAGTTTAAATCAAGCTTGATTAAAATTTGTTTAAGTTTGATTTATTTAAATGTTAAAAAGCTCTTAAATCAAATATATTTGTGTATTTAAATTTTTAATATTTTAATCCTTATTTATAAATAATTTTTAAAATAATTTAATCTAATATTATTCACGAACACGATTCACGAATATTAACAAGTCGAACATATTTGTATTCAAACTAAACATGTTTATTTAATTTATCAAATTATTTAAGTTTATTTATTAATTAACTTTGATACATATGTAAATGAACTCTTATCGAATTGAACACTAAATTTATTCATAAACATTTAATTTATTTTCAACCCTAAGCTCAGGGCCTTTAAATAGTCTGGCCGGCTCTATTGCTGGATGCTTCCCTTTGCGCGTCGAGTGCGTGACGGAGGGAGAGGTGTCCACGTAGCATGATCACCGTTGATTGGCATCATGTGAGCATCTCTCTTCGATTACGCAGATTGACAAAACGCGCTCTGTATGCTATAATTTTATTTATTTATTATATATTTGTTTTAAAATAATAATAGGAATTGATATGCTATAATTAATTACTTATTTATCATAGAAAAATTGCGTTTGCCGGGAGTCGAACCCGGGTCTATTGCTTGGAAGGCAATTATCCTGACCGTTGGACTACAAACGCGCACAGTTTCTCGGTGAATTATAATATAAATATCACTAGTTAAACTTTTTAGTTTATTGGGAGTAACACGTTCTGCAGTTAATCCAAAAATAACGCAGCTCTGATCAATAAGATTTCAGAGATGTTGATAGTTGTTTGATAACGATAAAATGCAATCCCTGTAGGGTTGACGGATGACGGTGGCTAAAATATTACGGTGTTTAATATTTATAGAAATGATATGAATTAATTTCGGAGAAGATTTATAGTTCTTTTTTGAATTCAAAAAATTTTTATATGTCTTAATCACCACGTCAAAGTCTATAAAGTTCTCCGTGATTTATCTATCTTATAATGACCGTGGAATAGATCGGTAGAAATCGTGGAATCCGCGATTAACTAACTAAACTCGTTATTTGAGCTTTATAAGGGTAGATTTTATGAAAGTTTATATGCTTATTTTTCCTTGCAATTTATCAAACAACATACGAGAAATTTAAAATTGTTCAAACAACGTCTCATGCTTTCATATTTATCAAATAATACACTTAATTCTCTTTTTACTCCTCCCGCCAAATAGACTTGTAATTTAATGCTGAGAGAGAATTTACATGCATCCGAGCCACAACTGGAAATCCCGAACCATCCAAACGTAGTGTTGGAAATTCAAATTTCAATACCACAGTAGTGTTGCAATCCCTGCACCACCATTGTGGTGCTGAGATTTGCAATTCCACTATGGTGTTGGGATTTAATTTTCAGCACCATCTTTTTTTTCGATACAAGTCAAAATTGGGAGGTAGGAGGATTAATATTGTAAAATTCGTATTGTAAAATCTTTCAGTTTATGTCAAGATTTCGGAATTTGAACTCCTCTAAGTTCATCAATAGGTTTCGGTCAGAACTCATTAATGATCTTATTCACCTCTTCTTCGATCCAATCCAAGTCCATTGAGTTTGAGTAGTGCCCCTCTGTGTATCTGTGACCAAAATTTTTGATATTCAAGATTTTATTACGTATTTACAGTAATATTTTAGATATCAGACCGATATAAATTAGAAATCAGATAAAAAAAAAGATGATGCTGAGAATTATATTCCCAGGAATACTGTGGTGCTGAGATTTGAATTCTCAGCATTATGTTTGGATGGTTCAGGAATTCTAATTGTGGCTCGAATGCATGCAAATTCTCTCTTATCATTAAATTGCATATCTGTTTAACGGGTGAAATAAAAAGAGAATTAAATGTACTATTTGATAAATATGAAAAATATAAGATATTGTTTGATAAATTATCGTTTTTTTTTCTAAAGATCATTTGCAAATAAAGGGCAGAGTATTCATTTAAAGGAAAATTTTATTATTTATAAAAAATATATTTTTTTAATTTAAATTCGTAATTTCTAAACACACATCAATAATAAATTACTCCGAATTAAACTTTCTCCGGACCTGCCCAGATTTTATATTAAATTTATTATTATGTTATTTTTATTGCTAAATAATTTATTATTTAGATTTAATGTGTGCAATTTTGATGAATGTATTAATTTTTTATTTTTGTTTTGTTAGGTAAAAATCTTAAAATTAAAAAATATATATTTGATGGGTTTATGGATCCAAGTCTCGGTCCAAGTTTTTCTTGATTGAGCAGGTCTCGAATTTACCCAAATCCATTTCAGATTCGTTGTCATCTATAGTAGACATGCCTCGATTCCGATTTCAATTCGATTCTGATTGATTTCGGATCCATCGACGTTGGAACCAGTCTGAACCGATTCAAAATTAGTTCTGAATCGATTCTGAACTGATTCCGAAATGGTTCTGGACCGATTTCGAAATGATTCTGGAACACCTTCTTCGAACTTGAGCTTTCAAATGCATCTAACGTGTTGGTGATCCTATTCTTTTTCTCTATCGCAAAATAATTTTATAGAGATGTTAATATACTAAGAAATTTTATCTTTAAATTAACAACCGGAATCAGATCCAAATTGGAACCAGAATCGGTTCCGTGGTTCAGAAACGATTCCGAAATCGATTGGAACCGAACCAAAATCAAAATCAGAATCAGAACGGTTCCGATTCAGTTTCGAAATTGCTTCATCTGAATGTATTTCGATTTCGAATTTAACGGATTGATTCCGACTCAGTTCCGAATCGAATCAATCCGTTGAGCATGAAGTCTTGAAATAATAAAATTTTCAATCGTCCTAACGAAACAATAAAAAAGATCTTTTTAATAATAAAAATTTATATTTTTATAAAATTTAAGTCATGAATAAATCGTACTTAAAATCTGAAAAAGTACGAATCGAATTTTTTAATTTGTAAGTCTTTTATATTATTTTTTTAGTTTTTTTTTAAAGAGAATTAAATGATTTTAAAAATGAATCCGACACGATCAATTCTCTTATCTTACGCCACGTACGGCCTGACTCTGTGTCGATCACTGCGAGCAATCATGAAAATTAGAAATTTTCTTTTAAAATATATTTTAGTATCGAAGTGGAAGATTCTTTCTTTCTAAAAGAGAGATTCGACGGACCTGAACCTGGCCAAGGTCCGGGTCAAACTCGGACCCGATCCGAAATCGGACCGTGGTCAACGGTCCGGTTAACCGGGTCAACAGGTTTGACCCGGACTCGTGACCGGACCGCCTATTGGGCGGTTCGGTCCCGATTTTTTAAAAAACTAAACCGGAAAATAAAAAAACCGGTATTTAAAAAAAAATTGGCATGCGGACGTGTCGCCGGTAGACACGCCCTGTCACTATCGCTACACGACACGGTGTGTATCGCAGGCGTGTCCGTGTCGCCATGGCGTGTTGCTCTCTGTCATCGCAGGCGTGTCGCCGCGGCGTGTTGCTCTCTCGTCATTACGACGGACTTTGTACCGACAGAAACGCTGCGTGTCGACTCGGACTTGACTCGGACCCGGACCCGGAACCGGCGGTTTTACGACGATCGAATAATGGCCCGATTATTCGATATTTTGACTCGGGACGATTTCGACCCGGACCCAGACCGAACCGGGACCGTGGCCAGAACCTCTTTCTCTCTCGTTATATTGGCCCCACTGATTAAAAAATTAATGAATAAAAAGATAAATAATAATAATAAACATAAAAGGACATTTTGTAAAAGCAAACTTTTTTCTTTTCTAAGAAACACTTTATATTCTTTACTCGCGGACAAAGACGATGTAGTTATGTCGCATATTGAAGAAGGTTGATATCATACATCTAAATAAAAAGAAATAAATTATAAAAAAAAAAATTATCTGATCAAAATTTAATACGGTGAGAAAACAGATACTCCGAAAAATTTTATAATTCGTGGAGATTGATTTTTTTTTAGACAATTCTATCGTCCGTACTAATAATTTGATCATCTTGTGGAGATAATGATATCATATTCTGTAAAAGTTGAGAATCTGTCCAACTAGCAGTCCTCTGTCATCCGCCCCAAGGCACTGACGAGAGGGAAGGTAAATCACGGAAGAGGGATAAAATCTTTTGGCACGGTGGCAAGGCAGGGAGGGGTCCATCTGAAATCAGGAGGAATTTTAGACTTCTCATCCGGCATCGAACCCTGTCCATTATGCAAGCAACACTCTGCTTTACTATCACGTCGTCCCCCGGGGGGACAAAGATATCATATTCTAACTTATATGATGAAAGCATTTGTCAATCAACCCTTTTATCGATGATTCAATTAGCTAGGTTGGCACAGTTGATAGTAAAATTCTTTGTGATTTATCATCCTTCATTAAACTATGAGTCATATATGAAGACGTTTCCTCCATACGTTAGTTACTAGTCTCAAAGGCCAAAGACTTACCGTGATTTACCTTCCTTACAATGGTCCGAAGGCGGACTGGTAGGGACTGCTAGGTTGACGGATTCTAACCTTTGCATCATATATTGAGACGTTTGATATGAATGTTATCGTGTTTTGTCACATGTAATTCAATTAGCTGACGAATATTTCTTCTCTATGGATTAGCGCACTTAAGATTTATTTATTGGATTGAATTTTTCAATTCGACCTCTAATTTGATCATTTGATGTGAATTTTAATATGTATAATCTATTAATCTAAATTTGTTATTAGTAATGGGTCGATAACAAATTCAGTCCGATCTATAAACAGGGTGTGGTTCTCATGAAATTGGATACTTTGACGGTTCTTGATTTTTTATTAGTAAAAAGAGATTCGATATCATCAATTCATCATCCTACGAAAAATTCACTCGCATCTTTTGCCATAAGTTTTTTGGATTTTATAGAAGACGATGACTATTTTGCTGCATTCAAATTCATTTATATTTTTTTTTGGTTCATCGTAAAATTTCGATAAAACTAAATCTGTTATACGAATTCTATTGTATTCTTTCGATATTATGAATACATATTTTAGATTCGTCATTTTCATCGTTATTTACTTTAAAAAAATGGATGAATGAATACAAGGTTAAAATTGCCTGATATTCAAACTTTTGATATGACTAATTCTAAAGATGACTAATCAAACTCCACAAATCTTTGATAAGTAAATCAGGAAAGTATTTACGGCTCAGCAGTTAAGCCCAGCAATACAATTGTATCTTTCCTATAAGACAGATCTGATATCGAAGAATTACTTTTTATGAAGAAATAAACTTTGGATCTGTATCTATTTACGAGAGTTGGTTGTCTAAGTTTTTTTTTTTTTTGAAATTTAGAGTCTAATTATCTTAATAAAAAATCGAAATATGATTCGCAACGTATCCTGAAGGGTTTTTTTTTATTAATCAGAGGTATCAGAGTACGATTTATCTTCTCCTACTAGTTCTCAGGATCGATCGTCTCGGCTCCACGGAAGTATCCCGACGGTTGATATGGATAAATCAGAATGACACGTGGTCAACACACGTTGAAAACTCGTATGTCATCAGGAAAGTCGACCATACCGAGACAGAGGATGTTGAGCATCATCATTTGCACAACACACGCTGTTAGAGGGAGGAATCGATCCTTCTGCAAAAGTTTGGAAAGTTGCGCCTAACTAGCACCCTCCACCCGCCCGTGGTCGCGCGAGAGGACTATGTCCTCGATACGCGCGGCAAGGAGGAGGTCATCTGAAAGTCGTAAAGATTTTAGATCCTCTTCCGGAATCGACCCATACTCATTCTGCAAGCATCCCCTGTCTTACCATCGCGTCATCCCCATGGAGATGGAAGGAATCGATCCTTGAAAATACAAAGAGAGTCATTGTCTTGGAGACAAAAGATGACTTGTGCTTTTATTAGCGGATTCTCCAAAATAAACTAAGAATTAATATATTATAAGTTTTTAGGGTTTCTAGGTGACGTGAGTAAATTAAACCATCGCTCTCTTTCGGCGAAAGACGCTTAGCATCTTCCTAGGCAAATTTCAAATTGGCAACAAAATACAATGACGGCAGCGCCGACGTCACATCAGTTGATATATATATATATATATATATATATTTATTTTTATTATTATTTTATTAAAAAAACTTTTTGTACTCCAAAAGATCACCCTCTCTTTTTTCAGTGGGAGTCCACTCGGTGGGGAGGGACCCTAATATTCCTTTTTTTCGCTTTCCCAATAAATTGAATAAATATTTATATACAAAATAAAAATTTTCTTTTTAGTCCTTTCGTTTTTAGAAAAAAAAAAAAAATAGAATCGTCGCTTTAATGATCCCATCCAACTTCTCCTATTAGTAGAGGAGATAAATTATGAGTGCGATTGACAAGTGTGTAGGTAGAGGCTATTGAGAGCTTAGGCAGTGAAATTCTCGGATCAATCTTTGTCCACTACAGACATGTCCCTGCGAACTTATCAACTGTGCCAACCCTAGAGGCTATCTTTTCGTTTTTAGGGTTATTTAATTGTGTGTGTTTGGATGGAAGGCGAAGATGCCCTAACGAGCATGGAGGTCGGTAACTCGATCATAGTCGAGTTAAAGATTAAAAGTCCAAAGGTTTTAGTAGATTGCTCGTAAGGTCAAAGTTGACTGAGAACCGAAATAAATTGTGATTCGACAAGTGTCGAGTTCTATTATAAGGACGAATGAGATGTTGTTCGATGACTTAAAGACTCGTGAACAATGTAGATGCTGCTATAGATGGACTGAAGTCGAATCTCGTGCGTCATATCTAAAACCTTTACTTAGGCTCAAAAGTCCTTCGCTATTTTTTATCAACGAATCAAGGGACATAATTCTCCGTGATTTATCTTTCTTCACCATTACTGAGGAACCGATGATGAAAGCTGTTGGAAGCAAACGTAATGACCTTTTGCTATAAAAGGAGGGTATTGAGCGAACTTGATAATGAGAAATATCAATGACATTAAAAACTTAAACATTGTGAGTAGAGCTGTCAAACGGATCGACTCATGGCGGGATGGGCTAATCCGTCGTAAATCCAATATTTAGTAGGGAGGGGCGAGCCGACTCGCCATCTCGTCGGGTTGAGAAATCTCCAACTCAAGACGGATTACGGATTGCGGATTATGTAGGTCAACCCATGGGCCAAAAATTAAAAAAATATATCTAAAATTACTGAGACATTTAAGGCTTGAGACAATGATCAGTAAGACAGATGAGGTATCATGATTAAAAAAATAAGCATTCGAAGCAACTAAAATCTTATAATTGAGATTCAATTATTGACCTACAAAGTTGAGTACCGATGTTTTTTATTCCTTTTCAATATTATAAAATATCCAAATCTTGATAATATACAAATGTAAATTTTTGATTTTCCAAATATTGGTAAAAAAAACTCATACAATTTTATTTTCATACGTTTCATCTTTTAACATTTCTCAATTCGCAGGTCAACTTGTGCCTACGACGAGTCAACCCGTCTAGACTCGCAATCCGCACGGGTCGATCCGTTTAAGTCCGTCAAAATGACGAATCGATAAAATTTCAATCTAATCCGTTTAAATTATTTAGCGAGATAGGCCAATCCGATGGGTCCAACTTAATTTGACAACTCTAATTGTGATTTTGATAGATTAAGTCTAAGTTGACAAATAAAAAATTCATAAATATACGAGGTGTTCACAAATGAACTATTGGGGGAAGTGAATTTCAAATTTTACTCCATTAGAAAATTATTAGAGCATGAATCTAGAAGTTCTAGATCTTATAGAATATTCAATGTATATTTTTTGTCGACATAAAATAACCCTTAATATGGAGTGGAATAATTAAATACTAAAAAAAAAGTACTTTAAATTTTCGCAAGATACGAAGCGCTTAAAAAGGAATTTTTCAAGACTTCCATTTCATATTCATCATTTTCTACCGGTAGCATTTCGTTACTAGAAAGTGATATTTCGTAAAAGATTAGAATCGTTAACGGAGATAAATCACGGAGACTTTTGATCTTAATGTGATTGATTAGGATAGGAGGAGTTTTAAATTCTCCTCCAAAATCAACTCGTGTTCATTTCACAAATATCATTCTGTCTCAATCAATATGTCATCTCTGTATAGACTATAAGAAAATGACATGATAATATAGGACAATATTAATTTTGGTGACAAATATCAAATTGATAAATACTTTAGATCTTTTTCGGAATCGATCTACGTCATATTTATAAACACTGTCATATCTTAACTACTACATCTAAAGATAATCTATAAAGATATCATCGATACAACATATGATAAATAATTGACCTTGAAGATCCTTACAAGATATCGGTCAAATTTAGACAATAATTTGATTTGTTTTAGTAATATTTTATGGATAATTAAACTGGTAAAGAATCTACTGCATGCATTGATTGTAATCTTTGGAATTGGCTGTGATATTAGGTGTCTACGTACCATTTTTATGTCACTGTCCTCTTCTGTCGCAATGGTTGCAATGGAAAAGAAGAGTTGTCAACGTAGATCAATAATGATAGAAAAAGGGGGAGATTAGGATTTGAAACGACTAATAAGATTTAGATCATTCTCCTATCCTGTTAAATTTTTTTAAAAGATTATATATATATATATATATATATATATATAGAAATTCTTCCCCAACCGATTCGTCCGTGCCCCGTGACGTCACATCGACCTCGTACCGTGCATCCGTGGCCGTCCGCGTCAGATCGCGATTGGCCGCGATCGGTAGGCGCGATCGATCTTGCGACTGTAAGCGGTCGCCGGATCTCGGTCCGATCGATTAATGCAGAATCGGCTCACAAACCGGTAGGAAACCATCGAATTGCACGGTCGACCGTGGCGCGGCCACTATCGGTCGCGATCGGGTCGGATTCCGGTCGAATTGCGGTCGGAATCCAGTGCGGGATGAATCGCCAGCCGACGTCGGCCCATCCGACGTCGGATTCCGATCGCAATTCGGCCGGAATCCGGTGCGATCGCGGCCGAAATCGGTCGCCCGATTCTGGAGGCAGATTTCGGCCTCGATTTGGTCGACCGGCGGCCGAATCTCGGTCGGTCGAGTATACGAGATCAAGGCCGGCGTCGGTATCGGTCCGATTCTCGGATTCGATCGCGATTCTAGGAATCAGGCCCGATCGATGTCGGATGGGTGAACCGTCGGCCGTACTGGTCGATCGTTTCGGCCGATTTGCGTCGGATTCCGGATGCTAACCAGTCGAAATCCGGGCCCCACCAGATCATCGGCGAGTTGCACATCGATCGCGCCTGGTCCGACGGGCGACGGTGACCGGATGGTGTGGCGGTGATGATGGCAATGCGCGCGGCTCGCGCATGGCGTAGACGGGCGCGGACGAATCGGTCGCACAGGAGAAGATTTCTCATATAAACTATGTTCTACACGACAGTTTTGTGTGTAGCACATGCACGATGATTTTTTCACCGTTCGAACTGCGAGATTATACAGTAATTGAAAATGCACCGTGTTTTATCCGTGTGTCGTCGGAATGATATGTACTATAACTCAACCCTTGAATTTATCGAGATCGTCGTCGCTGTCCTTTCGATCGTGATTTTTTTTAAAAAATTCGATTACGACTCAATTGAAATTCGACTATAATTCAGTCGAAATTCGACTATAGTTCGATCGAAATTTGATTGTGGTTTGATCGGAATCTAATTGCCATCCGTTGACCGCGACCATCGACGAATCCAATCATATTATATACTTGCTCATGCATGGACGGGGTAGATATTCGTCGCGTAGTCAGAATCCGACTATGATTAAATCGAAATTCAATCGCAATCAAATGATACAGATGCTCATTAAGGTTGAAGCGACAAATATAGCATGAACTATGATCGACAATTGCACGGTGATTATACTGTGCATTCTCATTTATAAGCAAATCGCACGGGGTATCAAATATCAATACTTGTCTAAAGTGTGCACATCATGTGACAATATCGTTACTTGCCATTTGCTCGCCCTCTTTCAGGTGTGCTGATGACATATACTGAGAGAACGCAAGATATATTTTGTATGCTCACTTAAATAGAAATTGATTATAATGTTTATTCGAACGATGAATAATTAAAGTGTTCATAAATTATATATATATATATATATATATATGTATATATATATATATATATTTATGAAATTTTTATTATCCATTCAAATCTATTTCTTTGTTCATCAGCATAAAAAATAATATAAAGGAAAAGAGTTGCAGGAAGCACCGCTAAGTGGACATTGTACCGGATCCGGCAGAGTGATCCAGAGGCGTACAGGCTGCAGCCGTCTATTTATACCTTCTCCTTTCCTTCCTCCCACTACCTTCCATTTCTCGATTCCGTCGCCTCTCTCCTCGAAAGGCGGAAACCCTGCTCCTCTGAACAATACTCACTGACCTTTTCCTTCGATCTAGTCCCCCAAATCGAAGCCCGCGAGCAAGAATCGCCGCAGACCCTATTGGTAAATCCCTTTTTCCGTAAAAGATGGTCTTTTTGGTCTCATGTCGGGTGATTTAGACGCTCTGCTTCGCAGAATACGTTTGGAGCGGAGGAGAAATGGCGACCGTCTGCGGCTTGCACCTCGCCCGAGTCCGTTGCTCCGGGGTCCTCTCCGTGAGCTCCGAACCGGAGGGCGGTGCTTCGAGGCAGAGGGAGATTCGAGCGCGGGGGAATAATTCCGAGGGATTCGGATTTTACGGTAAGAAAAAGTTTCGAGGGTTTCGTTTCGTGTCCGAAAGAGCGAAGAGTGTCGTCGTTGCTGCGAGCCCTCCGACGGAGGATGCGGTGATAATAACGGAGCCGCTGACAAAAGACGATCTCGTGGGGTATCTCGCTTCGGGCTGCAAGCCTAAGGAGAAATGGAGGTATATACTCTTTAGCTAACTTTTCTGCTTTGCTTACTAGTCCTCTCTGGGATCGTTGATGCATAAATATGGATTGCCGCTGATAATGCATTTGATGTACAGAAGTTTACACAGGATCTCTATTAATGTAATTTTGTTTCTACTTTCCAATTATTATGTTTTTTTTTTTAAGTTTTCTTTGAATGATTAGTGCATGGAATTATGTAGGAACTAAATATAAATCCTGTTAATTATCTCAGTTGAGGAAGACTTGGCTGGTTGTATTTGGTACTGTCCTAGTATCCTTGTGAAGTGCAGGAAGAAAGAAGATTTTTTTCCTTTGTATTAATATTGCAAATTAATCTTGTCCATTTATGATTTTTTTGTACCCTGAATAAACTACTTTTATTTCCTTAATTAAAACTTCTTGTTTATGAATTTGTGTTTTCCATTCGTTTCCTTACATAGAGGTCAATGGTGAGAAAAAGATCATTGGAGCTGGCCTCTAGGAACCAATAGTTTATTTGTTGTTTCTTATGAGAAGTGATTTCCTCATACTTTCTTGTCGAATTCATTTCGCTTTCCCTATTCCATATGGAAGGGATGTCTTTTTGTTTATTTTGAAGTTTAAGAAGACGTTTCACTCTCGTCGGTCATATTAGTATGATACATGCATTTTGTTCTTAACTAGAAATATTCTTGCAGTCTTCTTTCTATTTTCTAAGTTGGTAATTTGTGTGCTTTTTTTTGCTGAAACAGAATTGGTACTGAACACGAAAAGTTTGGTTTTGAAGTTGAAACTTTGCGCCCAATGAATTATGAGCAGATTGCAGACTTGCTAAATGGTATATCAGAGAGATTTGATTGGGATAAAGTCATGGAAGAGAATTACATTATTGGTCTCAAGCAGGTGATAAAATGTCTCTCTTTAAGTGTTTAAGATTGCATAGTGAACGAAAATCTGCTTACAAAATCCGAAGTATGTTGTTGTCTTATACAGGGAGTCCAACTAGCTTCTCTGACATTTCAATTTAGTCTTTTGATTTCTTTTTGGCAATCGAATTATTGTTCTAATAGAGCTTGAATCTGTCAAGTAATTAGAATGTTAAGGTTCATGGTCTTGTATTTTCTCCAACATTTTTAGTAAAAAGGCTTGGCTTCCATGCAGGGCAAACAAAGTATTTCTTTGGAGCCTGGTGGTCAATTTGAGCTTAGTGGTGCGCCACTTGAAACACTACATCAAACTTGTGCTGAGGTTAATTCACACCTCTATCAGGTTAGTTTCTTGTATAATTTGCTGTTCTTAGCCAGGATTTTTTTTTTATTTCTTGCCAATACCAAGAGAAATAATTCTGCCCTTGAGTGTTAAGGTTGAGAGTGGCGAGTTAATAAAAAATTTCACTTGTACTATATCCACCTGAAGAGTTCTGTGCTGTGTAAACTTTCTTAAGGAATCTCTCTGTCACAAAAGTTTTTACATATAATACTTGATAAAAAAAATCAAATGTTTTGGGAAAAATTTCATATCACTTGTCTGATTTTAGAGTAAATCCATAAAGAACTATTGTTTTTTGACATCATCTCTGAATTTCTCTATAGTTTGATTCAACTGTTATGCTTTGATGGTCTATTGCCTTTCTAGGAACAAGATATTCTCCGCCAAACATTGTTAAGATTTAAATTTTTGAACAGTACTATCGGTTATGCCTCAAACTTATTATGCATTAATTATGCAAGTTCTATTTGTTTTCATTCTTTGCTCTTAAGCATGTGCTTCCACATGATAGAAAAATTTGCATGTTGCAGAATGACAAGCATTCAACTATTTTGCACATTACCTACTCTCTATTATTATTATTATTATTATTTCTTTTTTATAGGTAAAAGCGGTGGCTGAGGAAATGGGAATTGGATTTTTAGGAATTGGATTTCAGCCCAAATGGAGGCTTAGTGACATTCCTGTAATGCCTAAGGTACTTGTCTTATATTGCTGTATCTTAAATCTGTGTAATATTGGATTTTCATGCTATTTGGCATGCCTAATTTATGCTCCAATAATTTATCTATACTACAATACTTTGTGGTCATTCTCAGTGGACTGCCAAGTTGTTCTTATTAAAGTGCATGTTTGTTAAAAAATTTACTCCTTTTTACAATCCAAACAAGCTTTTCTCATAAGATAATTGCTTATCAATGAAGTGTGTTTGGATATTGGTTATCTTTGTAATATTGATATGACATGATTTTTTATTATATGTGTGCATGCCATTACAGGAGTCTGTCCATGTCTCAATGTGTTTGCTAAGCACATATTAAGAGCTAAGAATAATATTAAGGACTTTTGCAGGTTGGTATGTGCATATAAAATTATGCATTCTCTCAGTTGCATTTGAAGAATCATTTCTTCCCTTTGCATTTTTGTGTCAGCGGCCATTTGAGTTTCCTCTAAAAAGAATAAAAGCATGAAATTTCTTAGTTTTAGGTTCTTTGTTATCTTTATGATTTCCACTGTACTTGTGATCAATTTTGGATAACCCATTAAGGCTTTTGTGACTTGTCAATCCTAAGGTAATAAGGCAATTGATAGAGACTGTTAACGTGCTAATTCCATGTCCATCAACATAGAATTGAAGGATTGAAAAAGGAAAAATTGATTAACTCAGTTTAGACTATTTTTTCTCATACTTATTTGTAAAGAATAAGATTATCAAATTATATGGCAACACTTTCTCTTGCACAATGTGTGGGTCGACTTGTGTTTTTTACTTGCTTGTCAGATTTTTATTGCTAATAACAAGTTTTGTTGCAAGTTGGCTGCCATAATTTGCTTCACTACTTGGAATCAACTAATGGATCTTGAACTTATTACTCGGGTACTTTAAGATATCAATACCCTCAAATAATAGTGAAGCATATGTGAGAATGAATTGTTAAATGCTGATTCTTTGTCCTGTGACTTACTAGCAACATCTACTGGTCATTTTTATTAAATTCACCTACCATTTTCAAAAGCTTCTTGGGTACTTTAAATTAATCAGATTATTGAGATAAATTCTTCACAGGGAAGATACGAGATTATGAGGAACTACATGCCAAAAGTTGGTTCTCTTGGACTTGACATGATGTTCCGGACTTGTACAGTTCAGGTCTGTTTCCTTTATGTCACAGAAATATGCTACGCCATCCTTCCATTGTTACACTTTGCAATATTCCAATGCTTTCTTTATTCCTGGGCTTCACACCACAGTATTCTCGCAGTTTATTCAACTTATATTGCTCTGAACTATGAGATACATGAATTTTGTTACAAACAGGTTAATCTTGACTTCAGTTCTGAATCAGACATGATAAGGAAGTTCCGTGCCGGTCTTGCTTTGCAACCTGTGGGTACTATCTCCTTTCATCTAAAATATTTGTTATTTTTTACTAATTTTTCTAACTTTTTACTGAACCAGATTGCAACAGCAATATTTGCTAACTCGCCTTTCACTGAAGGAAAGCCCAATGGTTATTTGAGCATGAGAAGGTAACTATTAACACCATGCGGCTCCCGCACCATGTTTAATGTTGCTTGGCCAATGTGAATTCATTTTCAGTAATCATCGCTGTTTGAGTATTGCAGCCAAATATGGACTGACACTGACAATAACCGAACTGGAATGTTGCCTTTTGTTTTTGATGATTCTTTTGGGTAAGTCTTTTGTTTGCTTCTGTGCTTTTATAAGTGACAGTGGAAATGGTTTGTTTTTGTTGGTTACTAAAAAGCTGCAATGTAAATATGGTATTGGATATGGAACTATGAAGATAAGCAGGTACAATGGTAAAGTTGCTGCCTTGTGACCAAGAGGTCACAGGTTCAAATCCTGAAAACAGCCTCTTGCAAAAAAAAACAAGGTAAGGCTGCGTACAATGGATTCCTTCTCCGGTACCCCGCGTGGCGGGAGCTTCGTGCACCGGGTTGTAATTTATATGGAACTATGAAGATAAGCAGACATGAGAGATACTGTTTGAAAAGGAATTGGGTGAGAGATTCTAAGTTATAGATCCCCATACAATAAAGTGATATACAACAGTGAAAAATAGCTCCAACAGTGCTTCAATTAGAACTATTCCTCTAGTTGCATGCTAATTTTGTGCTATTTGTGCAACATACATCAGAATTTGCCTTCTATAGAGAAACTAAGGTAGTTCTACTACAATACTAAAACTCCATGTATCATATGATTAGCTATTACTTTCACCTTAATAAATTTATTACTTCATATTATTCGTAGAACTCTGCTGCCCCATAATTATTTTTTATCAGCATCTGATTATTTTAGAAGTATATATTGTTCTTTAGGATTTAACCTGACAGTTATCTATGGTGTATCATTTAAACATACTATGTATATTAGCTTCTTACTGAACTGAATGTGGACTTGACTTTTGCAACCACCTTCATTCTACTTTTCGCAGATTTGAACAATATGTTGACTATGCTCTAGATGTTCCTATGTACTTTGTCTACCGGAATAAGAAGTATGTCAATTGTACTGGGTTGTCCTTCAAGGTTCCTATCCGCACTTGATCTACCTTCTTATTTGGTCCTTCATACCTTTTATTAGAACTCATTGAAAAATATGGCAGTATGAATTGTAGATTATTTCATTCTGCATATGAACTTTTTGTAGGGAAATTAGTGATTGCAATCTCTCAATCATATATCTGCAGGACTTCATGCAAGGAAAACTTCCTTCCCTTCCAGGAGTGCTTCCAACACTGAATGATTGGGAGAATCACCTAACGACTATATTCCCTGAGGTATCTTTGGCTTCATCGTCTTATGTAATCAATTTTATTTTATTTTGATAGAGAATGATTGCTATCCACTCCTTGTTTACAGGTCAGATTAAAAAGATACTTGGAAATGAGGGGTGCTGATGGTGGTCCTTGGAGGAGACTATGCGCCTTGCCTGCCTTTTGGGTATTTATTTCTACAATCAACAAATATTTCGAAGATTAATTATATTTTTTGAAGAATTAGGTGACAGACTATCTGGTTGCGCCAAATTGTCGCTTGTGCAGGTAGGCTTGCTGTATGATGAAGTTGCCTTACAAAATGTTTTGGATCTGACGTTTGATTGGACTCAGGAGGAAAGAGAGATGCTACGAAAACAGGTGCAATAGATAATTGGAACATCATAGTCTACAATCCACACTATTCATTGCTAGAAGTCTGCAACATGGTTTCTACTTTCTAGTTGTATTTGGTCTTATGCATAACTACTAGAAGTCCACACTATTTAATGAGCAATCAATTGTTGTGTGCATAACTACTCTAAGGAAATTGTTGTTATTAATTTACTATGATTTTGCTCTACAGGTTCCCGTGACTGGTTTGAAGACACCATTCCGAGATGGGACACTAAGACACGTCGCTGAACAAGTTCTCAAGTTGGCTAAGGTTAATTAGTTCACAACCAATTGTATTAAATGCTTGGAAATGCATATAATTTTAGAATACAAAACTCACAAGTGTCTTGTATACAATCTTGCAGGATGGACTCGAAAGAAGAGGATATAAAGAAGTTGGTTTTTTAAAAGAAGTCACTGAGATTGTTGGGACAGGTAATCACCTTTTACATCATAACCCCTTTTAAATCTCATCTTTTGTCATATTCAATGTATTAATGTTGTTGCGTGGACAATTTGTTTTTCTCTTGTGCATATCATCATCATCATCGGCATCATCAAGTTGTGTTTGCACCGAGTATTAGGTTTCAGTTACAAGAATGATAAACTCCATCCAGGGTTTATCACTAGCTAAATAATTCTTTATTACATTGATTCATGTTTCTTGGCCTCCCTCAATTTTTTATTTTTACTTCACTTTAGTACATGATGTCATCTTGATCTCTTTTGCTAATAAGAATTATATGTATACACACACACACACACACACACACGATTTTGATATCTTGGGCAATGGATATCTACGTGCCCGTAGGTGATCGATCAAGTACAGTAATGAGGAATGCACAGTAACTCATGATTCTTCTCCATGCATTGGCAGCTCGATATTGTCGGATTTCGGCTGCGATTTGGCCCAAACTTGATTGCGATTCGGCTGGAACTCTGCAGCGATCCTGCCAGAACTTGGCCGTGATTCGGTCAGAACCCGGTCGCAATCCGGCTCAATTGCAGCCTCCAGCATCACGACCGCTGGTCGCGATTAGGTTGGATTTTGGTCGGATTGCGATCGAAATTTGCCCTAATCGCAACCTCGAGCATTGCGGTCGTTGGCAGCCATTATCAGGCCGGATCGCGATCGGGTTCCGGTCGAATCGCGGTCGGGTTTCGATCGGATGGCGGTCGGAATCCGGCGATGGCCGGTGATGTTGAGCTGCCAGCGTGCGTGGAGAAGTCCGATCGAAATTTGACCGCGGTCGGATGACATAGGCACCCGCTGGGGTTTAGGTGGTGGCTATAGCGTGGATGTCGGTCGATGGGAGGAGGCACGCCGGCATGCACAGGGATGAGTTGCGCGGCGAAGTAACTGTGCATTCTCAATTGTTGCGCGCGCGCGCACACACACACACAATGATTTTATATACTAGGTGTCATTGTCATGTGAATTAAAGATCACGGGTTCGAGTCCTAGAAACAGACTTGCAAAGCAGAGTAAGGTTGTGTACAATAAACTCTTTATCGGGATCCTATATGGTAGGAGCTCCATGCACCGAATTATCCTTTTTATATTATATAATTTTATCCTTTCTAATTACCCTCCATGCATCTATTTTAGTATTCTCATCTCTATAATTTCAACTTTTCCATGAGTGTTGCTTTCTATCAACTTTCTGCAAGTGTCGCTATCCTAAGCATGTATGTGAATTACAAGTAACATCTTGTCCTTCCTAAAAGGAGATCACAAAATTCCTTCTCAAGTGGCAATTACTTCGATGATGTATATAGACACTGAGTTTATCAGTGAAACTCTTAAATAATCCCATAACCCCGCTGCGTAATTCTTTAACAGTTTCCTAAGCATCTATACTTCTGATAATCACTCTGAATGAGCAATCTTTTTTTTTTTTTTTTTTTTGTTCCAACAGGCATAACCCCTGCCGAGAAGCTTCTCGAGTTGTACCAGGGAAAATGGGGACGAAATGTTGATCCAGTTTTTGAAGAGTTGCTGTACTAACTCAAAACTCTGATACCAAGTGCATACATGCAACAGTTACCTTCCTGATTCATCCAAGCACGCGTTCTATAACGTTGTGCATTCTGCCCTCAGGCACAATAAAGGCAATGATTGAAGTTTGATCTACAGCTCTACTTCGCTTGCTGCAGAAAGCTAACCACAACTGTATTCCTTAAGCGGTTTCTTTTGTAGTTTGATATAAAGGCAACGATGGAAGGTGCCATGGCTCTGTGCACTTGATCTTTTGTGGCAAACTTTGAACTTGAAAATGTATGATATAACTTGCTTTCCTCGTCTATCGTGTCAGTTAGAGAACAACTTTACTCTCCAAACGTTACAAAGAAGAATGCTTGCTTTGTCTGTAGGAAGGAGTTGTTTACTGCCTGCCGGTGTTCATTTGATAATTATTTTTCTCTATTCAAGGAAACAGTGCATTGCTGAATATTTTA
This sequence comes from Wurfbainia villosa, assembly GCA_025175895.1. Taxonomy (NCBI): domain Eukaryota; kingdom Viridiplantae; phylum Streptophyta; class Magnoliopsida; order Zingiberales; family Zingiberaceae; genus Wurfbainia; species Wurfbainia villosa. The sequence continues at coordinate 3,145,309 of CM045997.1, read as the reverse complement.
GTCGAAGTTTATCATGGAGACTTCTTATATTGGATGAGGTTTTAATCGATTGAATGTTGGTACATTTGATGATATTTTATTTAATTGAGTTTTTTCATTGTGTAGACCTTTTATGGCACTTGATGCGGGTGAAACATCCACCATCTCCACAGGTTTGACAACATGCCCCTTGAAAGCTCAGGGGCGTTTGGTATATGCGGAAAATGAAATATTTTTTATTTTTTAGAAAAATAAGTAAATATGTTTGGGTTCACTGTATTTTTTATCTTCATTTTTTAGAAAATTGAAAAATATAAAAAAATTATTTTTTAGAAAATGAGAAAAAGACGGAAAATGAAAAAGTTTTGAACCAAACGCCCCTTAGCTTTGTACATGCAAGCGAAGGGGTCTTGATCCTCTGGGCTACGGTACAACGGTAAGATATTGATAATGAATATAAAAAAATATATATTTGATTCATAAAAGATTGGAACCGTCAATCTTAACGACTTCTATCGGTTCGTTCCAGGATCATTATGAGAGAGGTAAATTATGGAGGTCCGTTGGACCTTGACGTGATTGGCAAAGTCATGGAGGGTCGTTCTAAGTTCGGGGAGGATTTTAGAGTTCCTTTCGAGATTTGATCCGTGCCTCATCCACAAACTGTCATACGATCTTATCAATACGTCATTCCTGTGGAAATAAAAAAAATGTACTTAATCTGTAAAAGATTTGAACCGCTAACCTAGTGACCCCTATTGATTTATTCTGCAATCATTGTGGAAAAAATAAATTAAGGAGGATTCTATAGACCTTAACATGATGACCAAAACACATAAAAATTATTTGAATCCAAAAAAAAAAATTTAAAATTTCTTCGAAATCGATCCATGCCACTAAAATTTGTCACGGAGTTTGGATCAATTCGGACTGATCCTCGAAAATTCGATACGAATTAAAAAAAAACGGGGGGATCTTGTGTCCCATCAATCAGACCAATTGTCCATCGACAATCGATGTGTCCAATCTATTGGTTGTTAGGGCGTGAAATCCTCTTGCACTTTATCATTGTTTAACTGCAACACAAGTCATAAGGAAAGAAAACCTTTTTGGATGACAAGAAATCTTTACATTCGAGCTCTTCATTCCATTTTATCTACCTCACTTTAGTAGCCCCACACTCTGCCACCGTGTCTTGCCCTCGAACCTAATCTCGTCTCACCTACGCCAACTCGTCCGTAGCCCAATCTAGTGTCACATAATGTGGAACCATCACATTAACAATTTCTCACCGCTGCCTCTATGTGTGGAGAGGATAAATCAGATATTAGATAGCTAGCATAGAAATACGGAGTCATCGATAGCCTGATCGTCCGTAGCCAATCTAGTGTCACCTAAGCTTAGACAATAAAACGTGATGTGTTTATTTTAAGAATGTGTTTGATATGCTGTAATCTACCTCGCAATGTAATAAAGATTAATTATTTTATTTGTTAACATTTTAAAATTGTAACGTAATGTAATTTAAATTACAAAAAATACTAAAGTTTTGTAATTTGGATTACGAAGTAAAATTTATGTAAACTGATTATATTCCAAACTGTAATTTGAAAAATGTCGGATGCTCAACAATCGAAGTCGATTGTCATCGTCCGTTGCCACCACCGATCGATCGGTCGTCGGTCGACCGACCACCACCGTCGTCGCCATCGCCATTGGCCAGGTCGCCGGCGGTGTCGGAAACCCTCTCGCCTCGAACGATCGGCCGACCGACCAACCTCGCCGCCGATCGGCCGGTAGGCCGTCTAATCGGCCGAAGATCCCTCACGCCATCGTCGCCGGTCAATGATCCCTACCGTTCTTGTAATGCATATCAAATAAAATAATATAATTACCTTTGTAATTCAAGATTGCATATAATTTTTATCCAAACATAGTAATATAATCAAGATTATATTACTTTACATTACAAACCCGATTACATTACAAGCGTAATTATATTAAGTCCTACCAAACATAGTCTAAATGTCTTTAATTTTATCGTCGATCCCACAGTTAGATGAAGGAAGATAAATCATGAAGAATATTTTTATCCAATCAAAAATTAACACAGTAATAGGATGATATGCACTTCGAAATTTTTTATAATTTCTAAAAATTAACCTATACTTTTTGAAAAAAATGTTACTGTCCATACTAATCACTTTCTCTCGCAAATTGCATCCCTTAGTTGAATTTTGCCAACTCAAAATTAATTCAACTTCCTCTTGGCCATATCTCAGCCATACTTCACCTTCCTCCATTTAAGTCAATCATATGGCATTTAATCTCCTTTCATTTATTATTATTTTTTTCAACGAGATCGAGAAGATTTACATGTGATTTTTTTTTCTTCCATTTTTAATTAATCTTCTATTTATAATTTTCAATTTTTCAAATAGAAATTATGTGTGTGTATATATATATATATTTAAAAAAATACTTTTGGTGTTTCATTTCTCGAGTGGAATATAAAAATGCAAGATGGAAATGCGACTATTTTTAAAATAAATTTTTTAAATTTATTTTTAGTTTCTCTAAATTAGTAAGAAAAGGGGGCCTTTCTCTATGGCTCCACCAACCAACCGCCCCCCTTCAATTTGATCAAACACAAGCATCAACTACTTTACTCTGTTTAAATATCACATCACTTTTCCTTTATTTTTTTTTTCTCATACCTAGAATTTAAATTCTCACATTAGCGATATATATTCCGATGCCAAATTGCTTACAATACAAGATAACACAGTGCAAATTTATTTCAAATAAATAAGAATCAATCTTCTGTGTTCTCAACGGTGCTTATCCTTCACTGTGCCAGATATTGGTACGATCAAATGTCGATTTTGATTTATCTTTCTTCATCTAACTGTGGAACCAACGATAAGAGATATCTGAGATGAACACATCACCTTTTACACTAAACTTATAGTATAAAATAATAACCTAAAAAATACAGTTGACTTTGCCTATTCTCCAATGTCTACGAGGACAATTTATTGAATTATCATCTCCAAACTTGAATTATTCAAACTTAAATTTCACTCTCACACAATTTTTTGTCTTATGTTTTTTTTTGATAAGCAAACAAAATACCCATAATGCAATCAAAGAATTACATAGTTAGATCTTTACGCCCCTCTCACATCTGATAGAGTATCAGATCATAAAAGACCTTCAAGGACTTATATATATGGATCAACACACATTTAAATATTCACTCGACATCCAATTGCCCCTCTCCAAAATAACTTCAATTCCTATCCCTCCATACATAATGAACGACAATCGATAAAGCTAAATGATGGGCCTTTGTCAACGTCCTACTCTCTCGGTAGTGCCTCCCGAAGATACGCATAACCTGTGCATATGTGAACATCTCTTGCCTTATATGTAGTCATCTTCTGATCCTTTGTCATGACTCTCTATTTTAGGGGTAAATTTTTTATTTTTCCTCTTCGCTAACATAGAGAATGATCGAAATGAAAAAAGTATTAGATTATCCTTTGTAATTGTAAGATACCTTTAAAATTTAAAAGAAAAATGTATAAAATAATAATTAGATCTGCTATGTTATATAAAGTTGAACGTTGGACTATGTCTCGAAAAATAAATTAAAAAAATAAAAATATTAGAGCAAAAGTTGAGATTGCGCTTATTGAAGAATTTTTTTTGAAAAATATATTTAAGATGATACAAATATGTACTTAAACGACTGATAAATACTTTAATTAGGCAATGTGAAACTATTACAAATATATCAATCAAACGAGAAAAAGAAAATCAAAGAAAACTTTATTAGCAATGATAAAATAAGATAAAATTTATTTAAATATAAATGATGACATAATAGGGAATAAAATTTAATGACGTAGAAAGATCCATATAGTCGATCCAACATAGTAAGATAAAACTTAATTATTATTGTTGTTGTAATACTAACACGGCGAACTTGATTTGCCAATCAAATCGCCAGCAATGTGTCAATTGATTCGATTAATTAATACATAGACCTTTTAACAAACATGTTATCAAACAAGCGCTAAAAGCAATCCGACTTATGCTAAGATTCGACAATTGTGAATCTCATTTATGCCACACTCAATGCATACATACAATACGACTAGACGTTCCCACAGGGATGTCACATGGGTTAGGGCAGGACGACACTTACAAAATGAGCACGGATAAATTTTAGAGGAGGGTTTAAAATCCCTCCTTAACATCAGATGACCCTCCTTTGTCCTGGCCAATCGCGTCAAGGCCAAAGTCCCTTCGCGATTTACCTCCCTCATAATAACCGTGAAACAGACCGATGAGGGCGGCTAAATTGATGATTCAACCTTTGTGAAATACAACACGACTAGACACTCACTACCTTATACATCGTTTTCCAAATTCATCTCAACTAAACCCCACGAAGGAGATTTTAAGTTCAAAATAGCAATTGAAGCAGTTGGTGCAAGAGCGAAGTCAACATGCCTTTAACTTCACTCCTACTCAATGCCCCCAACAAACTAATTAACACACCCTAAATGTTGTCTACGACTATAAACTCCCTAGAGCATCTTCTTCTTGCTCCATCGCCTCATTCACTCACTCACTCACTCACTATTCCCTAATTATGAAGATACCTCCAAAGGGGAAGACTCCCCTCTCCCTCGCCGTCATCATCGTCGCTGTCATCGCCTTGATGAGTGTGACTTTCACGGAGGATCTTCGCGCGCTCACCGGTATATCCGCCATTAAACCCAAAGCCGCCGGCGCCGGCGCCGCCTCCTCCTCATCCTCGGAGAGAGATGTCAGTTTAGGCGAGGCTGGCGAAGCTGATATAGACGAAGGAGATAAAATTGAGTTCCGGCGGAAGAATTGCAGTGCCAGCAAAGGGAAGTGGGTGTTCAATAGCTCCAAGGAACTGCCCTACACCGACCAAAGTTGCCCTTATTTAGACAAACAACTGGTGTGCAAGAGGAACGGGCGGCCGGAGGACAAGTACTTGTATTGGCAGTGGGAGATGGACGATTGCACATTGCCAAGGTGATGATCGATCGATCTATCGATCGATTGATTTAGGGTTAGGGCAATTGAAAAAAGTTCTCCTTTTTTTTCTTTTTTTTTTTTTTGATACAGATTCAATGTTGAAATGGTGCTGAGAAAGCTGAGAGGGAAAAGGATGATGTTCGTCGGAGACTCGCTTCAAAGAGCTCAATGGCAATCATTCGTGTGCACGATACAAGCTCACATACCTCCGAAACGGAAGGTGCTGAAGAGGAACGACGCTCATTGTCTGTTCAAAGCGAAGGTCGTCTGTACACTCGATCCCTTGTCCCTTCTGTTTCTCTTCCCGTCCCCAAATTTTTGACGGCGACAAAACTCAGGATTACAACGCGACGATCGAGTTCTACTGGACGCCGTTTCTCGTCGAATCCAACACGGACGAACGCATCGTCGCCGACCCGAGCGCACGAATTGTGCGGGTGGACTCCGTCGGCGCCGCCCATGCTCGCCGCTGGGTAGGGGTGGACATTCTCGTCTTCAGCAGCTACACGTGGTGGATGAGCGGCCAAAGCATCAAATGCCTGTGAGATCTTCGATCTTACCCTTCGCAAACTCTCTCTCTCTCTCTCTCTCTCTCTCTCGCTTGTGGTCTTCGCACTGTGACCTTGTCGGTAATGGCAGGTGGGGTTCGTTCGCGAACGGAGAGGAAGGATACGAAGAACTGGATGTGAGGATCGCTTACAGACTCGGCCTCAAGACATGGGCCAATTGGGTCGACTCCACTCTCAACCCTAGCACCACCAGGGTCTTCTTTGTCACAACGTCGCCGGCTCACTTGAGGTTTTATCATCTCCTAACCCTAACCCTAACCCTAACCCTATCCTCGCTGATTTGTCTCTCTAAAGTTGTATAGATTAATTTAAAAATTATTTTTTTTAAAAAAACACGAGTTAATTTAGTTCGATTTCAAATTTAAAAAATTGATTTAATCGATTGAATTGAATCGAAGATCACTAAGATTGTTATGTTGAACCCCTCATACACACGATACAATGGTAAAATTAGACGATATTTTATAGACTAACATGGTTCGATTTTTTGTCGGGACAAATTCGATTTTGAATTTTGAAAAAAATTGGATAGGTGATCTTGAGCCGAATGCGGATTGAAAGTTCGTTTGTCTCTTTTCAGAGATAGTGCGACTGTGTGGTTAGACTTAACTGTTGAATCATGAATACTTTTTTGATTTATTCTGATAGTTGATAGAACATATTTCACTTAGAAATTAGTTAGTGCTCTGTCACATATTTATGGGGTCGATTAGATCAGATCGAAGATTTAAATATCTGATATTAGTAAAAAAAAATTTAATACTATGCAAAAAGGTTTGAACCTCCAACCTAGCAGTTTCCACGGGTCTGTTCCACGATCATTGTAAGGGAGGTAAATCACAGAGGGTTTTATGAATTTTGACGTGGTGGCCAAGACACATAGGAGTCATCTGAATCCAGGAAAGAACTTTAGATCTTCTCTGGAATCGATCCATGTCACTTCTGCAAGTACCTCTGTACCTTAGCCACCACGTCATTTCTATAGAGACAAAAATATTATAATCAAATGATAACATTGGAAAGTTTAATTGATTTATTCGATTTTGATTTATTTTGATTATTAATTGTGAGTATGTGATTACGAATGATGGCGAAACGATTGTAGGAGCTCGGATTGGGGCAAAAAGGATGGCATCCAATGCTACAACGAGATGATGCCGGTGGCGCGTAAAGGCTTTCGGGGAAGTGGCTCCGACGAGCAAATGATGCAGGTGATGGTCGATGTGATCGAGAGGATGAAGATGCCAGTGACCGTCCTCAACGTAACACAACTTTCGGATTATCGGATTGATGCCCACGTGTCAGTGTACACCCAGTTGGGTGGCAAAGTCTTATCGGATGAGCAAAAAAAGGATCCGCTTCGATATGCCGATTGCATCCACTGGTGTTTACCAGGAATCCCGGACACGTGGAACCAACTCTTGTATGCTTACTTATGAAATGTTGCTTTGCAGATCTGACGTGTTGGTAAGTCAATGAAAAAATTTACATAATGAACGAGAATCGATTCTGGAAGCGGTATAAAATTCTGTCATGAACTCAGATGATTATTCACTGTTTTACTAATCGCGTCTAGAGTATAATTCTCCTGTGATTTATTGGGCAATTTACCAAAGGACACATCTCAAGTTTAGAATTGTTCAAACACAGTCTCATAGTTTCATATTTATCAAAGGGCGCACCTCATTCCTTTTTTATCCCTCTCGCCAAACGTGAATATCAAGCTGATCAAAAAAATTATGGTACTGAAAATTATATTCTCAGGAATATAGTGGTCCTGAGATTTGAATTCCCAACATCACATACAATATCAAGTTCGTCTAAAAAAAAGTGGTACTAAGAATTATATTCCCAGGAACACAGTGGTCATGAGATTTAAATTTTCAATAACACAGTGATCTTGAGATTTAAATTCTCAGCACCACAAACAATATCAAGTGTCACAGAAAAAAGATGGTGCTCAAAATTATATTCCCAGGAATACAGTGGTGCTGGAAATTATATTCTCAGGAATACATTGTTGTTGGAGTTTAAATTCCCAACATCACGTACAATATCAACTGGCCGAAAAAAGGTGATGCTGAAAATTACATTTTCAGGAACACAGTGGACTTGAGATTTAAATTCCCGACACTATCTTTTTTTGGCCAACTTAGTATCCACGTTTAGTGGAAGGGATAAAAAAGAAATGAGGTGCATCCCGAAAGGGATAAAAAAGAAATGAGGTGCGTCCTTTGATAAATATAAAATTATGAGACTGTGATTGAGCAATTTCAAATTTGAGGTGCACCCTTTGATAAATTGTCATAATTTATTCCCTTTTGAATCTCGAAGAGTCGGAGTAGACTGTTCCAAATTTTTTACAATCTATGAAATATTTTTTTCTTTCCTTTTGAATTATTTATAATGAAATTTAAAAACTTTTAATAGAATAGAAAATATAGAAAAAGAATTAACGAGCTTAACTTGTGCACTAAGTATTTGACTCATGGAGCCCAAGTCCAAGTCATCGATGTTGACTTGTTGACCCATGAGTCACAATTTTGCGCGTGGAAGAAATTAATTTGGGTCGAGACGAAGTCGACGTGACCGACCCACGTCAAATTAATTTGGGCCGATAAATTGGCATGTACGAGCCGGTTTATTTCAAAAAAAAAAATATTGTTTAGAATTAATTATAATGGAAAGGGCCAATTAAGATAAATAAATATCTATATAACAGTAAATTTCATATAATAATAATAATTTAGTACATTTTCCGCACATATAAAAAATAATTTTAATTTGAACACAGAGATAAAAAAAAATGGTTAAAATATTGATAAAATGGTTCGATTTATAAAAGTACTTTACAAATGGCCATTTTGAGTTGACTGAATATTGACGTAATAATTACGTCATCAACTCCCTATATAAATCAGTTTCTGGAAAAATCGCCGGCCAAGCCATGGCGGAGCACGGCGATCCCGACCTCGACGACTCCTCCACCGCCGTCGATGGGGCCAGCTACGCGTTCCTGTTGGCCGCTGTAATCTTTCTCTTCCTCGTCGTCTGTTTCGTCTTCATTCTCTATTTCTGCGCCAAGCGCCACCTGCGCCGCCCCCACGTCGTCGTCTTCTCCGCCTCTGACCACGGCGCCTCCTCCGCTCTCCCGCGCGGCCTCGACGCTACGGTCCTCCGATCGATACCTGTCACCGTCTACCGCGCCGGCGACTTTGGAAATGGGATCGAGTGCGCCGTTTGCCTCTGCGAGCTCACCGACGGCGAGGCGGCTCGGGTCCTGCCCAAGTGCGGCCACGGCTTCCACCTCGGGTGCATCGACAAGTGGTTCCATTCCCACTCCACTTGCCCTCTCTGCCGGAGTCCTGTCGTCTCCGAACCATTCCCAATCCTAAACCCCAATTATCTCGTCGCCGGATCTGAAATTCCAATCCATGCATCGCCCGCCTTGCGATCGGACCGGCAGCAAACGAGTGAAGCCCCTTCGAGCTCTTCGGCCCGATCGAAGAAGCCAAAAGGTGATCTTGTGATCGAGATACCGAAGAGGGGGGCGGAGGGGTTTCCCTCGCCCGTATCTCCGCTGCCGACGAGCAGGAGCGCCGTCGAGGAGATGACGACGCCGGGTTCGGCGAGGCCTCGGGCGCTGAGGCGGCGCTGGAGCATCGGGAAGCGAACGCCTCCGACTGCCTCTGCGTGCAGTCCCATGGGAAGCGATCTCGAGCAGGGATTTGGGGGCGTTTGCGGGGAGGGAATCAATCCGCCGGCTAAGTCTCCGGCGAACTCCCGACTGGAAATTACCAAACCGCATGAAGCACATGAAGGAGGTGTTTGAGGAAACGCCCAAGCGAAGAACTAGGATTGCATTAGAAGATTAAATTTTGAAAATGCTGTATAAAATTGAGAAGAACAAATAAATGAGTTCTCCGATTACAATCTGAAGTCAAATCATCATCATCGTCAGGACATTGTGCAAAAACCCTAGTAAAATCATGGGAAGTTCGATGGCAACTAAAAAAGCTTCTTTGTTTGATTGCTGTTGGCGATGAACAGATGATCCGAGAAAGAAGACAGAAGAAATCGCGAAGCAAACATGGAGGTGCGACACTTGAAGTTACCTTCGGCGCTGAAAACTCCCGCAGAGCTCCTTCTTCCGATTCATCCCGCCGGAGAACCATCGCGCTGCTCGAATCGCCGCTCCTCTTCGCCCGAAACCGCCGTGATAAAAATTTTTGATTCGTTTTGCGAAAACCGTGTTGAGATTTGGCCTGTTTGGGAACCCTAGCGCCGCACCCGACTTCGATTAGATTTCTTCGACTCGAGATGGAGAAATCACCTGCATCTGCCCTCGATCGACGGCGCTGACCCAACGGCGGCGAATCGGAGGAAGGGAGCTCTGTAGGAATTTCTCAGCGCTGAACTTCGCGCTTCGAAAATTTTTTCTACTCGGTTTCTGTGTTCTTCCCTGGATGGCTGGATCAGCTGTTCTTCGCCATAGGAATCCAAATCCTGGAACCGTGGAGACGCGAAATCGCCTGCATCCGCCCTCGATCGAAGGCGCTGACCGCCTGACCCTGCGGCGGCGAATCGCGGGGAAGGTGGCTCCGTCGGAACAGACGCGAAACGGCCAGATATCTCTCTAAACCACATTTGCAATTCAACTGCATATGAAAAATTGAAGTGAATAATAAAAGAGAAAGACTACGTTTAGTTATTGCAGGATAATCAAATTTGTAATGTAATAATCAGGTTTATATTACAAGATGATTTATTTTATTTGATAAAATTTCAAAAATATAATGTAATATAATTGTATTATAAAAATAAGAATCAAGATTCGTAATCTCGATTACGAAGAAAAAACTATGTAATCTGATTATATTACAGACTCAATATTTATCACGATAAATATATTCTTTTTTTATTTTTTTCATTACTTCTCGACGTTCGTTAATAACAACCATCGATGACCACTAACGACGATTGTCAGTGGCAAACAATAGATGCGATGGAATCGCACGGATAGTCAATGACGATAATAGATCATATTATTTTTTTATCAATAAAAAAAATACTGAAAATGGATACAACTCCATGCTTTTTGATTAATCTTTTGATTTGTCATTTAAAAGATGATGACGAACAAATAACTCTTTATTTATGTATATATATACCGAGATATGCCACGTGTCAATACATACAACAGTCTCTCCGATGACTAGTACATGGTGCCTCCTCGTGCACGCATGCATACGTTGATAGAGGATGCACAGTGATCTCCACGTAAAGGTATTCTAGTTAATACGATAATAGAATTGTATCAATGAGTAAGAATCAATCTTTGAAGATTATAAATTTTTCAAAGTGTTTGTCCTCCTTCTACGTTGGTCTTGGATTGGACAAAATACTCCCCAGAATTTATCTTCTTCGTGTTAACTGTGAGATCGATTGACGAAGACACTAAGGACGAACGAATCACCTTTTACATCAATATAATAGAGAATGCATACAGTGATCTCCACATAAAGGCGATGTGGTTAGTACGGTAATAGAGTTTTATTAATGAACAAAGGACAATCTTCGAAGGTTGTAAGTTTTTTTATATGTCTATCCTCTTATCGTGCTAGTCCTAGGTTGAACAATATGCTCTCCGTAATTTACCTCCTTCGTGTTGATTGAGGGATCGATTGACGAAGGCGCTGAGGACGAACGAATCACTTTTTTGCACCAATGAAGGATGCACAGTGAATTATATATTTATATATTATGCTACATAATTTATCTGTGAGTATCTGTGAACACTTTCGTTATCTACTGTTCGATCGAATGAGCATTATAGTCTAATTCTTAAATCCAAAAAATTGAATGATGGATAATAAAGATACTTACAGACTCCCGAATGAATTGTGTAGCATAACATTCTTTTATATATCCTGAGCGATGCAAAATGCATGATCTGTGCGCGACAGCGAGGAATGCACAGTAACCACGCCCGCCACGGCTCGCACCCGCCGCCCTCCCGTCGGATTTCGACCACGATTTGGTCGAAATTCGGTGGCGGTCCGGTTGAAATTCGACGGCGGTTCGATCGAAATATAATCGCGATCCGATCAACACCAGAGCCCGACTGTATCGCAGTCGGAAAAGGCCCGATTGAGGCCGCCAGTGGTGCGGTGCCAGTCGAATCGTGATCGAAATTCGATCAGATTCTAACCGGCCAACAGTGAAACGACAATGAAATCGCGACGGAGAAGGTTACTATGTATTCCTCATTCACTGTGCAATCACGATAATCAGACGCCCAAGAAATCGTTGCGCATATGTCGTGCATTCACAGTGCTCAGGATATCAAATTCGTATATATATATATATATATATATATATATTGCAAAGTAAACTCAACGTACTCTTTGTTTCTCACCCATATATTATTTTCTAACCCAACGAACAAATAACTATTATTATTATTTTCTTATTTATCTATTTTATTCTTTTCTCCACTCAATTTCACAATTTCGCGAACAAAAAAAAATGCAAAATGAACAAACAAAACTTACGTAAAAGTTTCTCCAATCCTCGAATAAGATCATGATACTAGTTTTTTTGTTAATTTTCACACACATTGATTATTATTATTATTATTTCTTTTCGATGTGTGTGAGAACTGAAAAATGAAATTTAGGAGAACTAACTATATATATATATATATATATATATAATGGATCGTTTTGATCACAATAATTATAATATTATAATGGCATATCGTTTGTAGGAGGCCAGATTCAGTGGTCTTTAGGGCACAAGACACGAGTGCGATATTTTCCGAGAGCCCATATCGGAAATATATTTCGAAATGAGGAATAGCTGCTCATGCAATTTTGATTGAAGACTCCCATAATCTCCTGCACCAACAACAGAAAATACTCATATTGAATACGACAATTGATGCTGTCGTGTACTCAAAATAAACTAAATATATGTAACAAATTCCATGTATGAGTGAAATAAGATGGTGTTTGGTTGGAGGGTTTGGAATGACGAAATGAAAATAGAAATGATATATAGTGTTTGATTAATGAGCTTAGGATTTAGATTTTGGAATGATTATCAAATATTTGGGAATCAATGAAATCCGACCTAAACTATGGGTTTGGAAATGATTTTCAAATAACGACGATCGAATTTAATTAACGGTCGGCCGGCGGCCGATGGACGGACGACCGACGAGCGACGATGATGGTTGACTGACGATCGACTGGTGATCGACGGTCGACGAGCGACCGGGGACCGTCGACGATGAGCGACCGACAACCACCAACAACCGACGATCGACATCCGGCGACTGACAAACACCGGTGACCGACGACCGACGACCGACGACCGCAGACCCCTGACGATCGCCGATTGTCGACGATCGACGACGACCGTCGATGCCCCGACGATCGTCGACAACCGTTGACTGATGACAACTGACGACCCGACAACGATATCGACGTCATCTCCGCTTTCATTCCCAACTTATAAACCAAATAATATTATTGGAATGACTAAACTCATTCTTATTCCACCCTACTATCAAATCCATTCTTATTCCTATTCCCACACTTGAACCAAACACCACCTAAATATGCCAAAAATTGTTATCGACTAAGAATGAAATGGGAATCACAAAATACTTATAGAGACCAACAACCTTATATATATATAATGATCTTATTCGTGAATATATTCATCGTCTATTGTCCGATTAAATGAACATTATAGTTCAATTCTTGAACCCTAAAAGATTAAACGATGAATAATAAAGATACTATTACTCACGGATGAATTGTGTTTGATAACATTCTTTTATATATAGAAATGATCCCCTATACAACTCATCCTTAGCACCCGATCGAACGACAGATGATGAAGGTGTTCACGGATGAATTATATATATATATATACAACTCATTCATGAGCACCTCTATTATCCATCGTCTGATCCTTTAGGATTCAAGAATTAAACTATAATGCTCATCCGATCGAACGATAGATAATAAAGATACTCACGAATGCTCACGAACAAATTAAGTGTGGGATCATTTTTCCCCTCTCTATATATATACCACAAATTTATCTTTTTTTTTTAATACATCCTGGAGGTTTAAATGTGTAAATATTTACACAAAAGTTTTAAATATTATCATATTACTCTTAATTATTAACATTATTATTATTTTGATATTCAAATTTCACACGATAAACAATCTTTGAATTCACGTACTGAATAAATTGAAAGTACAAATAATGTATATTAAAAGACTAACCTTTAGAATATTTATTCACGGTGAGATTTATGATAACTTTGAAGATATGTCATTCATCTATATATATATATATATATATATATATATATATATATATATATATATATATATATGAGCGATCATCTGTTGTGCGACGTTACACTGCACGCTCGTGCGCGCAGCGATCTCAACCGTTCGATCAAAATGTGCGATTGTGAAATGCATAGTGCCTCCATGCCGGGCACCTCGCCGCTGCCGCCGTTGCTGCTGCGACGTCCGGTCATCTTCGGCCGCCGGAGCGAGTGCGTTAGAAGCGCACTTCGTCGGCGGTCCGACCGAGCTCGGCTTTTGACCGGAAGCCGGTGCAAATCGGCTGCGAATCACGACCACACACCGGTCGAGAAAGGACTGCCTAGCGCCAACAGTCCTTGCCACTGCCAATCACGATTCGGCCGAATCGCGATCGATTCGGCGCCGCTTTGCCGTAATCGACCGAAGCCGAGTCGGCCGGACCGCCGCGAGGTGCGCCTAACGCACCGGTTCGACGCCGAGGGGGTTTGACGGGCGCAATGGCAATGGGGTGACAACGACGAGGTGTCCGGCGCAGAGGGGGTCAAGTGCACTGTTCATTTCACAATCGCAGCGCTTGATCGAACGGCTGAAATCGCTGCACGCTCGAGCGCGCAGCGTAACGTCGCGCAGCAGATCATCGCTATATATATATATAAATTATTTATCGTCCGATATTCATTATAGTTTAATCATTGAATCTTACAAAATTGGACGATGAATAATAAAAATGCTCATAGATAAATATTGTATAATATAATATTTTTTTATATATCAATCAATTTTTTAAAAAATTAATCAAGACAAGCATGATTTGAAACCTTGCAATTAGAAGTAATTAAGGTTGGTGTTTGAATTTTAAAAAAATGTCTTACTTGTTGGGGAAACTCGCCATTCTCCATCTGCATATTCATTAATACCTTTGCTGCTCTGTGCAATGGCGTTGGATCTCTTCCACCCTGTTCCAACACAAATTTTAAAGAAGTAATATTTTAAATATAAATAGAATTCTCAGATGATAAATTATTGACTCGAATGTATTGGATCATCTGACGAGTGATATATCCTTTCTTTGTAATTATATTTCATGCTAAGATTATTTTACAATTTGCGTTGCAGATGAATCTGTCACAAAAATCGTCGGTGTTGGCTTTATAATGATAATACCACTGAACTACAATTTATTATTCATAGGGAAGCTGACTCGTGATTTAAAATGTCTTACTAAGTTTCTCCTAAATTGTGTGAATTTTAGGATATGAAAATCGAAAAAACAATCGACAGTGTTGAATTGTGTTCCAGACTCTATATTATTCATGGGACCTCATCTCACTGTGATAATTTAACTAGCTACCACTCTATCTCTTTCAACGATAAAAATGTTGAAATCATGTTACAACATTATCATCTTAGTCATCCAAACTTTACTTATCTTGCAAAATTATTCTCAAACTTATTTCTTAATGAAAATATATGTTCTTTTCAGTGTGACTTATGTCAACTTGCTAAACATACACCGGTATCTTTTCTATGTTTAAGTTACAAATCATCTAGCTCATACATAGTGACGTTTGGGGATTGCCCCGTGTTAAAAATTTTACATGAAATCGTTTCATTTGTTGATGATCATACTTGTCTGACTTGGTTGTTTCTAATGAAAGATAAATATGCAGTGAGTCACATATTTGAACAGTTTTATACTATGATTTAAACTCCGTTTCAGACATCTATTCAAGCACTTAGCCAAAGAATACTTTGCTTTTAATCTTGGTTTCTTTCTATACTCAAAAGGCATCATCCACCTCAATTCCTATATTGACACTTCTCAATAAAATGGAAATGTTGAACGCAAAAATTATCATCTTCTCGAAGTAACAACTTGCTCACTCATGTTCTTTTCCAACGTACCAAATTTTTTTTAGGGTGATCTCGTCTCCTCAACCACCTATCTTGTTAATCGAATGCCCTCTTACGTTCTCAATTTCCATAGTCCAATTCAACTTCTCCAATCATACTTCGACACCAAAGTAATCTCTCAAAATATTCTTGCAAAAGTATTTGTACCAACACAATCGTAGTAAACTTGATCTAAGATCCATCAAATACATTTTCCTTGAATATTCACCATTCTAAAAAAGGCTACAAATGCTACTCACCTATCACCATGAAAACCTACAACATCATGATGTCACTTTCTTTGAACAACAACCATACTACTCTAATTTTGATATTCAGGGAGAGAATCTGCGTGAAAATCATCATCCATCATACTGTTCAGGACTGAACCCCGATATCATTGAACCTCTATCTAATCCCCTTATGTTACATTTCATTCCTTCATCTCCTCCCATAGCGAATCAATTTCGTGTATACACAAGATGGAAGACACATTCAATGTCAGTTCAAGAGTCAGAATTGGATCCAACTCCTATAGACATTCACTCATGTACGACACTTAATCATGAATCTTCATCTGTGGATGATAACTTTGATATTCTAATTGCTTTAAGGAAGCGAGTTAGATCTTGTACGATACATCCCATTGCCAACTTTATTTTCTACAAAGGACTGTCCTCAAATTATCGAGCGTGTGTCATCACCTTTGACAATATTCAGGTTTCAATCGCCATTGATGAAGCTCTCAAACACCTTAAATGGAGAAAAACTATTGATGAGGAAGTAAAAGCCCTACAAAAGAATGACACATGGTCTGTTTGTGAATTACCAAAGGGAAAAAAACAATTGAGTGTAAATGAATTTTTAAAGTCAAACACATAACTATTGGTACAATTGAAAGACTAAAGGCACATCTCGTAGCTAAAGGATTCTCACAATCCTATGGTATCAATTACCAAGAAATCTTTGCTCCAGTAGCCAAGCTCGACACATATCAGAATTTTATTCTCTCTGGATGCAAACAAGAACTGGCATCTACACCAACTAGACGTCAAAAATATCTTTCTAAACGGTGACTTAGAAGACGAAATTTACATTGGAAATTTCCCCCGACCTTGGCATCTATAACAACAAATTATATAAGTTTCACAAGTCATTATATGATCTTAAGTAATCTCCTAGGACACGGTATGACAAGTTTGATACTTCTGTACGTAACAAACTATTATACAGTGGTAGAATGTTCACATAGATAATTAGAATCGATTCTTAATTACGATGCATTTACATACTTTTTTTTTTTTCAAATGGAGTCGGTCCTTTAAGACGCTCAAGTCTAATGAGACCGTCTATATTCGTACCCACTCAATTTACTTTTCTTTTCGATTAGAGACAACTAAAAAAGGTCACTACTAATATGACGATTATATATATATATTTTTAAGATAAGAATAATCTCCATTGTATCAGCATTTCACTCACTTTGCATTAACTTGCAACACAATATTTTCATTCTTCGCTTCCTATAGACCCCCATTCACTAGATAAAAAACTGCTTTGTAAATTTGTTGTCATGGGAAATCCAAGCCCTCATAAGATTTGTGATCAACAGAAAACTGACCTGTCCAGCATCAATTAGAGCTAGCATTGCCCAGCTTGTATTCACTGCATGAACCCTGTTGCCCTCCAGATTTGTGTAGACCTGCTCAAAGAGAACACCAGAAACATCTAAAGTCACTTGCCATCTTGATATTCTGAAATATAAAGTGGTCACTAACTATCTGAACCAATCAACATGCAATCGAAAGTGGCAGGGTACATAGCTCCAGACTAAATTCAGATGGTTAATTTAATCGTATTAAGATTTGAAAGATCAAGGATCTATTCTTGAAAGTGATGATCAGACTATCGATGACTCCGTATTTATGTGCTAGCTACCTGACACTTGATTTACCCCCTTTATATATAGAGACAGCGATGGAGAGTTGCTAATGTGACGGTTACACATAAAAGTGACAGGGTACGTGAATTGAAATCAGAATAATAAAATTATTTAGTAAACTGTTGAAGAATGAAAAATACAATTAAATTTTTACATTGGTAAGATATGGAAAATATCATTTGCTTATAAGATAAAAAGTTATTTCCATTATGGATATATATGATTCTTATAGGCACTAACAATTGATATCAGAATTATGGTTCATATCAAGCCATGAACCTCGAACGAAGGAAGTGGATCTCCTATGTCCGGATCAAGAGAACCAGACACTAGACAGAAAGTCCAGTTTGATCAGGAGGACCGAACAATTAACAGGAAGTCCTGGTGGATTGAAGATTGGACATCAAGTAGAGAAAGTCTTTCGAGGACGAATAGACTTGAAGGGGGCTCAATGTGATCCTTCGTTTGAGAGGGAGGATTATTAAGAGTATAGAAAATACAATCAAAGTTTCAAATTGATAAGGTATAAAAAATATCATATGTTTATAAGATAAAAAGATATTTCCATTGAAATGAGATCTTTTAGGTGAAACTCAAAAATAAAACTATGAAAATTTAAATTTGAAGTGGACAATATCATATCATTATGAAAATATACGATTCTTATAAACACTAACAGGAACATTGAGATTTGATGAATTATGTAGAACAAGATTCATCACTACTACACCAACGAGTCCTTTCCATCTTGATAATGTGGAAACTTTGTAGAAAAATTGGGATTGGGACGAATTCTGCAAGATGAGATTCAGATAATTAAGTAGAATTCTACGTGATGTTCCGACTATTTGGGAACTATGCACCAGCATTGTGTCGAACAAATTATAAAACTAAATATAAGGATGAATGTAAAGGTATCATTGCCTCTGTGATGTGCGAAAAAATATCTTTCCAGCAATATTTGATATCTAATTATAACACAAAAAGGGAAAAAAATGGTAACAAATAATCGTGTTACTGCTGGCTACTCCCACATTGACCTCCAAGCGTATGAACTAGGTTTGTTTCTCATTCTGTTTCGGAACGACGCGGTGATTAAAATACGATAATACTTGTAGAAATGATATGGATCAATTCTAAAAAAAATTTAAAATTCTTTTCTGAATTCAAATAATATTCACGTGTCTTAATCATTATGTCAAAGTTTATAGAATTGACAGACCGATAAAAATCTTTAGATTAACCGTTCCAATTTTATAACGTAGACAGATTTGTTCCTCACCCCTCACACTTAGTTGAAAAAAATGAATTCATAAAAAAAAAAAAAAATACAAAACCATGTGCCTATATTATTGAGAACGAAACAATTCAAATACCTTATACAATAGGCTTCTACGTTTGCTGTCTTATGCATGAAGCTGTGACCCCTTATTTCTTGAATGTAATGTGAAAAAAAAACTACTAGGACTTAATATAATCAAGATAATAATGTAATTAAATTTGTAATGAAATTTAATATAATTTTGATTATATTTTTATGTTTATCACAAAATTATATATAATTTTAAACTATAAGAGATATTATATTTTTTTTATTGGGTCTCTATTACAAGGACGACAATGGTTGATCGGCGACAACGACGAGCGGCGATGGCGGTCGGCCCACAAATAGCGACGGCGATGACAATGGCCAGTCGATCGACCGCTCGGCGATGGACGACGATGGCAGTGATCGGTCGATCGATCGGCGACAGCGGTGCACGGTCGGCCAACTGGCGATGACGACGGTGGCGCGTGGTCGACCGGCCGCTCGACGACGACGGTGCACAGTCGGCTGGCCGCTCGACGACGACGGTGTGCGATCTATCGATCGATAACAACGACGGTCGATCGGCTGGTGGCGACATGCGATTGGTCAATCGACGACGGCGGCCAGCCTGCGACGACGACACGTGGTCGACCGATCGGCGGCAACGACGGCCGACCGATAGGGGCGTGCGATCGGCCAATCAGCGGCGACGGTCAGCTGACGACGGCGTCGGTGGCTGACCAGCTGCGGTCGACCATCGATGGGCAATGGCGACAACAACGAGCTATGGCGCCGGATGATGGCAGCTATGGGTGACGACTTTTCACATTACGATTCGTAATGTAATCGGATTACATATGTTTTATCTTATAATCCATATTATAAAACTTTAGTGATTTTGTAATCTAAATTAAATTACATTAAAATTTTAAAATGATAACAAACAAAGTAATAAATCTTGTAATATAATTTGAATTATATTACAAAATGAATTACGACCTATCAAACGCAGCCTAAATGACTATATCATACGCAAAATTGAATTAGAAGCAACGTGATGATGGTGCTGATTCACGGAAGAATCTGGAAAAGACAAATGGATAATAAGTTAGGATCGAATTAACCTTATCTTGACATGAAAGATAGCTTTCTCCCCAACCACCAGAGTCCAGTTGTTTAGATAACAGAAAGTTGCATGCTTTGGGGATACAAGAGCTGCTCTCGTATGTCCTTCCTGCAGCAAGTAATCCCCCTACTCCAAACCATGTGCCATAAGTGAAGCAAACACCCCAAGATCCATACCTATTACAAGTAGTTAACAGCGTGCCAAAAGTTTAAATACCACAATAGCACTTTTATAATGAATGACACCAAAGAATTGTTTTTTTCTTGGCAATATCAAAATAAAAGTAGTTGAGAGAGTAAATGATAGTTGCGCAAGATGGACCTTTAGGAATTAGTAACCACAAATGCAGACTATAGCACACCGGCTCGAAGAATCTTTGGCAATTTATGAAAGGGCGAACCTCAAATTTAGAATTGCTTAAATATAGTTCTATAATTTTATATTTATCAAAGAACACATTTCATTTTTTTTTTTACTCTTCCTGCTAAACGTGGATATCAAACTGACCGAAAAATATAGTGTTGGGAATTTAAATCTCAAGTCCACTATATTCCTGGAAATATAATTTTCAGTATCATATTTTTTTTCGACCAATTGATATTGTATGTGGTGCTGAGAATTTAAATCCCAGCACCACAATATACTTAGGAATATAATTCTCAACATCATCTTTTTTTTCTATGGCAGTTTGATATTGTATGTAGTACTGAGAATTTAAATTCCAAGACCACTGTATTCCTAGGAATATAATTTTCAACACCACTTTTTTTTAGACGAGATTGATATTGTACGTGGTATTGTAAATTCAAATCCCAAAATTACTGTGTTCCTGGGAATATAATTCCTAACACTATATTTTTTTCGGCCAATTTGATATCCACGTTTGGCGGGAGGAATAAAAAAAGGAATGAGATGCGTCCTTTAGTAAATATGAAACTATGAAATTGTATTTGGACAATTCCAAACTTGAGACACACTCTTTGATAAATTACCGACGAATCTTTTAATAAAACAGGATGTTTAGATTTTCCAAAAATGACTTCTACTCAACATCAAAATCGACCATCAAACTAGACATGCTTAATAGACCGATTCGATTTGGAATCGAATCGGAACCAATCCGTTAAATTCGAAATCGGAACCGATTTAGATGAACCGGTTTTAGAACCGAATCGGAACCGTTTCGATTCCGATTCGGTTCGAAACTATTTCGGAATCGATTCTGGTTCCGATGTGAATCTAGTTTCGATTGCTAATTTAAAGGTGGAAATTCTTAACATGCTAATATGTCTATAAGATTATTTTGCGATAGAAAAAAAGAATATGATCCCCAACACGTTAGATGAATTTAGAAGCTCAACCATTTCAGAATCGGTTCAGAATCAATTCGGAACTGGTCCAGATTGAATTGGCTCTAAAGTTAAAACTTTAGAATCAAAATCAATTCGGAACCAATTTTGAATCGGTTCGAACCAGTTCCAACGTCGACGGATCCGAAATCGATTAGAATCGAATCGAAACTGAAGAACCGATAAGCATACTTATCAAATCACTTAGGAACTTGGACAAAAATGATGTTATTAATTTAAAAATTTGCTGGATCCTAATATCTAGATTCTTATATACGATAACTCTTTTTTTCATAAAAAAAAAAAAAAAAATCTAATTCTCCCATTATTTTCTAAAAATATAACGGACCATAAGAATTTGATGACTTAGACAACTTCGAACCTTTCGACTACTGATTTGTCAGCCTAATTGTGATACTTTCTAAAAAAATGGATTTCAAAGAGATAGAGAAGTATAAGTTCAAACCATGAACCATCATCTCGCTGCATCTTTTCAAGGAAACGTGCTGATTTGTTAATGCAATTATCTATCTCCTCTCGCCGGTGGCCTGGATAGAACTTTTTAAACGATGTCAATGCCTGAATGGCTGATGAGGTGCATTCGACATACCTGCAAATTAAGGTTACTTTTGGTATGTCGTAATCTGTTTTATAATGTAATCCAGATTACATTACAAGACAGATTCTTTTGTTTGTTATTGTCTTAGAATTGTAATGTAATGTAATCTGGATTACAAAAGACATTAAAGTTTTGTAATCTGGATTACAAAGCAAAACCTATGTAATCCAGATTACATTACAAGCTTCCCATTTGCATGTAATAAATTACATTTGCATGCATGCAAATGTGATTTATTGCATGCAAATGGAATTTAGGCTGCGTTTGACGATCGGCGACGGTCGATCGGCGGTCGGCGACGATCGACCGACGACCGACTGGCGGCGACCGACCGACGATCGGCGACGGTCGACCGGCCGTCGGTGCCGGCCGTCGGCGGCGGCACACGGCGACCGACGGTGATGACTGCGACGACCGTCGACGATCGGCGATCGATCACGGCGACGGCATCGTGATCGACGGCGATGCGTGATCGACCAACGACCTATGGCGGCGTCGACGGCCGACCATGCGGCGACCGGCGACGACCGGCCAGCCGACGGGTGGCCGCGTGGCCGATCGTCCGGCGATCGACGGATCGGTGTGATGGCCGACGACAGTCGATCATCGGTTGGCCGCCGTCTATCGTCGTCGTTGTCTATGCCATCGTCGTCGATCCATTCCTATCGTATTTGTAATGGACACCAAACAAAAGAATGTAATGACCTTTGTAATCCAAGATTACATACAATTTGTATCCAAACAATGTAATGTAATAAAGATTACATTGCATTCCATTACAACTTGAATTACATTACAACTTAGATTACATTACGTCCTATCAAATGCAGCCTAATGCCATTTGCATTTCAACTGCGTATCAAAGATCGAAGTAAATAAAAAGAAATTATTATATTAAGAAATAGAAGAAGCGATGGAATGTTACGGATAATCGATAACAATGCCTCCAAATGTTTCAGTAGGATTGAGTATCTGTACGAGAGAAAGAAAAAAAACCGGTTTAGTAAGTGAAGATTGCTATGACACTGGCATATAATATTCTAGGTTCATATGAACCAACCCAACAGATAAATGAATACTTTCTACAATATATCCAAGGCCAAACTCCCCGGGGCACGGTGTAACAGTAAAAATGAATAGATATTTCATAAAAAAATATAGTTCGATTTTTTACTGTAATATCGTTCGAAGATAAATTTAGAAAAAAATCTATTCGAACGGTCCTAGGACCCAGGAGTTTGTCCGATGGACGAAGTACGATTTTGACGTTGGACCATCGTTTAGGGATGACGCGACTATTGAGTTCAGACTGAACCATGAAAAAATTACAATGCCTCCTTGATTTATCCTTGGTGGTCGATGGAGGTCATTTGAACTTCAACCTTATCCGGCTCAGCTGTTGATATATGAAGCGATCCGCATGTCTGTGGGACAAGGTCGATTACTCCCAGAGATTAGTCGGACCAAAGGTTCGGATACCCTAGTGTCAATAAAAAAATAAATATAAAATTAGTCGGACCTAGCGCCCCCTCGACTTTTTTAAATTGAAATGTAGCATATAAGATATTTCGGATATAAACTATTCACACCAATTTGTATGTAAACAAGCATATAGGGTTTCAAAAAAGAATCTATTATAGGCTCCAAGAGGTCGTTTCTACACCAATTTGTATGTACCAAAGTTTCTTTCTACCCTTCATTTTTTTGTTGTCTTATTCCTCTCACGCTTTCCTCAACTATCCAAAGTATGTATGGTTTTTGAATTCACATAACAATGCCTTGAACTAATGAAGTAAGTAATTAGTTAATAATAATAATAGTAAACAATAATTAACCTCATTTTTTTTTGTATCTTTAAAATTACATTTCGTAAGTGCTCATGTGCTTCACAACACATGCACGTTGTCTCCTTCCGATTCCTAGGCTAAAAGAACCTTTATGCTTTGATATGATGGAAGCAGATCCAACCATATATATAGTATGATTAAGTCAATGATCAAATTGAAATGGAAGTCAAAGCAAGCAGAATTTGACTCTAGTCAAACTAAATACAAGTCAACTCATGCTCATGCAAGTTAAGTCAACAATTAATTAGAAGTGTTGATCAGATGAAAGAACTCGATAGTTACATTAAAAGCACGTTCTTTCCTCCATGAAGATATGTCCTTTGGTCTAACCCCCATGAAGGCACATCATATGGTCTTCCCTCCATGAAGACACATCTTTTGATCTTTCCTCCATGAAAGCATATCCGAGGGCGACACCTCGGGATTTTCTCTCCCTATATAAAAGTAAAGGGAAGAAAGAGACAGGGGGATCTTCGAAAACTCTCTTTTTCCATTTGTTGTCTCCATACTTTCCCCATTTTTTATTTAAGCATCGGAGGAGCTTCGCCGAGATACCCCTCGGCCCCTTTCTCATTTGCTTTGAGTCCTTTCAAGTCCAAAGTATGCCCTGCTTAAGCAACCGATTTGAAGAAGAACGAACTCTCAAAAACCGATCTAATAGACGATCAATCTCCCATGTTCCCATCGATTCTCGACCTCCCGAAGTCACGTATACGCCTGATCTCCTAAGGTCATGTGTCATCCGATCTCCTCAAGATTTAGCGAACACTGAACTAAATGTGATTCACTGAGTCATCCCATCTATTGAACTCTACCGGATCATGCCTCAATTTACTCGGAAAATTAACAATTTCAAGGATAACCCCAGTGTTATATAATGAACTCCTCTTTGTCCAAGTGAATTAATCTATTAGCAAATTCCAGATAAATTATTGAGAAACAAATGCAGAAAGTAACAGCAACACAATGTCCTTAATTAGAATACATACCTCCAACCAAGCATAGGATCTTGTAAGTTCGTAAGTAGCAAAACTACCATCCTTGTTCTGCAACATAACTACAATTAGAAGAAAAGCTACTGCTAAGTATTTGCATCTATTTCTGATACTGTTACCATTAGTGAAAGGATGATATTGACAGCATCATAAAGCTTCCGAGCTTCAATTGGATCACCAACAACCTCTGGAGAAACCTTAGATAACAAGAGGGTTGCCTGCAGAAAAAAACAATTAGCATCAACATCAAGAAATTTTGCTTGAAAATAGAAGATAGGAGTTACCTTAAGTCCTTCTGCTGTGCAATCTGAGACAGACCACCCTTGATCTGCAGTGGAAAAGGGCCATGCACCTTTGGAGATGTGGCGGTACCAAAAATCAAGATCACCAGGGCAATCTTCTAGGATCTTCCAATCAGGAAGAAGAGAAAACTTAATATGCTAACATATTCAATAGAGGAATAAACATACTTTAAAAAACTTCAGTAAAAAACGCTAACCTGTGAACTTTTAATGAATTCGTGAGCCTTCTTGAGTGTAAGACCAAATTCCTCGGAAAGATTAGTTGACATAATTGCCTGAACAGTAAATGCTGTGTCCCAAAGCTGGCTACCATTACAGCCCTGCAAAGTTAACAATTCAGACAGTGTACATGATTCTGCTAGTAAAAAACTAATAAGAGTCCATGCATTGAATATTCTACAGCACCTGCATTTTCATTCCATCTTCAGCTACCCATAGAACATCATATATTCGTGGAAGATGTAGCTTAAATGCCTCTGAATTTGGGTCTTCAATCCAGATGCAAAGCATATTAAGTACCTATATATAGATGAGGTTACTGAAGAAAACAGCTGAATAAATTGTAATACATTTGCAATGTTGGTCAGAAAGAAAAACCTTGCGTTTTCATTCACATTCTATTTAACTAGTATACCAAAATCTACATGGAAAGTTATTCAGAGTCAAGTACCACTGCATCATGATATGTGGCACAGGATGATTCTGACAATGAAAAGTAAGAAGAAAGGAAAAAAGGGCTTCTCTCAGAGAGGAAAAAGGGGGCTCCGCAGTGAAGGTTTCCAAATTTTTATTCCAAGCTCATCGAGGGGCAATCTAGTTAAAACAATTCCAGAAATAGTTGAGCCAATATAAAACAGATGCGAATTAAAATTAAAGTTTAAACATAAAGCTTGTTTAGATGAATGTAACATATAAGTTAAATGATATAGTTTTAAAAGACAATATATATTAAGATTTAGAGGAAAGAAGAGAAAAAAATCTTGTACAGTATTTTATAGGCATACATACCAACATATGAACAGTAAGAATTAGATGTGTTTTTTAATGTACAAAGCGATCACGACTTCTCAAGTTGAGGTAAAGTTTCCACTTTAAAGCCAGCATTCCAATTTTGTATGTAGATATTTGTTACCAGGAATATGAAAAATTTGTTGGTTATTGTACCTTTCTTAGAGGAAATATAAGGGAAAGTATGAAAATAATTCGGACTTTGTCTGTTGAGTCGACCACTTCTGAAGTGTCCTCAGTCAAGACGAGTTTCTTCTGATCAAGACCGTGGAGCTCCTGGCAAGTGAGGTCAGGATGAGCCGAATCAGAAAGCTCCTTTTACAAGCCGCCAAGTCGAGAGGCCGCTGTGGAGACGTAGCCGAGTTGAGTTGAGAGGCTTCGTCCGTCGAAAGAATGACTCGGGCCGAGTCACTGAGTTGATAGTTTACTTGTGTCGGGCAGTTGAGTCGGAAATTGCTCGTAAGGTACTGTGGAGCCGAACTGGAAGACTTCGTCTGTCGAGTTGGAAACAACTACGAAGATGTTGCCGAGTTGGAAACAACTCGGAAGATGTTGCCGAGTTGAGCTGGAATACATAAGCAGTGAACACCAAGTGACAAAACAGCCGAGGCCTGTGTTCGCACAGTTTCCTTAAAACAGATTTGTCTTCCTTTGACAGGGTGCTTGCGAGGTTTAGCAGGACGTTTATTTCCAAGGATACAACGACAAAACCGCGAACTCAAACAAGCACAAGTAGTTCGCGGCGAACTAAACATACACCTGAACGTTATCACTGTGAGGTTGAAAACAAAGAGAAAGTGTTTTCTATCGAGTTCGCAATCATGTCTCATTTTATAGAGGAGATCTATTAATGGTTGAATCGAAAGGTCAACCATAATATCGCCTTGATTCATTTAATTTACGTGAATCGAAAGGTTAGCCATAATGCTGTCTCGATTCAACTGATCTACCATTAATTCATTAATGTTTGACTATTTATATCAGAGTTTCAATGCGAACTTTCTACGGTTCGATGCTGTAAAATACCACGAAAAAAAAAATTATGGTTAGAAGTTAATTACATCTAACCTAACTTGAGAAATTTTAATAGTTTAATTAACCTAGATTTAATTGAATTCTATCTAGGGTTAATGGCTTATTGGATCCAACCCGTTAAAACCAAATAAAAATCCAACCCGTTTCTTCTTTCAACAAACACACACGCCGATCGCGAGTTTCATCCTCGCGCGATCCCTCATCTTCTTCTCCCATGCGTTTCTCAAGCCGCCTCCTAAATGGCCGAGTCCTTCCATTTCTTTCCGCCCGAGCAATTCGTCGGTTTTCTTCTTCACGCCCTGGCTTCCTCACAGTGCGATCTCTCGCCTTCTCTGTTCTGTCGAAACCCAGGGCTACCGAGCTCACTCCTTCCTCGCGAAACCTACCTCGCGGCCCCTCCGATGTCTGCCGTCCCTTTTCTCTATCGGCCGACCACGGTGCCCGCCCGGCTGCGCAAATGGCGGCGACCGGCCAGCGGTGCCCGCGGACGAGCCCTCGGCGACATCTGCGGCGTGTTTTGGTCGAAGGCGGGACTTCGATCTCGCTGTTTTCATTGGGTCGCAGCAAGCGTTCAGGAGTGGTGAGTTCTGCTGGAGCAAGTGCTGTGAGCCGGTGGACAAGGGATAAAGGGGGAGGGTCGTCGGTGAAGTTGAATTCAGGTATACCCCTTGGCTTCCCGTTCCTTATTTTCCCTCGATCTTCGAAGGGATCCATTTGTGATGCGTTCCGTTTGTGATGGGCAGTAGGTTGAGCACGATTTTTAAACCAATTTGGCGATTGGGAGGAGAGGCTGCCGAGGAGGTTATTCTTTGGTATAGATCTTGATTCCCTTTGTATTTTTGCAGTCTATTTCAGTTCTGTGTGGGTTGTGTGATTGCTGTGATTTAGAGGGTTGCCGACTGTGAGTTTGAGGGAGTCGTGCAATCGCTGTGAAGATCGGGCTGTTGCTGTGAATAAAGTTTGTTTAGGGGTGGTTGGTGGGCTATGAAGCTATGTCGACGATGAAGGTGTGGCTGTGAATAGTCGTAAAAGGGGTAGTGAGGTTCTGTAAGTGTAACCATGGGTTGTGATAGAGTTGTGAATGAACGAATCAGTTAAGTTATGATTTTTAACGAAGTGTTTTAAATAGTTAGATCCCTAAATTAGTGTGGCTGTTAATGATGGAGTTTTTGGCCACGAAGGGGTGAATCGGCCGTGTGTTAGAGATTTATTGACGGTGGATGGTTATTTACATATTGAGGTGTCGGTGCGTGATTTGTCTATATGCTGATTGGATATGGATTCGTTTGTTCTATTATTTGTCGGATTGGTGGTTGTTAAGCATCATTTCAAGACCGGTAATTAGTGTTTGAGTGTGGGTGGCTGTGTGAGAAGTTGTAAGGCTGGAGTTGAGTTGTAAATGGGTTGTTGTGTCGTTGTAAGGGCTATGAAGTAGTAGTTTTGTTTGGGCTACGAATTGAGATAGAAAGTTGATTTAGGATTATGATTTGATCCTAATATTAGAATTGGTATATGATTGAATCATATATGTTTTGTTGGCAGGATTTTGGTTCGAGATATTCGCGGACGTAAAGACGATTGGTGTCTACAAAGCAGGTGGGTAATTTTCTACCTGGTCCGGTAGATGTAATTGCATTTAGATTTAGACATAGATATGAGCATGTTATATGTTCATATTATCTTGACCCTGCTCTTATTATCGTATGCTTGATACTTTACCGTTGGCTATTAACTCCATTGCTGCTATCATGTTTATTTTACCATGATTAGGAGTTATACATATAGGTGATGTAAATAACTTAGAAATTATTTAAGTTAAGTGCAAATAGTAAAGTCCGGATGACAACCTGATTGTACATTAGACAAAAAGGTCATCCGTAGATAGATAATATCTTGAACCTAGGGTTAGTTCTAGTACCCTTATGTTGCATGTTACCACCGACCATGTATTGTGTAAATGGTCAGGGGAATGATACTTAGTGTGTCACTACGGACCGGTGGTCCTAGCTTGTTATAATCAGATGAGTACGACTCTCTACAGGATAGAGAGTGCGTCCATCAGTTGAGTACGACTCTCTACAGGATAGAGAGTGCGTCGATTAAATTTGTATGACTCTCTACAGGATAGAGAGTATTATGATCAGTTGAGTACGACTCTCTACAGGATAGAGAGTGCGTCGATTAGATTGGTATGACTCTCTACAGGATAGAGAGTATTATGATCAGTTGAGTACGACTTTCTACAGGATAGAGAGTGTGTCGATTAGATTGGTATGACTCTTTACAGGATAGAGAGTATTATGATCAGTTGAGTACGACTCTCTGCAGGATAGAGAGTGCGTTGATCTGGTTAGTATGATTCTCTGTAGAATAGAGAGTCTATGGTGGATGTCTGTATGTGAGACATTGCATTCATGTCATTTGCATGCATGCTGGCGACGAGGTCTCCCTTGTGGTTGAGAGTGTCGCCAGTCATCCTGCCTCCACGGTTACTCATAGGAGGAGTAACCGGTGTGAGGGCAGAGCATTGTGGTACCGCACTCTACCACTATAGACGGTGGTAGTTGGATTTGCGTGTCGTAGTCCTGCGTGTGTGGCACTCGATCACTCATGGGTAGTGACTGTCGGAGTGGCTAACAGCAGGGACCCCCCATCGTGTAACTTGCTCTTTACGCTTATATGCTACTCGATCATACTGCCCACTCGGCCACTCAAGAGTAGTGGTTGGTGTTGAGTTGGGACAGTTGTAATGCTCGAGCGACCGAGGCCACACTGGGGTCGTGGTAGCTTTAGGGTGAGCCGACATGACCATGCATGCTGCATTGCCGACTTATGACATTTTTGCATATTGCCATATATAATCCCGGGGATATGGCATATATAATCCGAATCGAACCTCGGATATTATGATGTACATGCTCTTAATCCCGATATAATAACGGACACATGTACTTAGTATTTATTTCTTTAATTTACCAATAAGCGAGATTTGTAGATTAAATCGATAGGCTCGGTAAGTTGGAAAATGATATTATTTACATGGTGTGTCGTTGATTATAGGAGAAAACTGTGTCCTATATATTAGGATGATGATGTCCCCTTGAGGAGCTCATAAGGATCATCATGTAAACCCTGCAGGTGGACTTGGTCCGGCATGATGATAAAGTTGAGTGGTACTACTCATGGAGTTAGATGTCGATTAATTAATTGACGGACATTCGATATCTTAAACACGGGGAGATATTTGTACAATTAATATATGAAGCCCATATTTATTTATGGGGTCGGTGAGGTTGATCAATGATAATCCTCTAGTGGAATGGATTATCATTAATGGATCAGACTTTATGTGGGCTAGATCTATTTGGTGGCCAAGATCCAACTTCTCCTCATGGTCCCTATTGTAGCCTATTAAAACCCTCATGAAACCTAGATTTGACGAACACGATTAAAAGGAGATTTAGGTGAAATCTATAAAAGGGGGGCCAAGGCTTGGGCGGCAAAAGGTAAATTGGAGATTCAAGGGTTTGCTCTCCTTGGCTTGGGCGGCGAGAAACACAAGGGGATTAGGGTTTGGGTCGGCGGCAACAAGAGGGTAAGGCTAGGGTTTTCTCCTCCTTCCTCTTGGCCGGCGCTAAGGGAACCTCTTCCTTGGGTTTTGGACGGCGCCACATCCTCTTTTCTTCATCTTTTGGCCGGCGGCAACTAGGGCAAGGCTTTGCCCTTCTTTTCTTTGGTTGGCCGACTCAACTCCTTCTCCCTCTCCTTAAGGCCGGCGGCAACCACAATTGGTGGTCGGTACAAGTAAGGAGGAGAAGGGAAAATTTCTTCCCTTTGTTCGGAGCGAGCCAGGAAGGGAAGAACGTGATTTAGGAAGTTTCATCTCTCGGAGAATCGTTGCCCACGCAACGTCCAAGAGGAGGATAGGACATACAATAGAAGACCAAGAGGTAAACAAAAGGTATAATTCTTGTTTTGGTTTCCTTTTGTTTTTTTATATTATGTATGTAATTGCATGTGGCTAATTTACTTGGACTCCGAAGATAAATACAAAAACCGACGATCCGTACATCATCTATTCCGCGGCTAATCGAGGAAAAGAGTTAGGTTGCTTGAACAACAAGTTTGTTCAAGAGACCACTCTAATCGAATAACACGATGATGAATCGGTTGCTTGGGTAATCCGTCATCGTCTTGGATTAATTTTTTTTAATCCGGAAACATATATGAGATTGTCATGCACAAACGACCGAGGTGTAAAGCGAAGCTTCGGTTCCAACTTTCACTTATAGGTCTAATTGCAATCGACATTTGTAATTTTCATCACTGAAAATAAAGATTCTGCAGCATCAAAACCAAAACCATAAAGAGTATCCAGAGGGCACATAAATAAAACAGATATGAGTAACTCATAAGGATGATAACTTTGATTAAATATTTCTTTTATAAGCTGCAGGATTTGCATTTCACCTTCTGGAAATAGTTTCATCTAATTAACGGACTTGCTATACTTCTTGGTTGCTATGCACTTATGATGAATTGCCAATACTGAATCCGGTGGTTTGCTATAAAAATCAACAGTAATCAACTAGATCTTGAAAGAATTTTTTGATTTACCTTGTTAGCTGAAGCAATGGAAATGTATCTAGTATTCTCATCTTCATAATGAATGTGCTGGATAGCAGTATTAATAGCCTTCTCTCTCAACTTGCTGCCAGGCCAATGCATTAAAATAGGTTCAGCAATTTTGTGAAGGAATGCCCAAAGGATGTCTTGTATAATTGGACGTGGATGGTATAGATCTTCCTGAAACACAAATCACCAAATTAAAGCCACAAAATACATACTGATAAGCACCGAAACTTGTAAGTCATAGCCACCAATACTGAGTTATTTCATTCATTTTATGATTTTATGGTAAATGCAATTTGTGCTCAAGACATTTGAAGATAAAAAAAAAAAAAAAAAAAGGGTGGACAAGATTGTTAGTGCAATCATGCTCCAAGTGCACTAAGTGGAGGTGGTTTTGATGTGTTAGGCAAAACATGACTTGGCGTGGGTCGATGGTTAAAAGGTTATTAAGGTCCTTGTTGTTTAAAGGCCCTAGACAGAAGGAGTTTAAAATATTGAGTCCTTAAGGACCCTAGACAATATAATTTTTGGGTCCTGGACAAGCTCCAGTGGTCCTTGCCCAAGGTCAGCTCTGGTTATTAAGGATCGGAGAAGAATGATGTAGGATATCAGAGAGATTACAACATGAAAAGTATGGAGATGGAAACTCAGCTAGAGGAGGTGAAGTACGTAGAAAGATGAAAGGTGACTCAAGAAATTAATGAGCCAAGTGCTCAAGCTTTATTGCTAATACACAGTCTAGGCTGTCTAGCACCTCATTTCTATTGATAATTATCTAGCATAATATGTTTCCTTCCGATAACTTTAGAGTTATTAGTTTAAAGGTTTAAAATTTCAAACCATGTCAAAATTCAGTTGAATAATACATTGATGTCAATATAATTTCGATATTTTTTAAATATAAAATTATTAATTAAAAAAAATATTAATATTTAATTATTACATATGTTTACTATGTAGTTATTGATGTTCAATTTCAAATTTTACTACAGTGACATAAAGTTCGAGATCTTATATTTATAATGATCACGAAGATTCATCCTCGGTTTTGACATATTTATATTATATATATACTTTGATGATTTTAAAAATTGATCATTTTACATTTATTTAAAAAGTTCAAATTATTTATAGATTTATGTAATTTTTGTATTTAGTGAATATGTAAAAGTATTGTCTAAATTTTCTATTGTACAGTAGAAGAATAAAGAAACCATGTATATATAAGTCTCTCTCAATCTCTATTAATATTACAAAAATTAAAAGACATACAAAATCTTTTAAATATCAAACTTTATCTTATTTAAAAATTTTATATTTTGTTTTTTTTTAATAATTAATTAAGTTAAATTAAATTAATATTTTAAAATTTAGGATTGAG
This sequence comes from Wurfbainia villosa, assembly GCA_025175895.1. NCBI lineage: Eukaryota > Viridiplantae > Streptophyta > Magnoliopsida > Zingiberales > Zingiberaceae > Wurfbainia > Wurfbainia villosa. The sequence goes on along the minus strand of CM045997.1, from coordinate 3,111,887 downwards.
TAAAAATCTGATTAAGGACAGCATACATGATAGGATCAAATAGATTTAAATTGGAATTAATTTGGATTTATTTTGATCAATTTAAAATTAAATTTTATATATATATATATATATATATATATATATATATATATATATATATATATATATATATATATATATTTGATTTTTAGAATCAATTATGAAAGATAAACAAATTGAAAATAGAGGAAAAAGAAGAAATGAAAGAGAAAATATACATATTTTTGAAATATTTTTTTTCTTTGATAATTTTTTTCTCCGCAATGGTTGATCATAGTTGCTTGTCGTCACAACACAGAATGGCCGAACAAGGCCATTCGTGAAACCTCAATGAGACGGCTACCACTTCGGGCCTTCGAGCGTGTCAACTGTTTCAATGCTAGTCGACAAGTCAAATGATAAATTTTGTCCGTGTCAATTAACACATAATGATATGATCTTATTCCTTAATTAGTTCCTTTAAGATGCATTTAGATACACTATAACCACTATAATATACTAGGACAAAGATGCAAGAGAACTGTATAAACTGTATATCGAATTAGTTAAAACTTAGAGAATAAGGCAGTAGAAGAATTGCACACCTTTGCGCACTCATTACGAGCCCGATTCCAATCTATCCGGTCATATGGGCAATGGAATAGCTCATTTCTTAGTGACAATATTATTGGTGTAATTGGACCAGTAAACCTTTTCCCGTATATATATGACATGGGCAAGTAAACCATCCTGCAATGGCACCACATTCGTCCTGTAACACAAAAATATATTTGATGAAAAGCTCAAAGGCTTCTACCATTAGATCTGTAGTTTTGAAATAAAAATTGCTAATATCTAAATTATAAATACCTAATAAAAAATATGACTGTGATTAGAGTTTCCTAGATTTTTTCTCTTAGTGCTATCTTTTCTTTGCACTTATTTGACAGATACTTAAAAAATATATGATCCAATTTATTAATTGGTAATACATCTAGGTCTATGCAGAGTCATATCTAAAATTTAAAGGGTCCGAAGCGAATTTTAAAAAATATATTAATGAATTATTTTTGGACCCTTTATATTTTTTTTTTGTGCCCTTTTAAAGAGACATTTAGCCTATTTTAAAAATGGATCCGAGGCGATCGCCTCTCTGGCCTTACATCATGTACGACTCTGGGTTTATGTCCTTTACAAAAAGATGATATTGTTCACGTCAAACACCCTTCAAGACCGATCCTACGGGTATATGAAGGAGGTAAATCATGATCGATCTACGATTTTACTGGTGCATGACACAGTGGAGAACAGGCACCATGTCTTCGATAGAGATTGACCTATGCTCATCTAGGTCTAACAGAGATATAGTCAACATGAAATGATGTTCTTGGCAACCCTACATCAAAAGGGGAAATCCCTCCCTCGGAGGCCCCTCTCGTCGATCTCATAGCAAAGAGAGGGGGTTAATCACAATCAACCTTTGGTCGTATCGACGCTTGGATGGGGTGGAGGGCCGACACCTTGCACTTGGCAGGGATTGACCCTTGCCCGCTGCAAAATTCTATACCATGTTAATCATCCGACTTTGCCTGTGGGAACAAGAATTGACAACGTAACCTGAATAGAGAGACAACGGAGTTCTTGAATATATAGTACAAAAATATACACCGTATATAAAATTGTTATTTCATAGTAATACAATTTTCATCTATAATCTCTACAACGATTGTATAGTTCATCTTAACCCTAATTAAGCATTATCCAGAAGAAATAAATTAATCTTTGATTGGTAACTAAGCTAAATATAACTTCAATAACAGTGAGAATGTCCATGTAGAAAATTTGGTCTTCAATTTTTCAAGTCAAATAAAAGTTACTTCTATTGGATAGGTTTTGGGATGGAACAAAAATTCTATTTTAAAACATTACCAATAATAATTAAGTCTTATTCTCCTAGGTGAGATCGGCTATATGTATCCTTCTATGTCATTGATCTCTATCCCCTATTATATCATCATTTATATTTAAAAAAATTTGTCTTGTTTTATTATTGCTAACAAGGTTTTTTTTACCTTCTTCTTCCTCGTTTGATGAGCGTATTTATTATAGTTTTACATCGTCTAACTGGAGCATTTATTGGTCATCTAAGTACATATTCGTACCATCTTAAACGTATCTCTCGGAGTTTTCTTTTAACAGATGCAACTCTGACTTTCTCTCTAATGCTCTCATTTATTATTCTGTCCATTCTCGTATCTTCACATATCCATCTTAATATCCCCATCTCTACAACCCTCATCTTTTACTAATGTGCTCAAGTTGTAGTCCACTATTCAATATTATATAATATAGTAGGTCTAACTACCATTTTACATGTAGAACTTTCTTTTGAGTTTTAGAAGTACTTTACAATTACATAAAATATCCGATACTTTCTCCCATTTCAACTATCCTATGTACGACATCTCTTTTAATAAAGCACTATCATCAATAGAAAATTGTACATTACATGCTATTGGAAATGTATAAAGCATTAAGAAACTAGTCCTGAGAGTTGAAAAGATCTCACTCAGTATTGTTTCAATTGTGGTTAGAATCGTAACTGAAGTTCATGTTTACCGAGCAAAAGTCCTCACATATGTTGTAATTTACTACTAGAGGAGCAGGCAATAAGTGATTATGACAACATTTTCCACAATACAAAATTTTAATGTTCTACCAATTACAACTCAGCTTGTGAAAAACAATTACTTTTGTTTTCAGATCCTCTTTTTAGTTGGAACTAGATATCCTGCTCATTGTTTTCTAACAAAAGCATACCTGGATGAACAGGTAGAAAGTATGGCAGTAACCACATTTCTGGTGGCAAAGGGTTGATTCCAGACCAGTCAAACACTCCGACCACCTGAATGAAATTCATCGAGCAGGAATAAAGTCTCTCCTGATGGACATGTGACATAGGTAACAAATAGAATAAAAAGCAGTAAAGAACTCCCATGAGGTTTCATGCTTCTACGCCTAACAATGAAGATATCAGGTTAGTATCACCAAATGTTTCTGTGGAAGGAACCTCGATGGAAGCAAAGAATAGGGCTACAAACGAGGGCAATCGACCCACGAATATCGAGTTGCTTAGAGAGGTAACTATCTTTAACTAGTGTAATACATGGATGTCAATGTTTAATATAAAAAGAAAGTCGCTGTTACATACAGATAACCAAATCTTTCCCCATGATGGTGTACAAGTTGCACTTCCATGGTTTAAGATCCATTTTCTCCCCTTTTCCATTGCTCCATCTTCACCATCAGGACCTTTTCCAAGCAACCTTAAAGTAACATAAGTCAATACTGAACCAAACATAGTACTCTCACCCTCAATGTGCAAACCCCACCCTCCATCTCTGTTCTGCAATACATTAAAAAAAAAAATTAGCAAAGGATTTTAGATCAAGTTTATCAATAATATGGAAAGAATATGATGCCTGATGGTTGTAGAGATAACGACAAATCTCCTTCTGGTGTTCATTTGTCAGAACAGTATTTAGAGTTCCAGTAACATGTAAAGTTATTATCTGCACAAATAAAAAGGCAAAAATTTAGTAGACACCTGATATGCGAAATGAAATCGTGTATCTTGTCAATGCAAGTTTTTTCCGAATGTATGAAAGGTTATGTCAAGTTTTCAGACAAAAAGCGAAAAATTCACATAAGAGCAATCAAGGCACAATTTTTCATAAGTATTATCTAGAAAAAAAAAAGGATTAAGCTCTTATAATCTTTCATATTAAAAGATTCAAGCAAATACCAATCCTGGCAAAAGAAACATTGGGCCAGCATTATCCCCAGGCCAGTGACCATCATGTGCTTGGAGAATAGAAATATTACTAATGGCCTTTCTTAAGGAAGTAACCAGAGCTTCTTCCTGGACATCTTCATCATCCTGAATCCTGATGATAGGATAGTTCGTTTCGAGTGGATTCTCCTTAGCAAACTACATTAAAGTAGAGAAAATAATAACTGCACAATCACTTCCATAAAAAAAAAAACAGTTCCACAAGATTAAGAAAATTAAAGAGGCATTGTTGTTCAACAAGGAAAGACCTATGGACATATTTCTCGACAAAAGTAAAAGACTCATAGATTGTCAGTTTCATTTCATGATTCGAGTCTGAGATATTTGATTATACCAAATAAACAACTAGAAATTAAGGTGCCATTTCTTTTCAGTGAGAGTGGAATCTGCAAAAGTTGTTCTTGACCCAAATGAAAATAGTGACTTGCTGAAAGTTGAATCTAAGAATTAGATTATACTAGATAAACTACTTCCTCTGCACATATAGAGCAGGAACACGAATTAATCGTGTCCTTTTTCACATGATCACATAAAATAAACAAAACAGATTGTCTTGCCTTTTCATTTCTCCTTTCTTATGCCAATGAAGTATATTGTTATGTTTCTTCCCTTTCATCTTTTATAATGATGAAAGTTTCCAGCTTTTTATATCCTCTACGATCATACGGAGTCCACCTGTGAGGTCTCGTAGGAAAATAAAATTAAAAAAAATAGAGACAAAATAATAGTCTCGCCTATATACTTCAAGAATAAGAAAATAATTTCCAGCAAAGATCCGCTAAATTTTTCGGAGTATCTATCCTTCTTGTTGTATTAATTTTTTATTGGGAAAAATGATTCTTATGATTTACCTCTTTACCATGATTATGGATCAACCGGCGAAGTGATGGATTTCACCTTTTACTCCAAAGAATAAGAAAATAATTTCCGCAACTTCTATTATTTATCTACATCGTGCTAACAATTTTAGACTATGGACAGTAACCAACTATTTCGGATTAATAGCAAATCCATCTGCTTTTGCAACTTGAATATATATGTACCTGCAACCGCATGAGCAGATCCGCGCTGTGTTTCTTCTCGAACCGGCTCTCGTGGAAAGCTTCTCGTGCCCTCTCCACCTCCTCGATTTCTTCGGGCGTGCCGAGGGTGGGATCGAACTCCCACAGCTGTCTGCCGGCGTGATTGTTAGCGGTGCGCAACCAGGGGCTGCCGCCCTCCGCGATCTTGAGCCTCCACATCGTCGTCTCGTAAGAACTGGGGGGTTCGAGTTCACGCCGCTGTTCGCGTCCAGCAGACGACGAGACGTTGCCGAGCGCTCGAGTTCCACGCCTTCAGATCGATGGAAGAAGCTGCCGTGCTCTCGAGTTCCACGACATCAGATCGATGGAAGAAGATCGCCGGAGACCGCCTTCGTCTCCGCCGAAGGGCATCGGATTAGAAGTGGATCGAGAAGGTTTAGTCTTCGCTGGGACAGCAAACGAGTGTCTACAATTGAATTGCGAGGCTTCACTCGTCGCGGGCTCCCCTAATTTTAATGAAAGCGCCCATATTTATAAAATATATTTAAAAAGATCGTCCTATTTGTTATTAAAGTACGCATTACTATTATAATTTCATCCAAATTTAAAACAATTTTGTTTAAATTTATTTAATTTTTAATTAAATTATTAGTATTATTATTATTATTTTGATAATCTAGATTTTAGATAACTATTTTTTTTATTTCTGGATCAAATAAATTTGAAATATAATCTATACGCACTCAAATTGATTTTTTTTATTTATAATGGGATTTATTTTTTTTTATTCCTCTGAAACGTTTTACGCTCTACAGTTTGCAGTTCGATCCACTTTTTGATTCACTGTCTGTTTTTGCTGCTAATGGAAAAAATTAATACTAAAAAATCACCTCGTTGATGTGAAATGAAATTGATGAAAATTATAGGAGCACAATGACATTTGCCAAACTGAATAAACTTCCACCCGCTTTGGACTCGCATGAATTCTATTTTACTATGTTTAGTAAAAAAAATAAATTATAAACTATAATAAATATTATTAATTGCCCCTTTTAATAATCCAATTAATAGTTATACTATTTATAAAAAAATTTAAATTTGTTTGATATAATACTGATCAAATAGAGTAATTTAGGCATGTTTAACGGATTAGTTCTATCCGGAATTAGTCGGAATCAATTCGTTAAATTCGGAATCAGAATCAATTCAAATGAATTGGTTCTAGAATCGAACCGGAACCGTTCCGATTCCGGTTCAGTTCAGTTCCAATCGATTTCGGAATCGATTCGGAACCATTTCGGAATCGACTTCTGATTCCGAGTTAGATCTAATTTCGATTGCTAATTTAAAGATAGAAATTTTTAGTATGCTAATATGTCTATAAAATTATTTTGCGATAGAAAAAAGAATAGAATTATCAGTATGTTAGATGAATTTGAAAACTTAGGTCCGGAACGATTTCAGAATCGGTCCGGAACCGATTCGGAATCGATCCGGATTTAATTGCTTCCAAAGTTAAAACTTTGGAATCGGAATCAATTCGGAATCGATTTTGAATCGGTTCTAACATCGATGAATCCAAAATCGATCAGAATCGAACTGGAGTTGAAACCGAGGATCGATAAACATGCCTAGAGTAATCCATTAGAATTTTAAAATGACAACATAATAATTTATTAAGTATTTAGATCAATTTTATTTCGTAGGGTGCTTCTTATTTTTATCATCGTCGCAAAGCATTTTTTTTTTAAGTCTTTATTATATTGTTAATATATTAGCTATAATTATAGCTAATCCGATATAAAGTAAAATTATAATAATTTAATTTAAAATATCATATCAAAATACTTTACTCAAAATTAATTAAAGTTATTTCAACTTTATTCAAATCACTTTAATATTCTATTAGCAACTATACTATAATAATATGTTTTTGAAATGAAAAATGAAAAAAAAAAAATTTTGATAATATTTAAAATGCGCAGTTGTTTTATGATAATAAAAATAAGAGGTGTTATTTCGAATTTTTGTTCTACTAATTTTTGTTTAATAAAATAAAAAAACAAATAATTGAGAACGAAATTTAAAAATAAGACGGGTCAAAACCTTTTTTTTTAATTCTTAATATAATTATATATGAATATGGATAATATTATATATATATATTTAATTATCATTATGTATTTAAATTTTTAATCAATTTAATCTCATAAAATAATTTCATCCATAGAAAAAGAATTTTGATATAACAATAAAATTATTATTTGATGTCATGAAAATCATCGGTTCAAATCTTCCAAATAATCTCTTAGAAAATAAAATTAGGTACAATTGAGTCCCACGTGATAGAAACTTTGTGACTTTTAAAAGAAATTTAGTAAATCCAAAAGCACGATCAACTATTCAATATTTCAGTATTTTATAATTTATATAAATGATTTGGAGATGGCATGAACATCTTAGATGGCGTTTGATTTGGATGGGAGAGTATAAATGAAAATGTATTTGATAGTAAGGTGGAATAAAAATGAGTTTAATCATTTTAATAATATTGTTTGGTTTATAAGTTGAGAATGAAAGTGGACAATGCTCTGTCGTATCGTATCGTCGATCGACATCGGCTGCGTCGAGACATCGGCGATTGCCACCGTCTCGGTGGTCGTGGTCGGACGGCCGCCACCTCATCATAATGGTCGACGGCCGATAATCGTCGATCACGTGATCGCAATCATCACGATGGTCGCCGTCATCGATCATGAGATCGGCCGTCGATCGCTCGTCGATCATCAGTCGTCCGTCGACTACTTGTCGGTCGCTCATTGGTGTTAGTCATCAATCGTTGGTATTCGGTCATCGGTTGTCAGTCGTCGACTGTCGCCCGTCGCCCATCACCCATCGTCCGTTGCTCACCAACATCGATTGTCAGCCGTCGATCGTCGACCAACAATGATCATTTATTTGGGAATCATTTCCAAACCCACCGTTTAGGTCGGGTTTTATTTATTCTCAAATATTCCGGAATCATTCTAAAATCTCAATTCCAAATCCATTAACCAAACACCATATATCATTCTCATTCTCATTCCCTCATTCTAAATCCTCCAACCAAACGACACCTTAATCTCTAGAACGATAATATTTTATTAGTTATTATAAAAAGTTGAATTGATCACTTCGACGGTCGATAAAAGGTTGAAATCTGTCAACCTAATGATCTCCATCGGTCTGTTTCATAGTCACTGTGAGAGAGATAAATTACGAAGAGTCTTTATGGATCTTGATGTAATGATTAAACATCTGAATTTAAAAAAATATTTTAGATCTCCTCCAAAATTAATCTTTGTATTATTTATAAATTTTATAATGCCTTAATTACTACCTTATCTCTATCATTGATCTTATGATTATGAAAATAAATCATGAAAAATATTTCTAATATGATTGATTCTTATTTATTATTATAAACAGTCACCCGATCCCCGGGTGGGGACGACAATATTTTATTAGTGATCCATTTTCACGTGCCGATGATCTCCGGATGCACGTGTCATGTCGGTCTTATCCTTTTCCACATGGTTCCCTATTTATTTACAGCTTCTGCCATCGTCTTCTTCCTCTCTCGAAGCCCAAATCTGAGAGAGAAAAGAGTGAGCTAGGGTTTTACCTCGGTGCAAATCTCGGTGAAACCCTAGCCCAAGCTTGCACTCTCTCTCTCTCTTCCTCTCTCGTCTCCGGTTCCCCGTGACAGTGCCAGCGATAGACGCCAGGTATTTGAGACTCGAAACTTTCTCTGTAGAGGTGATCTCTAAAAGTCGTTCTATTGCAGTTTAACTCGTGCATTGATTTGTTTGCTGTTCTTTCCTGACAGTCTCGCACTGAATGAGATTCACTGCGAGCGTACTACGATTCGGTATTTTTCTTCTAGCATCGAGTTAATAGAAATGGGAAATTTGTAGCTTTAAATAAATGTTTAGTGGACGAAGATCAGATCTTGAATTGCCAGATCGCTTCAGAATAGTGAAAATGAAAATTTTCTAGCTTAAATGCAACAAAGGGGGAAATAATCATGACTGGGAAAGACAAGAAACTAAAATGGAAGATGATCAGAGAAGAAAGTCATGATCTGTTTATCAAGTATTTGACAATTCCTTCAATTGTGCTTATTTGGACCTTCAGAAAACATGATGCCATATTTGTGATTATCAACTATTCAGTTATGTTAGTTCTATCTTCCTCTGCTCGTGATTGAATAGCCAATCTCGTCTCCTTAAATATTGTACTACAAAGATTATTGTCGGCGCCATGGTTTTGTTATTTAATCATTGTTTCATTCTGTTCAAACTTCTTGTTTATAAACATTAAATATGCAAATCGGTCCTATGCATTGATGCTATGCATGATTTTGTCTCAGCAGGAAGTCCACTGATCATTATCCTATCAAGCTAAATAACCATGGTGTTGTGGGTTTTCGGATATGGATCATTGGTTTGGAACCCCGGATTTGATTTTGATGAGAGAATAGTAGGCTTCATCAAAGATTATAGACGTGTCTTTGATCTCGGTAACAGTTGTTTGCTCACCTATAGGATATACATCGGCACTACATGTGAAGTATTTTAGAAATTTATATTTCCTTCTTCCTCTGCAGCATGCATAGACCACAGAGGTACACCAGCTAAGCCAGCTAGAACTTGCACATTGGAAGCGAAGAGCAAATCAGTCTGTGTAAGAATTTTTCGAGTCTTGGTTTATCTACCTAGGACAGGATTGTGCGTTTGTTATCTAGATCCTGTATACCTATCCTTTATTGGCAATTTTCTGCTTGTGTTTTACATGTTCGATCAATTGATTAGTTGCTTCTGTGTGCCAGGAAGTACTCATTTCATTGCCTATTATGACACACCAAGGAATATATGTTGCCTTATTTATTCCTCTTAGTCGCATATCAGTAGCAGCCATTGATTCATATGAGTAACTACTGTCTATCAATATCTATCTTCTCTAACTAAACAAAATTTGATGCGTGTACTGGTCATGGTCGTTGCAAATTGATCTTTGCCAAATATAAGTTGGTTTTCTATGTTTAAATAGTTAATACTGATATGTTTGCATTAAATTTTAGTCTGTAATAGTTATTTGATATATGACAAACACAGAAAGATGATCAAAACACAAGGGAAGGTAGTTATGGTTGCTGGAGAACTGATTGGCATTTATTTTTAAACCATGATTTTAAAAATCATTCTGTGCCAACCAACATGGGTGAAATTTATAATTACCTCACTTGCCAAACAGCAAACCCCAGTTCAAAATGATTTTTCAAACCTTGATTGAACAAATTTACAATTGACAGATGATCACAAGAAGCTGGAAATGAGGCTTTGATTTTTAAGTGGTTTTATTTTGTTAAATTATTACCTATCTATCTCTTAAATGTATTTTCTTTTACCACAGTGGGGTGCTGCATACTGCATTAAAGGAGGTCAAGAAAAAGAACAAGCTGCAATGCAGGTTAAAATTATTTCATCTGTTGTTCTCCTGATGATTTCTTTATCCTACACATAACACAGCTGCGAAATTATTCGGTTGAATGTCTCAGTATTTAGAGAGAAGAGAGTGTGAGTATGACATGAAGGTGTTTGTGGATTTTTACAAGGTTTGGATCTCAGACTCTATCGATGCTACTGTACTTTGCCCTTTTTTTTATTATTTGTGAATTTGTTTAAATGTAAAAATATTCTTTTAGGAGGGTGATCCATTTAAGCCAGCAATAACAGGAGTTCTTGTGTAAGAACCAACTTGGTGACAATCTTTTCCTCCCACAAATATCTGCTTTTGCATTTCGATTCGAGTTAAACTACCTTTTTGAATTTGCAGTTTCATATCAACCCCTGATAAAGAAGCCAACAGATATTACTTGGGTCCAGCTCCTCTGCAGGATATGGCAAGGTAGTACGCAGAGGGAAATTTTCATTTCTCCCCATGATTTTGCTTTCTTTTAAAAATGTATCCTAAGTTCCTAAAATCGGCAAAATATCTCAATATTTTCGAACTGTTGTCATTTCACTCCTAACCATTAGCATCTTTAATCTTCATCACTTCTCCATCAAGTGAAAAGTAAAGAGTGTTGGTTAAGCTCTGGATGCAATGAAAATTTCCATTAATGAATCAGAAAATTTCTATTTTTTAAATTCTTATTCAAGTTCTGTGCTAATTTACAGGCAAATTGCCACTGCAAGTGGTCCATGTGGGAACAATAGAGACTACTTATTTTTACTAGAGAAGGCAATGCTTGAAATAGGTATGAACCATCTCAACTTCCTTCTGCCACTCGCATAGCACACTATCATCAGTTGTTCGATCCGACTTAATACGAAGGGAAGCTTCGATTTACTTATACGATTTACTTTCCGTTATAAGAACCCCGTCATAATCTCAACAACATCAAAATGCCTCCCTGAGATGAGAAACTAAGCATTCCCTCCTAGTCATTGATTGTTGCTCCATCTCACTGAATATGGGTCTAGAGTTTCAAAAATGGCATGGTTTTATTTGTTTGTCATGGTGCTATCTGGGAATTTTGATGATTTTGGAACTTTGATGGGATTTCTTTTTAATAATATAGGTAAGTTGTAATGGTAAAATGAAATGTTCACTAATATAAGAACACTTTAGTTTATCGCACATAGTGATAAACTCCATGTGGATGAATTTAAGTAGTCGAAACAAATACGGTTCGATGATGATCTTATGTTTGTTTCAGAGTTTTACTGAAATAACCAATCAGTTGGTAACATGGAGAGGATGAATGCAGGCCATGAAGATGCAAGAGTGATTGAGTTAGCAAACGAGGTTAGAAAAGTGCTCGCGAAGAAGAAGATAACTGCCCCATGTACCTCGATCAAATCCCGTCGGCCTCCGATCAACTTTGCTTGCCTCCCTGAGACTGCCGTTGCGAGTTCGAGATAAGTGTGACCGTCAAATGCTACTTATTGCTAAGATCATATGGGCTATGCATGCTGGAGCATAACTGTACTGTAATACTACAACTGCCTATGTTTTCGAAACTCATGTAGTGATTACTGCCTAGCATCAGTAGATCGTATCGTGTGTCGACTACGACGAGGGCAATGGTAGGGAGATCATATCGTCGACTACTGGTGTGCAGTGGAAAATTGCATAGACCAAGTCTAAGTTAACATGAGTAACCCAAACCCATGCTAAACACGATCAGTTTGAAACTATATCGATCGACAAAATAGAAAATGTATCGAAAATCCCTCAATGGATCCCAGCTAAAAGCTCGGATGAAGATGCTTATTTCAGATAAGCTGGTTGAGACCTGAATTTGAACAGTAATTGTTTCTACATAAAGGATATTTATTTATTTTTCAAACTAAATTAGGAATAAGGGTACTTGGTATTAAGTCTAGAATTATATTCTCTATTATATTTAAATAAATTTTATTCTATTTAAACAATTTATATAATATTGATCAAAATTAAAATTATGGGAAAATACTTCCTCTGCAAACCTTGGAAGAATCCTTCCTTAAGCATATCTCATGATCCAAAAAATCTCTATAATTATTTTTTTTTTTAAAATAGTCTTTTATTTTAAAAATATATAACTGTTAATCCTTCTATGATTGTCTTAGTTTAAAGGAGAAAGGTTAATCGAAAAGTGTTGGTGCAAATTGTCATTTTATTTAGAGGAAATTTTATAAATTTAAAACGTAAATATTTGAGAGTCGGACGTGGATGTTCTATCGTTCCAACGTAGTTTTGGAGGTAAATAGTCTTTCACGTTTAGTTCCTACTCCATGTAACTTTCCACCTCTTCTTCAAAATTATCCATTAATTCCCAAAAAGTTCTAGACTAGGGTAATTAGTAGGATTCAAAGTCGATGAATAGGCAAGAGATTTCAATATCGAAATTTATTACGATGCTAGCGATCGATTTTTCGAACGAACTTTAGCTCGAATCCGAAAGCGAAAGCATGGCTTACAAATTCCTCAACCAACATCTCCCCCAATCAAACCTTGTGCAAGAAAAACAAAGATGCTAAAGAACAGTAACCCTAAAAATGTGCATGGAACATAACCCACTTGCAAAGTGGGAAGAAGGCAAAACCAAAACCCGATTCATCTCTGAAAGTTGTCGTCGTCGTCTCATCATCGTCGATGGATCACAAACAGATTGCATGATAATACAATTCTTATGAGAGTTCCAAGAATTACACGGAGAATTTCGAATACACTATACTTTTGTCTCAAAGTGCCAAACGATACAGGAGGATATCTGCAATGAGATATTGAACATAAGCTGCACAAGACCCTCCCGCCTCCATCGAAATCGATCGAATCCAAACTAGAATTGGGTTCATAGTCAACCTGGCAGTTAGTAAAGTGCAACAGGAATCCAATATCAGACTCATCTTGATCTCTTTATTCAAAAACTTGCCGTCGGAATGTTAAAGAAACAACAATCGTTTCTCAAATAAGGCGATAAGTTATCTATGATTGTTCAAGCTCAAGTCAAATGAGTCGAAGGCTTATTGTTGCCGAAACTCAATAGAAAATGTCTCCACAGCCATACAAAAACCCGTTGCTGATTTGTCGACTAGAATATTTATCATAGAAAGATGCTACTTACTGAGCAATCATCATGAACCCGCCAAATCGTCTCGCCTAAGAGATTTGCGACCGAAAGAACAGTCAACTGCGGAAACATTTGTTCTAATGCAGGGATAGTGTTGGTGACGATGACTTCCTGGAACAGACCGCTCGAAAGCCTCTCGATTGCAGGAGGGCTGCATCGAAATTTAAATACAATTATCGACGATACTATACCATACACAATCTCAAAACAATCAGTTGCCATATTCAAAGAAGTGTTATAAACATCAGTTGCTCCAGGAGGAGGAAAGATACCTAAAGACAGCATGTGTGCTGCATGCATAAACCTCTCTCGCTCCTTCTTGATGTAAAAGGGCTGCACCTTTTTCTATAGTACCTAGAATCATCAAAACAGTAAACTGAAAGTCAATAAAACTACTAATCTGAAGTGGTCGAAAGAGACACGGAGGGAATTCTAATATATGGATGAGTCGTGTATAAGAATTGTAATATTAAAATGATCAAATAGTTTAAAATGAATCCTAGTATACAATGTATCAGAATGAGCAACAGAAGTTATGGTTGAGAAATTCTGATATAATTTCATGTGGATGAGTCATGTATAAGAATTATAATATTAAAATGATCCAATAATTCAAAATGAATTCTAGTATACAATGTATCAGAATGAGGAACAGAAGTTATGGTTGAGAAATTCTAGTATAATTTAATGTGGATGAGTCATATATAAGAACTGTAATATTAAAATGATCGAATAGTTCAAAATGAATCCTAGTATACAATGTATCAGAATGAGCACCAGAAGTTATGGTTAGGGAATTCTGGTATAATTTTATGTGGATGAGTCGTGTATAAGAATTGTAATATTAAAATGATCCAATAGTTCAAAATGAAATTTAGTATACAATGTATTAGAATGAGCAACAGAAGTTATGGTGGGAGAATTCTGGTATAATTTCATGTGGATGAGTTGTGTATAAGAATTGTAATATTAAAATGATCCAATAGTTCAAAATGAATTCTACTATACAATGTATCAGAATGAGCAACAGAAGTTATGGTTGAGGAATTCTAGTATAATTTCATGTGGATGAATCGTGTATAAGAATTGTAATATTAAAATGATCCAATAGTTCAAAATGAAATCTAGTATACAATGTATTAGAATGAGCAACAGAAGTTATGGTGGGGGAATTCTGGTATAATTTCATGTGGATGAGTCGTGTATAAGAATTGTAATATTAAAATGATCCAATAGTTCAAAATGAATTCTACTATACAATGTATCAGAATGAGCAACAGAAGTTATGGTTGAGGAATTCTAGTATAATTTCATGTGGATGAATCGTGTATAAGAATTGTAATATTAAAATGATCCAATAGTTCAAAATGAAATCTAGTATACAATGTATTAGAATGAGCAACAGAAGTTATGGTGGGGGAATTCTGGTATAATTTCATGTGGATGAGTCGTGTATAAGAATTGTAATATTAAAATGATCCAATAGTTCAAAATGAATTTTACTATACAATGTATCAGAATGAGCAACAGAAGTTATGGTTGAGGAATTCTAGTATAATTTCATGTGGATGAATCGTGTATAAGAATTGTAATATTAAAATGATCCAATAGTTCAAAATGAAATTCTAGTATACAATGTATCAAAATGAGCAACAGAAGTCATAGTTGGGGAATTCTAGTATAATTTCATGTGGATGAGTCATGTATAAGAACTGTAATATTAAATGATCGAATAGTTCAAAATGAATCTTAGTATACAATGTATCGGAATGAGCAACAGAAGTTATGGTTGGAAAATTTTGGTATAATTTCATAAATGAGCAACGGAAGTTATGGTTGGGAAATTCTGGTATAATTTCATATGGATGAGTCATGTATAAGAACTGTAATATCAAAATGATCGAATAGTTCAAAATGAATTCTAGTATACAATGTATCAGAATGAGCAACGTCAATTATGGTTAGGGAATTCTGGTATAATTTCATGTGGATGAGTCATGTATAAGAACTATAATATTAAAATGATCGAATAGTTCAAAATGAATCCTAGTATACAATGTATCAAAATGAGCAACAGAAGTTATGGTTGGGAAATTCTGGTATAATTTCATGTGGATGAGTCATGTATAAGAACTGTAATATCAAAATGATTGAATAGTTCAAAATGAATTCTAATATACAATTTATCAGAACGAGCAACAGAAGTTATGGTTAGGGAATTCTGATATAATTTCACGTGGATGAGTCATGTATAAGAACTATAATATCAAAATGATCAAATAGTTCAAAATGAATTCTAGTATACAATATATCAAAATGAGCAACAGAAGTTATGGTCAAAAAGTGAAGACGATAAGTCATGGCGTACCAGCAGTATCTATCATATCGTCCATCATGACAGCTACTTTTCCTTTAACATCGCCAATCAGGTTCATTACCTTAAGGATTGCAACAACATTCTTCATTAGTCGATGATAGTAAAGTAATAAGAAGAAATGTCAATGATATACAATAAAAGTGACAAGGAAATAACCAACAAAGCATCGACCTCACTTTTTTTACCATCTGCTAATAAAGACTAAGCGCAACTGATTCCAAAACATATCGTAAGAGATGATGTATAATGGAGCAAGTTATAATCATCACGTTCGACTTAGAGAGAGAGAAACTAGGACAAAAAAAGAGTTCTCTAATAAACAATTCTAAACAAAATGGGATGTATTGAAAACTCCAGATTACTTCCATAGTCTTGCATACAGTAACTTATGCATTTAAAAGGTGAAAGCATGGTATTCCTGTAAACTTCTATAAATTTTCACTCATTACATAGATGAGGATGTTAAAATGGATGTGTGAACATACGAGGATGGACATAATAAAAAATGATAACATTTGAGAGAAAATCGGAGTTGCATTTATTGAAGGAAAGCTCCGAGAGACACATTAAGATGGTACGAACATATACTTAGACGATCAATAAATGTTCCAGTTAGACAATGTAAAACGATGACAAATAGACAAATCAAATAAGGAAGACTAAAAAGACTTGGTTAGCAATAATAAAACAAGATAAAATTTATTTAAATATAAATGATATAATAGATGATAGAGCCCAATGATGTAAAAGGATCCATATAGCCGATCCCGTCTAGTAGGATAAGGCTTGGTTGTTATTATAGAGAAGCTTGATCAACATTTGATGCCAATGTAGAGAAAAATCAATGTGGAACATATATTCAACAATAAGAATCAATAGAGCAAACTATCCAATTTACCTCTGCAACATTATGCCCCTGGCGTCTCTTATCGACGATTGCTAGAGGCGCATCGGATAACTTTTTCGCAAAAGCACGTGCTCTTGCCACGCCTCCGACATCTGGTGAGACCACGACCAAATCATTTGATGAAATAGTTTTACTAGCCAGGTAATCAAGTATCACCGGCTAGACAAATGAAACAAACAAAACCTGGTTAGGAGAGATGTTAACCAATTTAATGCAAGAATCATAGAGCAAGATTGTCACCCAACAAAATCATCTTTTATAGTAGAATCCAAAATAGATAATGCATAAACAATTTTACATGAACAACATTGGCTACCTGACCATACACATGATCAACTGGAATGTCAAAATATCCCATCGACTGTCCAGAATGCAAATCACAAGAAATCACTCTATTTGCGCCAGCTTCTGTGATCAAGTTAGCAACAAGCTTCGCGGCAATAGATTCACGCCCTTGAGTCTGAAAAGACAATCACATGCAGATGAAATGTAAACTAGAAAGGTTCACCAAAATAATCATCTAAATATACATGAGGAAGCAACATGGTTTCAAGTCATGGAACCTACAGCAAGAACTGCACTATCCATTGAGAAATGAAATAAAAACAATCCAAGAAAGTATCAGTGACAAAAATGCTAGATAGAAAAGAGTAACCATATCGAACTTAGAAAGAATTACCTTTCTATCTGCTCTAGCATAACCAAAATAAGGAATAACTGCAGTGATGGTTTTAGCAGACGCCCTACGGCAAGCATCAATAGTTATCAAAAGCTCCATAAGATTTTCATTTGCTGGTGGGCAGGTTGGTTGCACAAGATATACATCACATCCCCTAACACTCTCTTGTAACTGAACATAAATTTCACCATCTGCAAATCGCTTTATCTTTATCTTTCCAAGTTCCAGACCTAAATAGCAAGCAATTTCCTAGCATGGAAACAAACAAAATTATACAACTAACATCACATCGAGAAAGATAATTAACAATATAGAATCGAATAATCAATAGTAATACCATATTATACACATAATTAAATCTTCTTGCTCACCATGACTTATTGTTATTATAAATTTTCAATAACACGATCATTCTTCAACATTTTTTTAGTGTTTCTACCACTTTCTGAATCTAAATTTAATGACTTTCTGAACCGTTAACTTTAAGAAATGCAAGGTTAATTTTTTGTTTTCACAATACTTCTTCCCAAATTTTAAAGAGTTTCTAACTTATTGGATTAATCTTTCATAATTTTCCATTCTTTCACTTATCCTTTCCTAAAATTAATCCTGGAATACAGTTGAACAGAGTTCTGAAAAAAAAAAATTGATGCTCATATATGAAGTCAGGAGATTCTTCAAACTAAAATACTCTGATTCTTGAGTATCAAAAAAAGTTTAGACTCACTGACTTACCAGTTCTTTCAAAATTTCAGATCCTATTCTGGTCTATTCAATGAGAGAAATGGCAAGGACATGATTACGACATTGATATATTATAAGTTAACAATTTCAATAAGAAAAGAAAGAGGCCTGAGTCATATTAAATGGTTCATTGAGAAGCCATGGATAGTATCAAGGATGAATCTCTCAACATGCACAATACCAAGTTAGATGTAATTGGAAAATCACTAATAAATTCTAACAACCTTAAAATCAACCATCTGATTTGAAGACTGTGAACATACAAATTTAAATAAATACAAGGACCCCGCAACCACTATAAAGATTAAATTAGATGCCACCTGGCCATGCTATACTCTTTGTTTAGACAACATAGTGTCGACATAAAAGTTAGGTGGTGGTTGTTGTTGTTGTATCTGAAATTTGACACATGGAAAACCCAATAAAATTACAAAACCAGATTTTTATTAGTAAAAAGTTAATGAGAGAAATAAAATTAAAGGGCAGTTTGGTACACAAAATTTCCATCAATGAAAGTTCCGAGGAAGAGTCTATCATATACAATTTTGCTATTTTCATGACTCGAATCCATGACCTCTAAGTACACAACCTCTAAGTACACAGCAAAAATTTTACAATTGCACTAAGGCTCCCCTCCGAAAGAAATAAAATTGATTGTTGATATTTTTTTGAACAAAAATCTTATGTATTTGATATAGAAGAATAGAGATTAACTGATGGTGATGGTTCTTGTACCTGAGAAAGTGAGGGATTGGCAGTTCCTGAGAAGATACGCAGGCTTGTATCAAACTTTGATCTATCGTCCCGCAAACTCAGTGCCGTTAAATTTCCGGGCAACATCCGGTCGCTGGCGAACGGAAAGCCTGGCGGCGTGCCATTGTTCGATGTCAGTGGGTCAACCAATCTGCATCTCTGTTGAAATAACAACGCAATTCATCGACATCTTAACATAAACAATCCGATTCCATGCATTATTAAAATCAAATCTGTTGCGACCGCATTAAACAAATCAAGCGACACAAAGCGCATTGGAAGGGGGAAAAAAATTCTTTTTTTTTTTTTTACTCCGACACATTCTTCAATCATTCTCGCGAGGAAATGACACTAGATTAAGATTACCACAGCGGAACGAGTGTACGGAAGGCTGCACCGCAAGCGGCGAGGATTGATCGAAAAGCCCTCAGAATTTCGAGAAACCAGATTGGCGGAAGCGGAAGCCGAGCCGGAGAACGCAACGGAAGCCATCGTAGCCATCTTAACCGGCCGGCGGCTTGAGGGAAGGAGGAACTTTTACTAGGGTTTCACGTCCGCCCGCCTTCCCCGCCGCTTCTTGTTGGATGAATGGAAGGAAAGGAGGGAGGCGGCGCAGCCTTAACGGCAGGGCGGTTCCTGTTGTTATATTTTATCATCCACAAAAATAAATACCCTCATTTAATTCATGTATTATTATTATTATTATTATTATTTTAATACTTCTTTTTTACAATTATCTTTTATATCTGAACTATTAAACGGAAAATACTAAATAACAAAAATTAATTATTCCACTACTTTTTCTTATAAATTTTCTTAAGGAAAAATAAAAAATATATTTTTTTTTGGAGGGAAATTATCTTCACTTTATTCTCCTTCCTTTTTCTCGAAACTTTCTAAAGAAAGCATTAAATTGAAGGAATTTATTTATCATTTGATTGTATATCTTTTTAAATCATGTTCCTCCAATAAGACAAGTGATCCACATTATTCTTAACACAGTAAAATATTAAAATCGTCAATGTAATTATCTCATTGATCTATTCTACGCTCTTTGTAAAAAAGATAAATCACAAAAAATTTTATGGGTTTTGACATAGTGATCAAGACACGTGGAGGTGATCTGAATCTAAGAAAGAACTTTAGGTGACGTTTGATTGGTGGATTTGAAATGAGAGAATAAGAATGAGAATGATATAGAGTGTTTGGTTAATGGTTTTAGGAAGAAGAGTTTGAGAATCAATTCTAAATAATTGGGAATCAATAAAACTCATCTCACATGGTGGGTTTGGGTTTCATTCCCGTTCATCGTCGCTCGTTGCTCACTTGACGGGCGTTGACCGCCGCTGGCCGTTTGGTCGTCGGCCGTCGATCGCTATCGATCGCCGGCCGCTTCTTCGTTTGCCATCGCCGGGCGCCGACCAACCGCTTCGGCCGTTAGTCGTCGCCGGCCGTCGGTCCGCCACCGATCACGGCTGCCGCCGCCGCCGGCCGCCACTTTCCATCGTCGCGGCCACGCTATGCCGAATACCCCAATCGCTCACATTCCCAACTTATAAACCAAACAACATTATTGGAATGACAAAACTCATTCTCATTTCAGTCTACTATCAAACTCATTCTCATTTCTATTCCCACCTTCCAACTAAACGCCAGACTTCCTTCGGAATTAATCCATGTCACTTCTGCAAACACCGTCATGTCTTAACTACTACGTCATTCCCGTGAAGACATATTGTTCTTAGCTCGACCAAACCCAATGTGACTTGAGAGTAAAAACTAGAGGAGAAGGTCGGTTGGAAGTCATGTAACCTCGCTTGCCATCCGACAAATGCAAGGTTAGGAGATGACATTAGCATAAAGACATTTTGCTCGTTACAATTCAAATAAGGATGGGCCAAGCTAAGAGGGCACGCGATTAGGCCCACTCTTTATTTAAATTTCATTTGACTTTGCTCCTCAATATGAAAGAGAAGAGAAAATCGTGATAATAAAGAAGAATATTCTGAACAAACAAACAAGTCTAAGTCCATGTGGCTCAAGAAGAATAAATTTAGCATTCGGTAGCTCAAGCATTTCGACTCCTACTCAGACACCCCTCATTTGAGTGCTCTTACTCGGTTAACCGAGCGATTAGTTAACTAAGTCAATTCATCTTTCGACCTCTCCTTTGGCTAAGATGGTGAGCTTTTTCAAGAATTCTATACTAACATTTAGGGGACTTGCATAAGACTCTGGCTAGTATGGACTTGGAGATGGATTTGAAATGAGGACGAGAATAGCAATCACCATATGACATGATCAAACAATCCTCACGGGATGATATGGTGGTTAAGACACAACGATACTTGTAAAAGTGCATGGGGCGATTCCGGAGGAGGTTTAAAGCTCTTGTCTGGATTCAGATAACCTTCACGTATCTTAGCCACCACGTCAAGGCCCATAGGATCCTCCATGATTTACCTCTTTCACAATGACCGTGGGACAGACTGGTGGGGGCTGCTAGGTTGACGGTTCCAATCTTTTGCAGATTAGATCAAACAAATCATAAATGAGGAAGGCTCGTTAGTCTCCGTAAACTTGTGAAAAATAAAATGCAAAATTATAAGTATACCTCATATTTATAGATGCCGATGAGATCGCAGGAACTTGACTTGAACAACAACTCAGAGAACGAAGCTCTCACAGTCGGAATGGAAATCACAAGTCGAACTTCCACTGTAACTTCACAACATCGTAACTCTTAGTCCGGTGATGTGATACCTTATTCTTCTTAACAAGAACGTGATCCTGAATGCTTCTCACGAGTGTTCTATATATACTTCTCACCAAGCAACTTCCACTCCTCAACCTTCACTCGTGCACAATGCATTTCTCTCCCAATCTCCCAGCTGTCTACTCACAGCATCAGCCTTCTATACTTCTTCACAAGAAGTACATGTAAGGAAGGATAGAAGAAGATGGAATCATGAACACAGAATAATGGGATTAACCACCATTCTATGATCCCACTTGGCATGCCCCTACATGGGCATTTTTCCCCCAATTTCATTCGCGAACATTCTCCTCCGATAAGCATCGATACGTTAAGTGTTAAATCTAGAATGCATGAATTTATAAAGTTGGAAACCCTTGTTGCCTTCACAAGTTAAATTTCTCTTAATCGGATATTCTTCTCGCTAGGGTTGTAAATGAACCAAGCGTTCATAAATAAGTTTGATTATTTAATAATCTTATTAAATAAGACTGAACACTATAAAATTTAACTTTATCTTATCAAATAAACTTAAATATTATAAAATTTGACAACTTAGCTCATTTATGGCTTTACTTCTCGCTTTATCCTTCGACAACGTTCAACCTTTCGGCTCCCGTTTCTATCGAACAGAGACATTTATTTATCTATAATTCATGAGTTTATTTCAACTCATTTATGCTAAAATTAAAATTTTATGTGCGCATGCATACAAATTAAATACACAACTAAGAGCTTGATACGTAAATAATTGCACTACGTACAATTAACATTTGAACATAACTTCATCACTCAAAGACAATGTATAATAGTCCCAGGGCGAACCATATAATGCTCGTCATTAAGATCAAGCTCCAGTCAAACTCAATCTAAAAAAAAAAAAAAAAAAAAAGTCAAACTTTAACAAATTTTTCAATAGTTTGGTTAATTTTAAGTTTGACTTGAACCGCTCACCCAAAATCTTATCAAGAGGGAGTGAGGCAACTATAAAATTTGATTTTATCTTGCTCGAATCTTAATATGTAGAATCTTGTTGACTTAGCTCATTTATAGCTTTACTTCTCGCTTTATCCTTCAACAACGTTCAACCTTTCGGCTCCCGTTTCTATCGAACAGAAACATTTATTTATCTATACTCATGCAGTTTTCTCAACCAACCGACGTGCTGGAGTCCACTCCGAACAATCTCTATGTGCGCATGCATACACACACATGTAAATACACAAATAGTAACTATACTATATGAAGTAATGTAATTGCACTACGTACAATAATCCTAACATTAGGACCACATCACTTCATCACTCAAAGACAATGTATAATAGTCCCGGGACGAATTCAGTTGGTAAATACAAAAGAGTTTATTCGTAGTAGGCCCCTATTCATCACTCTGGGTCATCGACTGATCCCCTTCTTTTTATATTTACCAATTGAAATCTTGATTTATTTCTTTCACCGGTAGAGACAGTCGGAGGGGATCATTAATGTGACAGTTCCATATTTTTTTCAAAGACAAATACATAAAATGTAAATTGTATAACCACGAAGGGATTCTCAGCGAGTGAAGGACATTTCCCTCTTTATTTTCTCTTGGAACAATCCGTTCTTCTTTCTAGTCATCATCGAAGCTAACTATTTTTAACGACATCCAACGAAGAGATCAATTTTAGATGCATCATTGCTCGCCAAGCAACCAATTGATATCGTCGAGAGGATAAATACAGACCGTGAAGATGGGAGAGTGATCGACTTGGCGAACAGGGTTAAAAATTCCCAGTTGAAAGGGAAGAATGTAATTGCCCCCACATATCTCAAGTCGGATCAATTTTGCTCACCTCTCTGAGCCTGCCATTGCAAGTTCAAGATAGTGCAAGCAAATTGTCCTCGTGAGAGAATCTTATAGCTAATACCATAATAGAATTGTACTAATGAACAATAGTCAAATCCAAAGATTGTAAGTATTGTAAATTTTTTGAAGTGTCTGTCCTCCTGTCGTGTTAATCCTGAATTGACCAATATACTCTTCGTAATTTATCTCATTCGTATTGACTGTAGGATCGACTGACGGAGACATTGAGGACGAACGAATCATCTTTTACACCAAGATAGTGCAAACAAAGGAAGATTGCATGAACTACTCGTGTACTAAAATTGAGCCCCGATCTAAAGTGAGACTTAAGAGATGCTCGTCGTATCTTTATTTTTTAAAGAGATCTAAATTATTTTTTAAAGAGATTCAAAAATTAATATGAAAAATCCTCAAAATTAATCCATTATAATTTTTTTTTAAACTCGACTCAAGCCTTCTAAATATTAGGCATGACACTGACTAAAAGTAGTGGATTACGATATAGCATCAATAGATTGTATCAACTACATAAAGTGCAGTAGTTGAAGGATCTTATCGTCAACTACTGGAGTGTCTGCCTAGTCTCATTTTCGTCTATTGCAATTTATCGCATCTAACTAAGTTGGACTAAACTTAAGACTATTCTGTTCGTTATTGACGACGGATCGAGAATAAATTTGACTCGATATTTATATATACGATATGGTTCCACAGGGGTTAAATATTCTGATAGACTCTTCGTATTCTATCGGCAAAAAATTTACGACACCGTCACCCTAAAACCTTGCGGAAGATCTACTCTTTGCTTCTTCGCAGGATCTCCGAATCAGATCTCGTCGACGAGGAACAATGGCCACTCTATTGCACACAGGTTCTCTGTATTCATGCTATCGTTTCATTTTTTATATTTTTGTTGCCCTAGAAATTTGATAAAACTATATCTACTCTACGAATCATATTATATATATCCAATTTTTTTTTTGTATATGTTTAGATTCGTAGATTTATATCACAATTAAAGTTTCGCCTTGAAAAAATACGAAAAAGATTATATACTTATAAAATGAAAAAATATCTATATTGATAAAAAAAACCTTTTGGGTATATTCCAAGACAAAATCACAAAAACTTGAGTTTAAAGTGGACAGTATCATACTATTATAGAAATATGTGAATCTTATTTGTACTAATAATTAGTATCAGAGTCAATAGTCCATGTCGAGTCATGAGTCTCGAACGAAGGAAGTGTGAACTTCCATGTATAGATCAAGAGAATTAGATACCAAATAAGAAGTCCAGAGTCAAAAGGGATTAAACAACTGACAAGAAGTTCAGTTATATCAAGAAGATCAAACAATTGGCAGAGAGTCTAATTGGGTCAGAAGGACCAGACAAGCGATAAAAAGTCCAACTAAATCAGGAAGATCGAATAGTTGATAAGAAAATATGGTGGATTGAGGATCGGACATCGAATAGAGGAAGTTCTTCGATGATGAATGAGATTGAGGGGGGAGATCTAATATGATCTTTCATTTGAGGGGAGATTGTTGAGATGATTAAAAGAAAACAATTAAAGTTCAATATTGAAAAAAACGTAAAATATATCATAGACTTATAAGATAAAAATAGATCTCTATTAGTATATGAGATATTTTTGAATATAATTCAAAAATAAAATATTCAAATTTAAAATGGAAAATACCGTATTATTATAGAGATATATTAATCACCAACACATTCTGATCAAACCCAAAAAATTTTGAAAAAAAAAATGTAAATTACATTAACAATAAAAAAATAAAAAAAATAAAATCATAAAAAATATAGTTACTCTTTTAGTAAAAGATTATTATATTCGTTTCTAATATTTTTCATCGTCAATTCTTCAACGATGATGATAAAAGATAAATCACAGAGGATTATACTTCTCGATCTATCGATAAAAATAATAAAAAACTTTTAAATCTGATGAGAGTTTAAATTCTACTAATAATAAAAATTAATTTTTATCCATTCTAATAATAGTGTTGTTCTAATCAACGGATCCTTCTGAAAAGACATCAGTACATCATAGCAAATGAATTCGGCAAAATGAACAACAAAGAGGACAGAGCTCGACAGATGAAACGAAGGTGTCTTATGTTATTACATTAATTATAAAGTCTTGGACAAAACATAATCCTGTTCGCCGTTTAATTTGGATCCGTGTTCCACTTTAAGCCTTCTTTTTTTTGCCATTATAATATTTAGTTCGCATCAAATATTCACGATTGATCGATTGAATGAAAGATGATAAATGATGAAGAATTATATCATGGTACAATGATTTTTTATATAATAAAAAATAAAAAAAAAAATCTAATTGTAACTGTTGCGGTTGAGAGAAGGGATGAGAGATGAGTTAACAATGAATGATGATTTAATAAGTTATATACGGTTGAGATGATAAGGACGGTTGAATGTAGGCTATAAGGGGGTTTCTGTGAGCTAGTTTGGCTGGATCAATTGCTTCCGGAGCTTCGTCTTGTACCGTGGCAGATGAGCTTGAAAAAAGTATTGAACGACGATCGCGGGAGTTATCAGAATACTGACCTGATAAGACTCACAAATGAGTGAGAAAGGGAGATCGAGGAGGACCTCGATCAAGCCCCTCCGACGCCTAAGTCAGAACGTGGAGAATATGGAGAAAAATACTTAAAGAAGTAAAGTTGAGGAATGAAGATTACCGATAACCCTCCACTTTCCTCCTCCTTATTACCTTATATAGGCAATGAAGCAGGAGAAATTTGGTGACATAACTCCTGATGGAGACGTGATTTTGTAGAGATCTTGCGCGGCATGATTTAATTATTATGGAGATGTAATGGTACGAAGAGGATCTTATGAGGCATGACTTCATTGTAATGAGATGTGATTGTTCGAAGGGGATTTTGGAGAGGTATGACCTCATTATGATAGAGATATAGCTTAATAATAGAGATCGTGGAGAGATCTCTTCTGAAAGACACAAACATCTAACTGACGAATTGAGCTAATGTGATAAGCCGAGCTGAGATATAAAACTGAAACATGAAGTTGAGTCATCAGACTGACACATGAGACTGAGACATCAAAACTGAGTTATGAGACTGAGACATGAGACTGAGACATCAAACTGAGTCATGAAGTTGAGACATCAAACTGGGATATCAGGCTGAGACATCAAGTTGAGACATCAGGTGAATGAGGTAAGTTATGGCCGATGTCGAGCTATGGTCGAGGTTAAACTATGGTTGAAGTGGCCGAGTTAAGCTATGATCGAGGTGATCGAGATAAACTGTACCGAGTCGAGACAATGTTTTGCCAAGCCGAGATAAAGCTAATACTTAGCTGAGCCGAGATAAAGTTGCAGTTCTGAATCAACTCATGTTTGCTTTGACCAAATTTAACTTTCGATTTCACTCAAGTTTAACTGCCGCTCTAATTCTACCACATGACAAAGGATATTCCTATATATTAAATATCTATGTAATTATCAACTATATTAACTCGTGAAAACATACTTACTTCTACTCACGGAGGATATTCTATTGTCTCCACAGGGGATGATATGATAGTTAAGACACGATGAATTTTATAGATAAGACAAGGGTCGATTCCGAAAAAGGTCTAAAGTCCTTTTTTGGATTCAGATGACTCTTCATGTGTCTTAGACATCACGTCAAGACACATAGAATCCTTCGTGATTTATCTCCCTCATAATGGGACAAATTGATAAGGTCGTTAGATTTGCGGACGAAGGATATTCTATTCTGAAATATCCATTTTGACAGTTAAGTGGCCGTTCAAACTAACGAACTCATACCTCATACCATTGGTCTGGTCTGAAAAACATATCGAACCGACCCGATAGAAAATAACAGAATCGAGCTTTTCACTCGTAGCTCCCTCCTTCCTCATTGGATCCTAACGAGATGCTCGCATTTTTGCCCACAAATATACCCACAGATCCTCCAATAACGAAGAGGGTACACGTTCTCGTGAAAAAGGACTTCCGAGAAGGAACTCTCTCCCATGACTACTGATACTATCAGTGCGGGATCCAAAAATAAAACTTACAATTCGTACGAGAAAGCCTACGACTCCCGTGGACCCCGCACTTTTGACGACGGTTGGACGTCGCGTAGTAGTTTGATCCATGCAATTCTTGGATAGGATCCCTACCTCGCGACGAAAAAGGCTGGAGCGGAGCGGAAATTTCGAGTGTTAAAAATCAACTTAATTGCGAAAAAAGCACTCTTTCGAGTACCTTTCTAGTTTCGCCTTCAGTCTTCATCGCTTTCCCGATTGGCCTCTCGATTGCTTGATCCTCGTCGAGCTTCCATTGAGCTCGCGAAGTTCACTCAGCGTCTGGTCCGCCGCCGATCTTGGGTTTGCCACTGTTCTCCCTTTGTTCTCTTCTATTTTGGTGGATTGTTTTTCCCTTTTTATATATATATATATTTTTTCTTTTCTTCCTCTTTTGAGTTCGAGGCGTTTGATTTTCATCCTGCTGTTGTAAGATTTGCTAGAAGCTCAGGTTTTGATTGTTCGGTTGGTCGCCGAGCTGGACCTGTCGAAGAGACCGAGAAGGTTTAGAGATACTTCCTGAAGCCTTCTGTTGTTTAGTTTGATGTTTAATGTGATGTTTGAGGGATTTGGGGTAAAAAAAAAGGGTCTTATCTTCGACGGTTTTTATGGACTTGAATTTGTTTGAGCGGAATGTTACTCATATTTTGTTCAGTATGAATTCGACTATGTTCCTCTTAATCAAAGTGACTTTTTTTTTTTTTAGGAGTTTTTGGGCGATTAGGGTCTCTTTAAATTGTAGCCATATAATTTTTGGAGAGTTTAACAGAGGACTGAAGGAGTTTCCAGGATGGAGAATTTGGAAAAGTTAGTTTGATTAGATTTCCCCTTTCCCGTTGGATTTTGTTTATTGTGCAGTGTGAATAGCACTGTGGATAGAGTGCCCTTATAATTATTGCTACATATTCAAGGTGGAATCTTTCTTAAAAAGTAGGCATGCTTGTCCACTTTCTTTTGCTTTGAATAATTAGTCAACTCTTGTCATAATGAATTTTATTTTCTGAATGCAAAGAATCTATTTTTTGGGACAGTCAACTTCTTTAGATTGTAAATAGCCTAAGTTAGGTAATTCTCTTTCTGTTGTTTCAGGTTCCCTGTGCATCAGGAACTAACAGGTTCATTGCTTCCTGCTATGGCCTTTAGCAACCTGGAAGGTTCTGCAACTGGAAGATTTTGTTGATTTGCTTCATGGTCCAATGGGGGTGAGCAAATGCTGATTGCAGAGGCATGGTTACCAGGCAGCAGTGACTGAAATATCATGCCTACCCCACGCCATAGAACCCCATCAAGAAGGCCACATTGGATCATCAGCTTATTGCTGTTTGTATGCATCGCTGTGATTGCTCTATATGTTTATCCTCCCCAACGATATTCAGCATGCTACTTCTTGTCTTCCAAAGTCTGTGGCCCATTTACAGAGTGGCTTCCACCTGTGAGACGTGCTAGGTTCTATACAGATGATGAGCTCTTTGAACGTGTTGTTATCAGTGACATTTTGTCGGTGCACGTTGTTGAGTCAAAGAATCCTAAAATTGCTTTCATGTTCCTAACCCCAGGTTCACTGCCCTTTGAGAAGCTTTGGGAGAGGTTTTTCCTGGTGCGCATTAACTTGGACTTTCATTTTTTGATAATTCAATATTTTCCAGGTAGGATTTAATTTAGGATGAATGTTTGTTGCATTTATAACTCAAAACACTGCATAAAAGTTCTTATACCAAATTCTATGAATGGATGCCTTGCTGTGGCAATTCTTTTCTTGATATACTTGAAAACTCTTCTAATCATTTGATGGCATAATGTTAGATATTATTTGTACAGTGTTGAGCATGGATAATGAAAGAGTTGCAATTAGGGGTGGCAACATATCATTCCTGTTTGGTACATTCAAAACTCCCACTAGTTCCATGCCCACTATGGCTGCTTACTATTCTACCCAATTCCATCCCAACTACTTGCAGGTACTGAGCAAACCCAAACACGACCACACTTTAACATATTTTGACACCTTTAATGTTATAAATAATAAAAAAAATAAACCTCTAAAATAGATAATTCAATGTTTTATAGATAAAATATATCTAAAAGTATGTAAGATGATATGCCCAATATTTATATCAATATACCAATTCACCATGCTCCATTTAAACTGGTTGGGTAGGCATGGGTACCTGAAAATCATATCACATCGTGACATTGTCGCCTTTAGTTGAAACAAGTAAGATGACGAGATGTGACGCTTGGTTAAATGAGAGATAGTTGATTAAAGGGGTAAGTAATTTGTTGGTTTCTTGCATTAGTGTGTTGATTCTTGTGCAAAACTTAAAAGAGGTAAACAATTTCTGGTTTCTAGGTAGATTTAAATTTTTTTGTTTTGATGTATATTAAATCGTTTTACTTTCTCACTATCAGGCAAATAATTTCTGCAACATATCCACTGGCCATAACACTCCTGCTGTGTTGTTTCTTTGTATATTTAGGGGCATGAAGATAGATTTTCTATTTATGTACATGCATCAAGGGAACAACCAGCACATGTGAGTCCTTTATTCATTGGCAAGGAAATTCATAGTGAAAAGGTACTTTTCTATAAATTCCCATTCTTCATTCTCCTTTTGGAGCAAATCATGTTATACATGTGGTTAACTGTATAACCTTTTGATTTGGGCTTAAATTCCCTTCATTCTCCAAGCACTATGGATGTAGACACTTTTGAACTACATGTACAAATCTTTGGGTCATTAATAGAATTCCTTGAAATTATCAAATAATTATACACAAATTTCTGATTGCTCATCATCTAGAACTGAGGATTTCATTTTAATTTATTGAAAAAGCTGGAGTTATTGTTTTGGGAATTAGTATGTGCAAACATGTTCTTATTAATCCAACGGGCATGCAGGTGGCCTGGGGAAAGATTTCCATGGTTGATGCAGAAAAGAGATTATTGGCAAATGCACTCAAAGATAAAGATAATCAACATTTTGTGTTGCTCTCAGAGAGGTGTCTCTTAGCAACTATATGGTGCTTTCTCTTTTCAATTGATCAATGTTGTTCAGTCAGTATGTTTGCTTTGTTACTTCTTGTTTGGCAGTTGTGTACCGCTACACAATTTTGACTATGTGTACAATTATCTTTTGGGAACGAATATCAGCTTTGTTGACTGGTAAATTACTTTAAAATATTATCTCCTCGTGATTATTGTCTATGTTATTTCATTATTCTTTCAGTCATGGATAAATACACTGATTAAATTCTCAGCTTGTAAAAGTATTCCTTTCCTTATTTTTCAGTTTTGAGGATCCTGGTCCTCATGGAACAGGCCGATACTCTGAACGTATGTTGCCTGAGATTGAAAAGGAAGATTTTAGGAAAGGTGCACAGGTAAGCTATTCTACTTTGGCTCAAGTGTAATGACAATGGCTGAGTCGGAATAGGTTCATTGTAGTTAAATTGGTTTGGGTTCATTATAGTGAATGAATTATTAAGAGCAGTTAACGGCTTCCAAAGTCACAAGTTTAATCTTAGGTTTCATAGTTTTATTAAGTCACCCTCACTATGAAACAAATACCAATCTACCTTTGAGTGTTGGAACCTAGGGTGGAACAAAATTAATTCAGGGGTGGATTTGTTATTTTTTCACTATCTCGAATAAACTTACAAGTGTATTATCTTAAGTTGTATTGGTTCTTTTTATGCCATATTTTTCTTTTCTACATCCCAAGTGATATCCTTGTCACAGTGGTTCTCAGTTAAGCGGCAACATGCGGTGCTAATTCTGGCTGACAGTGTCTACTATAATAAATTCAAGCTTTACTGCAGGGTAAGTTGTCGGTGTGGTGAGTGAAAGATCACATCCAGGAATAATTGTTAGCTAAACAAGATGACCTGCTATGTCATTCTAAATCATAATATTTTACTCGATAGATGATGTATAATGTGAAGTTATATAGCTCCAAAAGAGTGCTTAAAATTTTTTAAATGTTTTTCCTATATTTTAATCTCTGACAATACATGTCCACCAATGCATCTTATTACAATACAGTGACTCTATTCTCTTTCATTCATATTTTCTCAATGCTTCTTAAGTCTGAAGTGTAAGAAAGGATAAACAAATCAGAATTTTGTTGATCATTGACTCAGACTTCTATTGGTGGAGGCCTCAAAGAATCCTTGTTAATTTTGTCAATTGTCATTCATCTGCTTGCCATATAAAGAACTATGCTTAAAGAATTACACTCTATTGTTCATGCATTTACTATATGAATGAAATATTTATGCTTAAGATATTAGAATCATATGTTCCTAAGTAGGATGTTGATTTTGACAACCTGGCTGCCAGTGTAGGTAAATGCTCAAAATATATTAGGAACTTTCTACTTGGGATCTTTAAACATGATGAAGTTATAGTATTTGCTGATCTAAAGCTGGTTTTGGACCATCTGACTTCTTCGGTTGAACCATTCAGATTTTTTAAATGCATTATAAAAGAAAGAGCTGCCAAGGTTCTTTACCCATACATCCTGTGATTGTAATCATGGTATTAGGCGTTCCAGTTTACTGGAAGGATTTACGTCATGACATTATAATTTACTATTGACTCATTTTATATTTTTGGTTATCGAGCACATTCTGGTTATGGTGCTTATTGGTTATCTCATGTATAATGCTGCCGCTGCGATGTGTTTTGAATGCAACAGCCTGGGATGGAAGGACGCAATTGCTATGCTGATGAACATTATTTACCAACTTTTTTCAGTGTCAGTATATTTTGTCTTTTGATCCCCAACACCTGTAATATATGCAAGACCAAAACTTTTTCAGTTTAACTTAGCTTTTGACTACAGATGGTCGATCCTACTGGAATAGCTAATTGGTCTGTCACCCATGTCGATTGGTCCGAAGGAAAATGGCATCCAAGAGCTTATAGGGCTCGAGACGTTACTTTTGAAATCTTCAAGAGCATTTCAGTATGTTCAAGCTTTCTTTCTATAACTCATAGAATGTGTATTTTTTTCATTTATGGCTGTTTACTTGAGTTGGATATCGCGGACAGACAGAACCTACTAATTGTAATGATGCTATGATTTGCAGTCGATCGATGAGAGCATTCATGTCACAAGCGATTCAAAGGTAAAATTAATAAATTTGCTTCCAGGTAAACCTGTCCATAATTTCCGATAGTGTTACTGGGCACTTGAGTTGCTATGATATGAAAGAGTATCTAAACATGATTCCTTTTGTTTATCGATTTGAAGTATAATGTTGAAGTTTAGGATGCAACAGATTCTGAGTTTATGTTAAGTTTGATTTCCGATGCTACTGAAAATAGTGATAGTAAGATTACAAAGTCATCAAGCGACACTTCTAACTTGTAAAGTAAGACTTAGATAAGCACCCGTGTGATATTGAGCATCAATTTAGTTCATACAGATCAGCAGGAGGAAATTTTTGGGTTTTTACTGACTCTAACTGATTCGGTCTGAGATCAAGGGATGGAAAGACTTAGCAAAGTACTCGTGACCGAACTCCTTCGATCGGCTGAGTACAAATCAAATATGTCTGTAGCGTGCCGAGCTTGGTCAGATTGGCCTTCATCAGGTCAAACCTCAGATCGGTCGCTGGAATGAGAGTTACTTCGGATCTAAGAGGACTCGAAAATGAGTGAGAAAGGAGCCGAGGAGTACCTCAATGAAGTCGCTCTGATGCTCAAGTCAGAAAGGAGAGTGGAGAAAAAGTGTAAAGTAAAGAGAAAGAGTAGAAATTACTTGATCCCCTGCGTTCTTCTCTT
This sequence comes from Wurfbainia villosa, assembly GCA_025175895.1. Classification (NCBI taxonomy): domain Eukaryota; kingdom Viridiplantae; phylum Streptophyta; class Magnoliopsida; order Zingiberales; family Zingiberaceae; genus Wurfbainia; species Wurfbainia villosa. The sequence continues at coordinate 3,078,391 of CM045997.1, read as the reverse complement.
CCTAACTTTATATAAGAAGAGAAGAACATGTTTTATTTTTTGGGAGAGGGAAGATGCAATATGGAGACATGACCTCCTAGAGAAGATCATGGAGTTGTGGCATCCCGGAGAAGATCGTCGAGTTGTGGCATCTTGAAGAACATCGTGGATATGTGACTTTATGGAGGAGATCATGGAGACGTGGCTTCATAGAAAAAAAAAGTAAAACCGCCACATTAGTGACCTCCTCCGGTTACCCCTACCGGTGGAGGAGGTAAATCAGGAACTTAGGTGGCAAGTGCAAAGGAGGGGATTGGTCGATAGCCCAGAGTCATGACCTCCCTGAGAATTGATCTCTGTCCACTTAAGAGTTACCCATTTGCACTTACTAACTAGGCTAGCCCGGGGGCTAAACGTGGCTTCATAGAAGAGAGCATGAAAACTTGTCGATTTAACTGTCGGACTGAGCTTAGAAGATTAATCCGATTTAATTGCCAAACTGAGCTTGGGAAATCTAGGCTCAGGAGATCAGACCGTTTTAATTGTCAAACTGAGCTTGGGTGCACGTAAGATGGACTTGAGTTGACTCACATTTATTTGACCGGATTCAAACTTGGGCTCCACCTCAGCTTGGTTGTGACCTAATTTTGTCGTTGGGCGAGGAGTATTTCTGCCACATCACTCACAAAACTTGTAGAAGTCAAGGAGTCGGCATGCCGTGTATGTATTCCTTGGAATGAGGTAACTAATAGATAAGAAGAATGATCATAAAATAACAAATACGCGACAATTAGTGTCCCGAAAGAATTCATAAGGAATAACGCTATTCTTTGAACAGATTCACCAAGAGTTATGCCGCGATAACACCGAAATCCCTCAGCATGACCTTATTGCTGAACATTGCTTGCTTTATTTAGAATCAGTCTCTTCGGAATGGATTCCTCAAGCTACTAAACTCTTGAATCAGTGTTTTTCTTTTGAAAATACCTGCTCGCTTCATTTGTTTCATCCATTTTTTCACTGCAAAACCAACTTATTTTCGCCTTTCTTGAATTGTCTTACAGAAACTGATTCAGGGCAGACCTTGTCTATGGAATGGAATGAAGAGACCGTGCTACTTATTTGCTAGAAAATTTTATCCAGAAGCTCTTGATAATTTGTTGCATTTATTCTCCAACTACACCATCATATAACTTGCCACTCAGATTATTCGTAGACAATTACAGATCTAGGAGATTGCAAGGATATCAGAGTCGAAGACCCACCCTTTTAAGGTAGAGGCCATTGTTGCCCTTGTTGAGTGATTAAGACTTTTGCATTAAAAATTTATTTCTATCATATTTAATTCATGGTTCCTCTGCCATTTGATGAGTCTCTTGTGTCTTCATTGAAGTTTTAGAGGTTGGAATAATATTTAGTTGAGTGACAACTTTGATACTGTGTTGTATTCTTCTTGACTTCACAATTTTATTGGCTTAGTTTGACCTCTAAACTTTGTAATGCCTTCCATTTCTTTTCAACTTTTAGCATATTATTAAGTTTTTTTTTAAAAAAAAATTCTATTTCATTGTTAAAAATGAAACTTTAGGCTGCGAAGTAAAATTTTCTCATAAAAAATTTGTTGGATAATTAAATATTATATTACTGTAAAATTAAAAAAAAATTGATTAGAGATAAAATAAGATATATATTTTAAAAAAATATTGCAGCGAAAGTAATTCGTTCGTGTCAGTGCCTCTGTCAGTCGATTCCATAATCAATTTGAAGGAGGTAAATTATGGAGGATTATGTTCCTTGAGTTATTAGCTAGAACAATGGAAGTTTTTTGAGTCCGAGTGAGGTTTTTAAATTATGTATTGAGATTCGACCTTTGTCTATTATAGTAGCTTCTGTACTATTCTAGTCAATGATCCGTCTTTTGGGGACTTTTTTTTTTATGAGTAAATTTAAACCCCAGCGTCCTTGTCAATAAGTTCCATAGTTAATACGAAGGAGATAAATTATGGGAAGATTATATCCCTTGAGCCATTGGTTAGAACAGCGAAGGACTTCTGAGTCCGGGTGAGAGTTTTAGATTCTATGTCGATATTCAATTCCTGTTCATTGTAGTAGCTTTTGTATTGCTCTAGTCAATGGTTCGATTCGTGGGGATATTTTTTTTTTAAATATAGATAATAATAAGTACGAGATATATGGGATATAATCGTTCTTTTAATCTGCAAAGGTTGGAACCACCAATCTAGCGGCTTTCATCGGTCTGTCGTACGACCATTGTAAAGAAGATAAATAACGGAGGACTCTATGAGCCTTGACGTGATGACTAAGATATGTGAAGATCATCTGAATCCAAAAAAAGATTTTAGATTTCCTCCGAAATCGATCCATGTCATTTTTGTAAGTATCATCGTATTTTAGTCACTATGTCATCCCCTGAAAATTATAATCATTCGTGGTTATTATTATTATTATTTATATCACTGTGAGACATTATTCGACATCACTTAGCAGGGCCGTCCTAAAAACCGGGCCGAAATTAATGGGCCAAACGATGGCGCCTATTCTGTTCCGTAATGCCCGTCACGTGATGTTCCTCCTTTCCGGCCCAATAAGAGCTGTGTCACGTGATGAGATCCTGCACCCCCACCCCCTTCTTCGTCGGCTCGCGATTTCGCAGGAGAAAAGGATGCGCCGGCGACCATGGCGTCGATCCTTCTTCTCCCCTCTCGTACTCATCCTATACTTCCTCCCCCTCATCCTCTTCCTATGCCTCTCCCTTCTGTGGGTCGCATTTTTGGGCGCTGACGTCGTGCCGAGGGTGAAGAGATCGGCTGATCTCCCACTTCGATTCCGATCCGATGGTAGCTTCAAGATCCTTCAGGTGATTGATATTTGCAGCTCGATCCATCCTGGTAACTCGACGATCGCAGTTTTTTCATCGAGAGCTGTCCCTTCTAGGTGGCAGATATGCATTATGGGAATGGGCTGGTGACCCGGTGTCGAGACGTATTGCCATCGGAGTCCTCCCGATGCACCGATATCAACTCGACGGTGTTCCTAAAGAGGATGATCGAAGCGGAGAAGCCCGATCTGATTGCATTCACAGGTTTGCATACTGGTTCTTCCGATTCTGGTACTCGACTTTTCTCGTCAAAGGTTCCGTTTTAACAAAATTTGGGCTGCACTGGATACTCCCTGTTGATCCCTGCGATTCTGCCTCTTGTTTCCGCCAGAAAGATTGGATTTGCCTTTGAGACTTTGGATGCATCTTCACTTTCTTATTTTTGCAAATTCATATATTCTTCATTCGAATAGTTAGCTGATCTTTCGTTAACTATCGATCGTGCTTCTTTCACAATCTTCCTTCGTTAGAAAAAATTCTCCTCTAGATTTGTATCCTCAAATGGAGTTCTAGAGTTGTGCTACTAGTGAAGCAATTTTTCTTCTTTTTCCTGCAATCTCCTTTAACCTTTTAAGAATGATACGAGTGAACTCGTTTTCACTTTCCAAACTGTATTAGCATACAAGAACAGTTTGGCGTTATTTTCCTTTCATGGGACAAATTCAAATTCTTTTCACTTTGTGAAGGTTTTAAGGCGAGGATTTACGAGCTTCTTGGTATTTCTTCCTTATTTTTCTGTTACTTCCTTTTCATATCTAATCACCATAGTTTTTTTTTAGATCTAACAAAATGGTGTATAGAAGTAGAAGATTCATAATTTAAGCGTGACAGCCTAGTTCAGAACTCATTATGAATGCACAAGTTTGGTGTTCGGCTCAATAAGGGCTTGTTTACGTTCATTCAATATGCATCAAAGTCAATTTATAAATAAGCTTGAATAACTTAATAAATTAAATAAACAAGTTTGAACACATATATGTTCAGCTTATTAATATTCGTGAATAGTATTCGTGAACAGTATTCATGAACAAACTCATTTACTCATTTAACAATTATCTATGAGCTTATTTATACTCATTTATAAATAAGGATTAAAATATTAAAGTTTAAAATAAACAAACAAGCTTAACTTAAGAGTTTGATAACATTTAAATAAACTGAACTTAAACAAGTTTGAATCAAGCTTGATTAGAAGCTTGATACCTAATAATAAACAAGCCAAGCTCAATTCAAGCTCAAACCAAACTCAATCTCTAAAAAAAGAAACCAAGTCAAGTTTGAACAAGTTTTTTAATAGCTTGGTTAATTTTCGGCTCAGCTTGACTTGGTTATCTTATCAAACAAGTCTGAACACTGTAAAGTTTAACTCAGCTCGTTTACACCCCTATGCACAAAGCACAAAAACAAGTGCATAAGATATTAAATTAAAGAGCATCAAAGATACAAGAACCAACTGTTAACCAGGCTTTAAGGACTTTTGAGACACAACACAGAAATGGAAGAAATACCATCATCCGCTATACAGATCAATAGGACCAATCCATCGAGAGGTGTTGGCCTTGCCTCAAACCAAAGACCTGCCATTCCCATTCGGTCGGTCCATACGACTATGACATTGACTGGTTGAGATATATGTGGCATCTGCAGACCCAGTATAGATACACACCTGATGAAGAGAATTTGCTGATGTTTATTCACTTCAACTAGCTAAGCATGATTGCAAATCAAGACATTGGTAAAATCTGGTGTTCTGTTTGTGAATCCTTGGTGGAAAATAAGGTCTCATTTGGTTGATCCATAAATTATACAACCGACCATGTGCAAAGGAATTACTCTACTTGAAAACCACTTCTGAAACACAATACTCTGTCTCCTTTACCTCCTTTTTATAAATCGAGAGGCATTATTAACAGAATCCTATTCTTTCTTAAATTTCCATGTTCTGCATGTAAATCAACTTATCATGTCTCAGGTGCTTCTATACATGTAGAGTTTTCATCTTTACAGGGGATAACATATTTGGCCCCAGCGCTACGGATGCTGCAGAATCACTTTTCGAAGTCTTTAGACCTGCCATGGAATCCAGGATTCCCTGGGCAGCAATCTTGGGCAATCATGATCAGGAGTCAACCATGCCAAGAGTGGAGTTGATGTCATTTATCTCCCTGATGGATTATTCAGTGGCCCAAGTTAATCCATCCGGTTTTCTGGTAGATGGATATGGGAATTATGATATCAAGGTGCATGGAGCATGGGGTTCTGAACTGGCCAATACTAGTGTTCTCAATCTCTACTTCCTTGACAGCGGTGATCGTGCTATGGTCGGCGGACGGAGAACTTATGGATGGATCAAGGATTCCCAATTGGCTTGGCTTCGAACTGTTTCTGAAGAGCTACAGGTTGGTGATTTAGTGGTAACAGTGGCACTTATGTTTCCGAAATATACAAACAAATCTATATACATTCTTTCGATGACTATGTTTAATGCTTGCTATCCCAACAAAGCTCTCTTACAAGATGAATCATTAATTGCATATTTACATTTCGATTTGTACTATTTATATGTCAAAGCTGGTAAAAATACTCCAGTCTAGATGACTATTTATATATGTCAAAGCTTCTAATACAAACTCTAGAATAGGTGCATTACTTTGCTAACTTTCTAACAGAGATTATCAAATCTGCAACAGAGCAGATACCCAGCTCCTTCACTATCATTCTTCCACATTCCAATTCCAGATGTCAGAGAGCTGTGGTTTAAGGGTTTCATAGGCCAGTTCCAAGAGGCAATTGCTTGTTCTTCTGTCAACTCTGGGGTCCTTCAGACACTCGTCTCCATGGGAGATGTAAAGGCAGTATTCATTGGCCATGACCATCTGAATGATTTCTGTGGAAACTTAGATGGTATATGGTTCTGCTATGGCGGGGCCTTCGGTTATCATGGGTATGGAAAACCCGGTTGGCGAAGGCGAGCAAGGGTAGTTTTGGCTCAACTTGGAAAAGGAAAAGGGACATGGATGGACGTCGAGGTGATCAAGACCTGGAAGCGGTTGGATGACGATAAGCTGACGAAGATCGATGAGCAGGTGCTTTGGAGACGAGATCCACAGGAGGATCAATGACATTTATACCTCTCAGTGCCTTGTACATCACTTGTAAGCATATCATTTCAATTATTACGTCTCTCGATTGCATGATTTGCAGTTATTATTTTCATTAGCATGAAGAATGAGAAAGTGTCCTTCTCTTTTCTATGCAGGAAAGGAAGTACCCTTCTTGCTTAGGTCCATTGGTTTAGATGGTATATGGTTCTGCTATGGAGGCGGCTTCAGTTGTTATGCAACCGGTCCATGAAAAGGGCAAGGCACATGGATCGGGATCGAGATGATCGAGACCTAGAAGAGCTTCGATGACGAATGGCGCCTTGCGTTCCATTTGCAAGTAGAGAATTTTCATTTATTACCTTGATGATTGCTATGTTTATGCTCTAGCTGTGAATTTTATTCCTGTATAATTTGCACGTCTTGTTTTCATTAGTATGATTCGTAAGAAAGTAACGATCCTATGTTGTTCATCTCATTCGACATCATAATCTACAAACATACTTAGATTTGTTTTTAACCATTTCTTAGGATAGAAATAAGTTAGCCCATCAGATCTGACTTCTTAGTTTTTGGATTAGCAATTCTACTCACTTGGTATCATAGCCTATCTATCTTCGACTTTCTACCGATGAATTTGCCTCGTCCTTGCCGCGAGGCCATGCTATCTTTCGTCTAATCCTCTTGCTCCTTGCTTCCTACACTGAAGTTTCCTCGTCGAAATCTCTCTCTCCCCCACTCTGCGACCAACTCCGACTGAAATATAATTGACTTGCACGAGGAGGAAACTATGAGTTGGTGCCTATGGTAGATCTCCATTAGCTAAAGAAGTCTCGTTCATCTCGACTCGTTCTACATGTTAGATGGCTAACATAATGATAGATTTTGATCCGTGCCAAGTGACACGGAATGGTTTTGAGAACCATGATAGTTCACACTTAACAAATAAGTTTCTTCTTCGATATCGTGCATCGGGCGACAACTACAATTTCTGTATTGATCTCTACTAGAATGACTGAATACAGTTAGTAAAAGCTCAAAGCTCGGCAAACCCTTTAAACAACTAAACATCAACACCGTAAACAAAAAATTGAACACCAACATGAACTCGTTTAAAGAATATTTTCATCCTCAATTAGATGACATATAGACTAGTCGCGATTGTTACTTTAAGACTAATGTACAAAACTCATCGTCATAGTTTATCCTTCGACTTCGACGAAAGGTCGAAGGTAGTTAAAAGTCTCAAAAATGATTGCATAAATCGACAAGAAATGGAGTCGTACCTAAAGGTTCTTAATCATTCATTAACAAAATGCTTATAACTCTTAGGTTGTAAAGTTGACTAACTTTAAATGTAAAATTGAGAGCTACTTACCCAAAATCTCTAGGGCAATCAAAATGATAATGTAATCAAATTTGTAATAGAATATAATATAATCTCGATTACATTCTTATGTTTGATCACAAAGTTGTATGTAATCTTGAATTACAAGATATTTTATATTCTTGTATTTGATATTCATTACAAGAACAACAATGATCAATCGTCGATAGCGACGAGTGACGATGACAAGCCGATCGACGGCGACGATGGTCGACTGAGCCAACGACGACGACAATGGGCGACTGACGACGATGACGGGCAGGTGGTGATGGTCAGTCGAGCGACCGACCACGGTGGTGGACGATCGATCGACGGTGGCGGTGACGATGACGGTCGATCATCGACAATGATCGTCGATCGGTCGAAAGCGACGTCGGTGGCCGACCAGCGACGATCGACCATCGACGAGCGATGACAACGGCGACAAGTTGTGATGTCGGATGATAGCGCCTACGGACAACAGTGGACGATAACTTTTCATATTACGATTTATAATATAATCGGATCACATAAATTTTGTTTTGTAATTCATATTACAAAATTTTAATAACTTTTATAATTCAGAATATATTACATTATAATTTTAAAATGATAATAAACAAAGTAATCGATCTTGTAATGTAATCTGAATTACATTATAAAGTAGATTATAACGTATCAAACACAGTCCGGGTGTCCCTGTGTCTACACAAAATCTAGTAAAAATGTCAAGGGTCAAACCTTAAAGTCAAAAACATATCAAGGATCAAGTTTGTCAACATGAACTTGATAATGTTTGTCTGCTCCTATAATAACAAACATAATACTATTTTAATTATTTAAACTTGATTCGTATTGAAATTTAAAGGTCAAATTTTGTGGATATCGATCGATCGATCGCTGGGGCTGTGAAAATTAACGCTCACAATTTTCTGTGCGATCGTATGAAGTTGGTGGTGATGAGATCGATCGCGGCGGAGCAAGCGAGCGATCCGGCCACAAACAGCGCCGCCGCTGCTAACAGAAGCGCCTTCGGCCGCAGCCCCGCCGCCAGGATCGCCACCCCAACGGCGGCGGCGGCGGCCGCGAGCAGCGCCCTGTTCCACCTCCGAAACGCCTTCAGGTCTTTCCGGCACTCCTTGCAGTGCACCACGTGGCGGTAGTAGCGGTTCGCCGGGTTCGGCGCGTACCGCTCGCCGACGCCTCCCTTGGCCGGGAACGTGGCGGAGATCCCCGCGACCACGCCCACCGGCGCCTGCTCCACCACCGCCGGCTCCTTCGGCGGGGAGATAGTCGCGTGCCCGAAGTGGTACGGCATGCCGTGGCCGGCGCGGTCCATCCACTTCCGGTACTCCGCCACCCACGTGTCCGACGATCTCAGGTTCAGGTAGAGGTCTCTGGTGGGGCGGCGCTCCTTCACGAGCACCTCGTTCTGCGACGAGAGGAAGCCCATGTCCTGCTCGAAGACGCTGCACTGGTTCTGGTGGATGAACCAGTCGGGGACGAGCTTGAAGAAGCCCGGCCGGGAGCTGGCGCCGAACCGGGCGATGAGCATCGACTTTCCCTGCCCCGTCGGCCGGCAGAGGAACAACGCCGACAGGTACTGCGTCTCGCCCTTATCGTCGACTTGTTCGAGATCGTTGGAGAGGACGCAGGGGGCTTGAAAGCGGAGGAAGCTCCACTGCCCGGGCCGCGTCCTTGGCCGCCCCCACCGGCCGGCGAAACCGCGGGCGGTGCGCTCGGTGACCTCGAACTCCAGCGGCTGGGCCTCCTCACGGCGGGCGGACCAGTCGGTGCGGTCGTGGGAGATCGGCACGTGCGCCGGGTCCATCAGGTTCTCGAGAAGAATGGAGTGGTCGTAGGGCAGCTCATGGACGGAGGAAATGGCCTGAAATCCCGGCCGGGCGTAGTGCTCGAACCACGGCAGCTTCTGAACCACCGGCGGGGTCTTGTCCGACATCCAAACCCACACCACCCCCTGCGAGTCGCGCACCTCGTACGTCCTCACGCACGCTGCGCGAGGGATCTTCGCCGACTCTGGCAGCTGTGGGATCTTCACGCACTGGCCTTCGCCGGCGAACTGCCAGCCGTGGTAGAGACACTCCAGCCGTCCATCCACCAATTGCCCCTCCGACAGCTTCGCCAATCTGCATCAATATCTAAATTTTAGTGCTTTAGATCTGAAGATAAAAAATAAAAAAAAAATTCTTTTCGCTCCCCAAATCTAGGGTTCTAGATCAGAAGACTCCAAGCACACCGGTGAGGGCATCGGTCCTCGAAGCAGCGGAGGACACCGTCGCCGTCGCGGAAGAGGGCGAGCTGCTTGTCGAAGACGGAGAGGCCGAGCGGCGCGTCGTCGGGGACTTGCTCCGTCAAGTACAGCGGGTACCACTCCTCTCTCCAATCGTACTCCGCCGCGACCTCCTCCGCCCCAGCTTCCGCCGGAACGAGCACCTCCTCCTTATCGACGTCCTCCGCGGCCACCGCCGCCCGGCACCTTCCCCTTCTTCGACTCGTCCTCTCGATCACAAGCCCTCTTCTCGAGGTCAAAGGGAGGCGAGCGGAGGAGCAGTCGAGGGATTTGTTAAAGGAGAGAAGGCAGAGCGAGGAGAAGCGCAAGAGAGCCATTGATCGGAGTGAACCCCCCTCGCCGGCGATTATTAGGAACAGAGGACGTAGCTGTGTTGTGTGGAACTCTCTTTCTCTCTCTGTTTAATCTTCATCCAGTAAAAAAATATTATTATGCATTTTTTCGATCCACACAAAATATAATAAATTATAACAAATTAAAGAAATTATTATGTCAAGGAGTTTGATTGGAAAAGAAAACTATTTTGGATTTATCTGTTTATGTTAACAGTTGAAAAATAAAAATGATCAAATTATCTATTTAATTGAGAGATATCGGGAAAAGTTGAGAATATGTTTAAGCTAGTCTCTGTCGTATATGCCCCAAAACACCGACGAGAGAAGTAAATCACAAAGTTCTCGACACGCGATGGGCAAAGATAGGGAGAAGTCCATCTGAAATCATGAGAGATTTTAGACCCCCTCATTCGGCTCGAACCCTGTCCATTCTGCAAACAATACTTTACCTTATCATCACGTTGTCTCCGTGGAAACAGAGAGATATCAATTCATAACAATAATGCTGAAAAATTGCTCCCATGGGCATTTAGAAAAAGTAGAGAGACGTTATATAGAAGAATATAATTTAATTTTTTATTATGATATTATTCGATGACAAATTTAGAAAAAATTTATTTGGACGATTATGAGATTCAGAAGTTTATCTGATGGACGAAGTATGACTTCAATATTGAATTGCTGTTCAGGAATGATACCACTACGGAGTTCGGGCTGAATTTAAAAAATTACGAATGCTTTTCTGATTTATTTTTGACGATCGATAGAAGTCACTTGGGCTCCGATCTTATTCGGCTTAGCTATTAGCGAGACATCTCGAAAGTCCATAGAGTAGAGTCAATCACTTTCAGATATTAATCGGATGGAAGATTCGAATACTCCATTGCTAATAAAAAAAATAATATTGAAAAATAGTTCCGGAGCATAGTGCAATGATAAGGCTGCGAATGTATCTTGATCCCTTGCTGAGATATAATTGAGAGTAAATATAGAAAATTTTATATTTGATCGTTCGAAATAAGTGTTAAATTTATTGGAATTTATCAAATTGAAAGTTCACTTTGATTAAATCGAAATTTTAATTTTTTTATAAAAAAAATTCGATTATTTTAATTCGTTCGGTTTAATTTTGATTTTCAAATAAAAAAAATCAAATTAATTTAATTGAAATCAGTTAATTGATATTTTTAAAAGTGGACAATCGTCTGTTCAATAAAAAATTAAATAAAAAAATGATTTTTATTCTGACATAATAATCTTATCGAAAGAATTTAAAATCCGATTAATTATTTTACATCCGTTGAAAATTGACCAATTAAATCAGTGTTTGTCGTTTGCAGTGTGGTATATATCTAGATCTGATAAATCTGGACACGACACAAAAATACGATACGAACACGATTCATTTTTTTCATATTTGGACAGTATATTTTTGAATTCGTATCTATTTTGTGTTTATCCATTAGACACGTAAAAATTACATATCGGATTAGTGTCTTATCTTTTGGATCCGTTAGATTTGTTAGACCTGTTTATTTTTTTTTTTGTAATTAAATAAATCTAGACATGAAAAAGAAACGTAATCTCTATAAATTTGAATGATGATGACAATCTTTGAAATTCATTTTATATTTTTACATTAATTCTAGGGTGTAATATACATGTAATCCCAATTAGATAGCGTGGATTGTAGGGATTGTTAATTTTTTGTAAGCTCTTTTATTTAAGTTATTATGTTATTGTATACTTATATATCTTTTCGCGTCTATTGGTTTGGATCATATCTAGTAATCTATTTTATATTTTATTTAAGTCATTGCATTTTCGTATAATTATGGATCGTTTCGTATCTATTGATTCGGATCGTGTCTTTCAATCTGTTTTACATGTATTTTTTCTTGTGTAACGGATTATGTCGTGTCTATTCGAAATTAAGTGGTTCGTATTCGGATTGAACCCATTGATACGAAAAATTAAACGGATTGAATATGGATTAATATTTTTGGATCGTATCTAAATTGTGTCAAGATACGAATCTGATCCATTATCCGATTTGCTAGGTCTATATATCTATATATATCCGGTTCAATCGAATTCGGCCAACCCGAATCGAACCGTCCGTTCAAGTGAGTGTCCACTAGGGCCCCTATCACGTTGTTAAAGCCCAGTTTTAACGGCCCATCGATAAATAGGGCTTCTGCTTCTCTGCTCCAAAACCCTAGTGGAGCTCGCGCCTTCCTTCTCCTCGTCGGTCGTCGTTGTTCAGGAGGAGTCCGTTCCTCAGTGATGGCGGTAAGTTCTCGTCCACCTCTTTTTTCTCCTTTTTACGCGCTTGGTGGCGCCTTCAGGCTTTTGATAGATCCACCATTTCTCTCATCGCTGAAGAATGAGGAAATCTATCTGCTCTAGCAAATCATTGAAAAACTTCACGGTTTTACTGGTTCGTTGGAGTATCTTATCATTTGGTGTTCCTCCACGGAGACTGTAAAGCTTTCTCTGTCTTCTTCTGTGAATTGTGAGACGTGTTGGAAGTCGAGTTTTAGTTGATTTAGAATTTGTGCATTGATCACCATAATTGTTTCCATTTCTTATCGATCCAAGGCAATGTTGTCATGCCTTTTGTTGCTCTGTAGTTGTTTGTTCTTTTTCCTCGTTGAGTTCCTTCGATAAAGACTAAAGAGCACCTGTAACTTTCCTTTATTTTCCTTCTTTGCAGACTGTGCCAGTTAATCCAAAACCTTTCTTAAACAATTTAACTGGGAAGCCTGTGATTGTGAAGTTGAAGTGGGGAATGGAATACAAAGGTAATTTATGTTTCAAGCTCATGACTATCCAAGTATGCTTAAGCTAGGCCACAAACTTGTATCTCAAGCGGTTAGGGACACTGTAAATCCTCTGTGTCAAGGGATCGGATAGACCAAAAAAATAGTATGTTTAAGAGAAATGACTGCATGTATGTATATATGTCAGTGGCTTATGCACTTGAACATGATTGCATCTAATGGTTGAATCTGTTGGGACTTCTACAAATATCATTTAACTCACTGCTACTATTTTCTGTCTGTTGTCTCAGGTTATCTTGTGTCAGTAGATTCCTACATGAACTTGCAGGTATGTAAACAATTTTTGCTGAATATAATTGTCTTTCAATATACAAGTACCTCAATTTTTCATTAGGAATTTTAACAAACCATGCCCAACTGTTTATCTTGTTACCAATTCATTTCCCAGCATTTTTTTCCTTGGCTTATCTTCAATTCAAGTGCAAGTTGATTAGAAAATCAGCTTGCTGCATGATTTTTTTTTACTAAAATAGATATTTGAATTATTCACCAATTAAGATGATTATTCAGGAGTTTTTCATAACTAAGGTTAGGTTTTAACTTGTCAAGTTGACTTCTTGGTGAAAAGTGGCATAAAAAACCCATAAGTTGAGAGCCAGCTGAAGAGTTAGGCATTCTTGGACGCACCTGTTGAGAATGATAGGTTTGTCAATCTTAATATGTCAATCCAACACCCCACTTTTTTTTTTTTATAATCTAGGTTTCCTAGAGGTAGGTGGCTTTTTCTCTTAGTTCGTTTACTCAGTAAATTCAGAATACAACTTATGCACACTCAAAAGCCGACCTTCAAGATATTCGTCCATCTTGAGATTCGAACTCTAGTCTTCTTATTACTCTACTCCTCTAAGTGATTTACCACTGCACCACATTCATGGAGGCGAATAATTTTGGGAATTCAATCCACCCCCTTTTTATCACTAAACATCTGAGATTTGATCTGTTGGATGGTGGGGCTTACCCCTAGGTTCATTATGCTCTATGATCATTGCCCTAGATTCAAACATACAGTCATTAGTAATGGATCAAAGGCATGTTTGATTCTTTCTACAAAGCCAAAAGATGAAGTTTTATTTCCAGTCAACTTTTCGCTGCAATCACTTCGATCCGCCCCCTCAATGAAAAAACTGTAATCCACCTGGAGGAATTTATCCCAGAGGACTTCCCTGTAAAAAGTGAAATGTCTAAGTGTTCTCCCTTCCCTAATTGTTCTTCTCAGATTACTCTAGTAAGATGGATTGAGGGGGTGCAGCTATGCCACCAGAGGAAATGCTGTACGATAGACGAGTTTGCTTCACCGCATAGGATCACTGTCAGTTGCCTTTTTTTCCTTCTTTCGCAGAAAGTGGAACAAAGAAATGTTGCTTGCTACCAAGCCAAGAGCTTGCAATATGAATGACCAATGAAAGTTAGATATTTGAGTCTCTCCCAACCTATGATAATCAGTTTGATGTCTGACCCTCTTATAATTTAAGATGGTCATTTCGGGTTCTCTCGGCCCTTCAGTTACGAATAAGTTTGAGGTTTTAACCCTAGGAGAGTAACTCAAAAACCATGCCACAAATTGATTTCAATTTTCAAAGAAACTTGATGAACACAATGGCCTTGAGTTTATCTCATCAACAACAACCAAGCTTTATCCGGCTAGATGTGATCGGCTATATGGATCTTTTTACGCCATTGAACTCTATCCTTTACTATATCATCGTCTATATTTAAATAAATTTTATCTTATTTTAATATTGCTAACTAAGTCTTTTTTATCTTTCTTTTTTTCGTTTGATATGTGTATTTGTTGTAGGATCGTGTTTCTCTGAGAGACGGAGGTGAATCTCGGAGGTTTAAAAAATTTATTTTAATTTTAAAACAATTTAGAATATTTGAAAAATATTGTGAGTATGCAGTGGAAAATAATAACACTTTTTATTTTACTTGGTTTACAATCCTAATTGGGTTGCTAGTCCAATGCTTGTAGCTCTTCCAAGAGCTACTTCGATGGACAATCACTAACTACCCTTCGACTCGAGAACTCCTGACTTCGGAGGGTTTCGCTTTTTACAAATATTAGAATTGGATAACAGACTATCCACTATTAAAGTTAAGTACACAAGCGAAATAATAAGTTAAAAAAAAATACAAGACTTTATACCGACACTTAAGGATTGTCGAGGTAGTCGCAGAGTGTTAGAAGGTCGTCTTGTTGTGGAATGAGAATTTTGTGGGCGAGCAAGTATTTCGGCAGCACTTCGACGTAGATTGGTTATACTTCTTGGATCCGGTCGAGCACATATTTTATAAATCTTTTCTAGTCGACTGGAATGTCTTCCAATCGACTCCACATCAGTCCGTCGATATAAAATTTGTGGTCTTCTAGTCGACTCCACGTCACTCGGCTTCGCATCGGGAAATTTGCCTCTTCAGTCGACTTAAACCCTTCAGTTGATTGAAACCCTTTCCATCTGTATTGTATGATCTCCGATCGATCACCAATTGATCCTGCCAAATAGGTATCCAATCGACTTATCCATTTCCAGTCGACTGAACTTCAGTCGACTTGAATCCATCCAGTCGACTGATCCCTACAAAATAGGATTAGCACAAATAGATAATACAAAATGTGACAGCAGTAGTAATATTGCTCGAACTCGACTACTAAGTCCCACACGGACTTTTCGTCGGATCGACACCTAACTTTGTCCCCCTACAGTGGACTCAGCCTCACCTCTTCATTTGAGGCTTACCTGTCGGCTACCTGTCGGACATACCACTCTTGACATTCGATTTGACCCACCAGGGCTTCCACCGACTGTCTGGTCTGCTTGATCCAGTTGGATTTTTTGTCGATTGTCCAGTCTGTTGACCTAACTGATCTTCATGCCAAATGTCCGGTCCACGCGACCCATCTGGACTTCATGTCTGGTGTTCAGTCATCCTGATTTGTCAAGATACATGTCTAATATCCGGTCAACACGACCTACTAGAACTTTCTGTTAAGTTTGCACACTTAACACTGATATAAGAATACAAGTGAATCTTAACATTTAACTATAGTTCATACATTAAAATTGAGGAGTGATGCTCACTGCATCAACATTTGTCATAGTTTCACGTCGTCTAACTGGAGTATTTATTGGTCATTTAAGTACATGTTTGTACCATCTTAAATGTATCTTTCAGGGTGCGTTTGGTTGGGGGTTTTTGTTGATAACCTTGTTAGGTTATCAACAAAAATCTTGTTTGGTTTAGGTTATGAACAATTACCTGGTAATTGTTCATTACCTGATTATGAACAAAAACCTTTTTAGAGGGAATCGGAAAACCTTGGAGAACCAAGGTTTTTGTTGATTCCCGAGATTAAGGAAATTTTTTTTCAATATTAGCCCTAGCAATATATTAAATGTCAATTTGTCAAAACTCAATCGATTTGTCGCCTGTCGTTGGTCGTCGCCGTCGTCGTCGTCGGTGTCGTCGATCGCCGCGCCGTCGCCGTCGTCGGTCGGGCCGTCGCCCTCGCTGCCGCCGCCCTCGTCGGTCGCCGCCGCCGTCCATCTTCGTGGCTAGTTGTTGTCGGTAGTCACTGTATGCGCCGCTTGGTCATTGTCGCCGTCGCCCGTCGCCGGTATCGCGCCGTCGCCGCTTCCACCGTAGTCGCCCTCGCCGTCGCCGCGTCGCTTGCCGATCGCCGCCGCACGCCGTCGAGAGCCGTCGGCCGGCCGTCGCTCGGCCAGTCGCCGCCGATCGATCGCCCATCGTTGTCGCTGTCGGTCGACCGATCGTCGTTGCCGTCGTCGATCGGTCGGCCACCATCATCGCCACCGATCGGTCGACCGTCATCGTCGTCAGTCGGTCTTTAGTAAAATATTAAACTAAGTTATATATTAAAACCTTCAACCAAACAAGGTTTTTATCTAAGGTTATACTTTATTCTAAGGGTATGTTTTATTTCCTAGTAATCACATAACCAAGGTTATATATGATTACTTGAACCAAACGCACCCTCAGAGTTTTTCCTCAATAGATGTAATTCCTACTTTCTCTATAATACTCTTATTTTTTATTTTGTCCATCCTCGTATATCCACACATCTACCTTAACATCTTTATCTTCTGCTCATGTGCTCGAGTTGTAGTCCAGCATTCAACGTCATATGACATAGCAAATATAACCGTCATTTATAGAATTTCCTTTTAAATTTTAGAGATATTTTACGATCACATAAAACATTCGATGCTCTCATCCATTT
This sequence comes from Wurfbainia villosa, assembly GCA_025175895.1. Classification (NCBI taxonomy): domain Eukaryota; kingdom Viridiplantae; phylum Streptophyta; class Magnoliopsida; order Zingiberales; family Zingiberaceae; genus Wurfbainia; species Wurfbainia villosa. The sequence goes on along the minus strand of CM045997.1, from coordinate 3,061,317 downwards.
CAATCATTTTTCTTGTATTTTATATAAGATAACTCTCTCAATTCCTTCGTCTTGCAAAAATAATCTTAAATATTTAAAATTTTTAGTTCCAAATAATTTATCAATTTTTATCTTAACATTTGTTTCATTATATTTAATATCATTAAATTTAAATTTTTATATATTCTATCTTATTTTACTGATCCTAATCCTAAAACCTTTGAGTTTATCTCATGATATCATAAATTAAAATTCAATCTATCTCTGCCCACTTTGATTCCTTCTAATTCTGGCACTGTAGTTGGCCAATACTGAAGAATTCATTGATGGCGAATTTACTGGAAACCTGGGGGAGATTCTCATAAGGTAGACTTTTCGATGTCTTCTTCTTCCATGAACTTTATTAATACGTTTAGATTATTTTTATTTTTTCTGATTTGTTTTCATTTTGCAGGTGCAACAATGTTTTGTATCTTCGAGGTGTGCCGGAGGATGAAGAGATTGAAGACGCTGATTGAGGATGGTTTTTACCTTCTTCTTCTTTACAAACTTCGCATGCATTTTAATGCAGTCAGATTATTGTAACTTGCATGGATTTTAAGTCAATCTGATGTTGCACCAAGGACTCATACTGGATTGCCCTCGGATTAAGAGACGAGATGATATGAATTTTCATACAAGGAGGGTTTGAGGACTACTCTTGATGTTGTTGAGATTGATTTGTACTTATTTTTGAATGTATTTTGATGGAAAATTTTATCATTCGAATTATTAAAAAAATCATATTAGATTTACCTCCTATGGTTTATTTCATATAAAATAATAATAATAATAATAATAAATGTAATGGCCGGTTTGCTATCAGAGCTCATCATCTCCTCATAAACTCATTGCACCAATCTCCTCGTAAACTCATGATTAGTTACACTGTAGTTTCATGGTATTCATTTTGTCAAATATATAGATCGATTATGATTTTTTTTTTTTTTATAAGGAGTAGACTTTTTATAAAGGAAGAGTGATTAAGTTATTGCAAACTCGTGAGCTTATGTGAGTTTAAGTCTATGCATAGAGTCTCAGGACTAATTTAATTGATAAGCGTAAAAGAATAATTTTTAAATAAATAAGAATCAATTTTTAGAGATATTGATACCATTGCATAAGTTTTTTTTTTATTTCATGATTTTTTTTTTTTGAAAATTATGAGATAAATAAAGCATAAGAATTCATTTGTTTGTTGTAGGCATGTTTAACGGTTGTAGGCATGCTTAACGGATTGGATCAATTCGGAATCGAATCGGAACCAATTCATTAAATTCGGAATCAGAATCTATTCGGATGAAGCGATTCCGGAACCGAATCGGGCAGATTCGATTAGGTTCGGATTGATTCAATCGGTTGAATCATTTGATTAATTTGAATCTAGTTTCGGTTGTTAATTTAAATGTGGAAATTCTTAGCATGCTAACATCTCTACAAGATTATTTTGCGATAGAAAAAAAAAATAGGATTATCAACACGTTAGATGAATTTGAAAGCTCAGATTTGAAGAAGGTGGTCTGCAACCGTTTCGGAATCGATCCGGAATCGTTTCGGAACTGGTTCGGAATCGATTCGGAACCAGTTCGGAATCGATTTTGAACCGATTTGGATCGGTTCCAACATTGACGAATCCGAAATCGGTCAGAATCGAACCGAAACCGGAACTGCAGAAACGATAAACATGTCTAATTTGTTGAAAAGAACGAGGGAAAAATAATTGTATAATTAACATCAATTTTGCTAAGATTATAATAATAACAATTTAATCATGTAATTTAAACCAAACATCATTACCTTAAATTTCATGCCCTATTTCATAATTATTTATTAGAAAAACACTACGAAAAAATATATCCGAGTTTTTTTTTCCTTAAGGTTCTACGCCCGAACCGGCTTGAACCGGTAAACGGTCGCGATTTTGATTTTTTTTTTTTTTCTTTTCCGGTTCATTGACCTTAATTTGTCCGTGGGCTAGTAGGTTCGATCGGATCGGTCTTCGTCTGCAAGAGCTCAAGCTACTCGTCTCCTCGATCGCATCGTCGCTCACCGGCGTTTCCTAATTCTTCCCCGGCAACGCCACCGGTTTCTTAAACACCGCTGCATGTGACGGTGCCGGAGAAGTAATCTCTTCTATTCTATCGCCTCGGCACTGGAGACATCTGCCCGATAGGGCGCTTGTCAATGAGATCAAAGTCAATGTATTCGAAAGCTTACTGGAGAATGGAATGGGCGGGGGGAATCGCCTTGCTGCTAACATTTTTAAAAAGCATATTCATTCAGCATCAGCTTCAGAGACTGTACAGGTAAACCGTAAGATTTTGTTTGCTTCGCACGAAGGTTTTCTGAAACTGAGAATGATTTAGAATATGATACCGCGATCTGAGTACTTGGAAAATGGCGGATCAGAGGATGCGAATGATACCATTCTGTCAGAACCGATCAGGTTGAGTCTAAGAAGAAGAAGAAATCAAAGGCATCTTCCTATGATGGTAAGAAAAAAGTTGATGATGAGAATTCAACTGAGGAAGCTCCGTAAAAGAGGATCATGAGTGGAGCAAATAGTTCTTCAGCCGTCGAGAGCCTCCGACATCTGCAAATTTGTTCTGCTTAGATTAGCTTGATTTAGCTGTTAAGGGCATGCTTGATGGAATGTTGGAGGATGGCTTGATCCAACTTCTTTTGAATGTCTAGATCTTAGTAGTTCTTGTTTCGATTATGCAAAACCAGAAGCATGAGATTTGTCAAGTTCATGTTAGGGAAATTTTTGCAGACTTGATTGATATATAACCACCTGCAACATTGCTGCAGCATTTATCTTTATTTAACATGTAAAGCTTCGAAATTGAAAGATTCAGCCTTACAGTTGCTACACAAATCTGAAACATATAACTAGTCGACTTTCCACTGTTCTACAATTGCCATATTTATGTTTACTTAGTGTCTGACGTGAACAAACTAGGGTGATGGAGGCCTGATGATGCTAACCCTTGCCCTCCTCTCCAAAAATGTTGGTTTTACAGGTGGAGAAGATACCTGAGCCCTACAAGTCAGCATGGCCACTATTTCAGACATTGGAGGCCTCAAGTCTGGGTGTAGCTGAAGGCACAACAGAGCAACTTGGCACACCTGCAACACTTCTTTCTCCACTGTTCCTTCATCTAGTAATTTTGGATCCACTATTTCCCTCACCCTTGATCTTTCAAATAGCTTCCATGTCTGCAAGATGGAAATTGATTTAACTTTATTTTGTTTGTTTGCGTAGATTTTGAGTTGAACTGAAGATGGATTCAGAATTAGAGGAGAAAAGGAAAGGGAGATGGAAGTTTACATATTCTGGAAGGTATTGCATCTCAATCGGAAGAGAGAGATCTGTGTTGGTCCTGCAACTGATGATCTCCAGCACAAGAACTCCAAAGCTGTAGATGTCGGCCTTTTCTGAAAGCTCGCCTCGCAGAGCATATTCAGGTGCACAATACCCTCTGAAATTTAGACAATGTTGTGGAATGATTTTGTTGAACTATTTTACAGAAAAATGATCCTATACTTTCGGAGAGTAGGCTGATTTGCAAATCAATTTGTGCCCAAACTTAGAACATGAATGACATGCTGTCTTGGATGCTTAAAATCTTCAACTTCTTAGAGTTGATTTACAAACCAGCTTGTGAATTGAAAAATGACCTAGAAATTTGCACTCAAATGTTGATCTTTAATCTTCTTAGAGTTGACTAGTGTGCCAATTTGTGTTAAACAGGTAGGGGGTCCTTTTGGGGGAACAAATATCAGTAGCAGTTTATTATGTGGACGACTTTTGGTAAACTGTATTTTACCACCCAACAACATGAAAATGAACTCACAGAGTTCCTGCAAATCTCGTGCTGAGATAAGTTTGATCCTCCGGGAAGAACTTGGCCAGACCAAAGTCACTGATCTTAGGCTGAAATTTCCCATCTAGGAGGATGTTGCTGGCCTTGATATCTCTATGAACAATCCTCAAGTTGGAGTCCTCATGCAGGTACTGCAATCCCCGTGCTACTCCGACAATGATTTCAATTCGCGTCGACCAGTCTAGACATTTACCACTCTTTCCTATTTGATCACCATGCTTAATATATCAAAAACATGAGTAGATACAAACAAACAAAGCAATCAATATGTTCTCTAGGAAAACTTAGATAGCAATACCAGATATGATCCCATTCAAGCTTCCGTTGGTCATGTACTCGTAGACAAGCAGGCGCTCTGAGCCTTCTGAGCAGCACCCAATGAGGCGAACGAGATTCTTGTGTTGGATGCTCGTCAACATTCTGACCTCTGCAAGGAATTCTGACTCTCCTTGCTGAGATTTGCCAACACTTAGTTGCTTCACCGCAATGATCCTTCCATCATCTAGCACTCCCTGTTCATGAAATATAGTCTTGTATACAGCTCAATGACGACGACGAGGAATAAAAAGATAGATCAACCTTATAGACCGGACCAAATCCGCCTCCACCTAGTTGATTCTTCGGGTGGAAATCCTTTGTTGCTTTCTTCAGAGCTCGATAACTGAAGTAAGAAACCATCCGGACATTGCCACTGAACGAATCAGGAACTGCAATTCGACAGAAACAAAACTAACTCATCCATCATTTTCTTTTCCACAGATGATGAAGAAGACGATGCTGGAGTTTACAAATGGGGCCTTTGGTGGAGTTGGCAGTCTTCCACAACGACCCCTTCTGCTTCCTGCACCTCCAGCAAAACGCCATGAGAGCAAAACCAACAACAAGCGAAGCTACCACGACACCAGCGAAGAGCAAAAGTGATGCTTGCTGCATTGGAGCTGCAAAGTCTGATACAAGCTCATCAGCGTTGGCTTGTTATTTATCCACTTATTGTTACAATTATATGTTTCAATGGCAGTAAAATTTAAGGTACCTTGGAGAAACCGAGGAGGCATCATTCTGCTGACTCTTCAGCAGAATATGATCTCTTCATGCTCATGAAGGAAGAGGGGACGTCGTTAGGAACAAGAAGGGACGGCGAAAAAGGTATTATTTTCGGTTATTTGAATCCGGTAGCGATGTTTTAGCCGACTGGAAGTTTCAAATTTGAGTCGAGTTTGGGTTTACTTGAATTGTGTGTGCTTGCATTTTTCATATATTTATTACACAGTTGCATTTAAACAATTACCAAACCTACAGCTAATGCCCAGATAAATCTCTCTTTAATTACTCTCAAGAATTGTCATTTTTCATTTGTTTTGAACCTTGAGAAAGAAACAATTGGACCAAGTCTTTCTGCTAATTAATTAATGGCTCATAATTAATTAATATTTTGTGATTAATTGAACAGGAAGTTAATAATAAGGAGAATAATTGGATTTAGTATTTGTAGACGGCAGCAGCTAAGTTTCCAATGCTGGCTGGATCAATTTAATCTCACACACTTAACAAAATAAGAAAAATAATATATTATGAAGCAAACTAAATATTTTTAAAATAATTAAATAGCTACAAATAATATAATTTATTTATAAAGTAGTTGACATAACACAACACAAATTGCCACCCACTATTTTTATTTTCATGATTTAAGAATGAATATTGTCATAAAACCAACAAATTGTTCATCATAAAATGCATCCACAAGATCACATAGTTTGTTCTTTTATTATTTTTTATTGTTGCTAGCAAGAGACAATAAAAAGAAATATAATACTTGAAAAAAATATATCCAAAATAAGCTATCACAGGAGCTGTCATGATGTGACCAAGATTATGCATTCATTTGGGTTAATTTATTTCAGTACTCATGTCTTCATGCTATCAGAAAAAATAATATCCAAATGAAGTTTACAATGTGTCTCACATATGTGATATAAACAACTAATTATGAATCATTTTATACGAAGGCCAAACAGAATGATCAGTTAAAATGTTAGTGATATAATAAAACTGTAGAGAACTTCCCTATCAGGCTCACAAAAACTATTGCCACTTTGTGTAGTTTGTGAGCTAAATGCCATTTCATGTGCTTAATGTGTTATCACTACAATCCAATTGTAGAATCTTGAACTAAGAAACCCAAAGGAAGCAAGAAATGTTTGTTTACTAAAGGAAAAGATTTTTGTTGCAGGAGGGCAGATTGGCAGAAGTTGAGTGTTTGCAGGAAGAAGCAACACAAAGCTATGACAGAAGCATTAGGGACATTTTCTACAAAAAGGATGTGTTGAGTAAGCAGGAAAGAAAAGAAAAGGTGAGTTCCCATAAGTTTCTGTTGCTCCAATCTCATCCAATAGACGATATATCTCACCTGAAATTAACTAGGAATTGGTTTGGGGATTTAGGTATGTGAATATGTTTACAAGAGGAAAGATCTTTGTTGTGGAAGAACACTAGTTGTGGTAATGGTTCAGGTCGAAAAACTACGAAATGTTTACAAGATGGAATAGGCCTATACTATTGCAGCATGTATGATGAAACGAGTCATGCTGCATTTAGTTCAGCCAAATAGGTGTAAGAGTGAGTTGGAGTTGATTAGACCAAGAAGGCCAAGTAGTTGGTTGGACCAAATGACTTAGCCAGCTTAGATGGGTTGGCCGAATTGGCCGAACAAGTCAACCGACGAACAAATAGGTCCCTCAATTGTGATTCAAATTATACTGCTCAGAAGATGTTTTATGCTAAACACACATGGAAAGATTGTCACAGCATTTAAATTAGCCAGAGTACCAGGGAAATAGAGATTTTGAGTACGAGTAAGTTTATAAGACACCAATAGGATTATTCATAAGCTAAGATTGTAAATATCCAAGAACAAAGTTTGTGAATCATATTCATCAACTCAGCTCCTATCAAACTTATAAATAAACAAAGAAACTCTCGAAACAAATAAACTTATAATATAACGCTCACTAACCAACTGAACAAGTTTAAAAATTCGATAACATCTAAACAAAATAAGCTCAAGCCAAGTTTGGACCAACTCAAGCTTATTAAAAAAAACACGGCTTGGTTTAACTCGATTGCCTTATCAAGCACAACATTGAGCTTGAACAACACAAACCTTAGTTCCTTCCCTGGTGCAAAAATTTTGCCCTGCCAGTCGGTCTCACAGTCAACACTAAGGAGAACCTTAGTTCCTTCACGGCTCTAGGCAACAATGCAACAAAGTAAATGACATCAAAGAATAAACTCAAGACAGAGCCATCAATTTTATGGCCTTATTCAATGAAAAGTAACTTTCTATTGTGGAGGCCAAGAGCCTGATAGATTCAGCACTGAGATTTTCTGTTCTCTCTTATTGAATATAAGAAGTTACCAACATGATCTATTTGAACAGAGAAGAGGATCCCATAATACCCAAGTTTAAACTATTCTCTCCAAAAAGGAGCAGGTCAGCTGCAATGAGAGCTGTAAGAAGTTCACCTTTTTCGTCTAAGACGAAGTGAGGAAGATGATCTCAATCTTCAGCTTTGCCACCGGCATTGCCATCTACGGACCTTGACAGCTCGGGCGCCGAGTTTCGATCGTTGTGATGGTTGACCTTGGCCTGCCCCCGGAACCCTCCTTTGCCAGTCTCTGCTGCCCTGGGCCGAGTCTCGACGTAGGTGGCCGAACTCATCTCCATCTGTGATACCCTGACCGCGCCAAGAAGCCGCTCCGGCAGTTCTTCCTCCGACTGGGCTTCCACCAGAAACCCCATGTCTACGGTAACCGCCGTGACGAAGCCCAGGGCGAGGCGGAGGATGGCGTTGGCGAGGGCGGAGCTCCCGACGTCGACGTCGATCTCCAAGTAGTTCTCCCCCCGGTGGTAGTTGCAGGTGAGCGCCTTCCCGAGGAGGCAGGCGGCGTGGTTCCCGACCGCGGTCCTCACGATCCACGGCCCCTTCACGATCCGGTTCACGATCTTGAACCGCGCGTTCCGGAAGGCGTCGTCGCCGTGGACAAATCGGTAGAAGAGGGATCCGGGAGGGAGGGGATCCTCCGCTACGAAGTAGAAGACTGCGGAGTGGCACTCGCGGCCGGGAACCTGGATGTTGACGGCGAAGAGGAAGGCTTTGCAGGACTTACTGAGGGAGTGTGCGCGGCGGAGGGCGGAGGCGACGCGGTTGTCGGGGCGACCCAGGACGTCGTCGAGGCGGGAGGCGGATCGGAGCCAATCCATGCCGGCAGGCTTGAGGAGCCACTCGCCGGAAGGGATCTTCTGACGCCTGGAGAAGTAATTGGGGCCTCGGAGGTGGAAGAGGTCGCCGGGAGGGGAGGCCCAGCCATTGGATCCGGTCTGGAGGTCAACGTGGCGGAGGGAGCCGCTTTCGATCGCAGCCCGTCGCCAGTCGTATTGGGGCTCCTCTGCAGCGCCCGCCACCTCCACAGTACATTCCGTTCCATCGGCGGAGTGATCGGAGGAAGGGTTCTTCATCGTCGGGGACATCTCCGGCGGCGACGCTTGTCCCAAATACCAACGAAGCCGATCCCTGGAATCGAAGGCCGTGCCTTCTATTTACGCAGAGGGGAGAGATACCCAGCTCTGAGAATGCCCTCCTCGATCACCAAAATTAATAAAATGCCATTGAGCGATGGACACTTCCAGAACGACACGCGCCGCAATCTGGTTCGCTGGAGTAGATTTCTGGATCCTGTCCGGCTGAGAACGGAGGACGAGCTGACAGCTGTGCGGGCAGGGTAGTTTCCATAAAAGGAAGGAATAGATGATGATCGAAAACAGTAGTGGATCAATTTAAGGAAAGAAAATTAATTTTAATTTCAGAATTATTCTTAACATGTAAAGAATTGATAATATTTTAAAATAATAGAAATTGAATCAGTATTTTTAATATATTTTTAATCCCAAGAATCTTTCTTTTCCTATATAATTATAGCCGGAATAAAGATATTTTCAGCATAAAAAATATATATATTTTATATTATCCTTTTAATGAAAAGGATAATTAAGGGAACTTTTTAATTCATTTTCCAATTTATCCACTTAAGATTTTAGATTATTTGTGAAATACGTGGATCCGTCCATATGACATTAAGCAACAATTTAGACTCTATGATATTAGTAATAAAATTAAAATATATTCTTGCTAAAATTATTTCCTTTGTTTCCTCGAAACTTCATAAATAAATATAAAAAAAAAGTAAAAATAGCAAAAAAAACCCTTGGAATTTCCAAACTTCACACCCAAACCATCCACACACAAACCACATCCAGAAATTACAAGAGAGATCTGAAGCTCTTTATTGGCGACTCCAACACAAATGACGAACACAACGATGATCGATCCCCTACACCGGGCGATATTCGTCGTTGTCGCCGTCGTGGTGGTGGTGGTGGTGATGGCCCTCGGGATTAGTAACGATCACATAGACTGCGTAGATGATTCCAGGGATGTAGCCCAGTATCGTCAACACTACGCACAGCCAAAACTCCATCTACAGTCGATCGATCCATCAGTCAGTCGAACCAACAAACAGAAAGACAAACGATGAATTCGCAAGGGTTTGAGCCAAGGCGACTTACTTTGCAACAGCCATAGCGAAAGAAGACGCCCAGAGGAGGAAGAACAATAGCGCACAAGATCTCGAGGATTCGCATGCACAGCCCCATGATTCAATTCCTTCTTTTCTTCTTCTTCTGCTCTGCTGCTGCTGCTGCTTCTTATTTGGATCTGGGATCTGATGAAGAATGATGATGATTGACGATGGAAGAGCCAATGAAGGTTTGCTACGTGGGGCAGTGAGCTGTGAGATTAATTTTATAATGGAGCTGGGTCAGGGATGCGATGGGAGGGGTCAATGCGCGGAATCGACCGTCAGATTTTGCCGACACTGGATGAGTCGGATGATTGACGGTCGAGATTGAACCGAGTATTCATGGAAAATGAAATTTAAATTTTCAAAATTTGCTGACCGCATAAAAAAGAAGGTGACGCATAGAAGCTCGCGGGGCGGAGGCGCGGCCGGCTGGGATCCGCCGCCGCCGCCGCCGCCGCCGCCGCGTCGGTGGGGGTGCTCCCCTCCCAGTGGAGGTCGGACTAGCGAGCCAACGCGGTGGTAGACTGGATGGAGGCGGCGCCGGGGGGAGGGGTTGGGGTTCGGTGTGGAAAAGGCGGAGGGGTGCTATCGTCTCCGCCGCTGGAGAGGATGGATGGCCGTGGAAGGGGGCGGAAAAGCCGCCAGCATGCCGTCGTCGTCGGCGGTGGGTCGAATTCGAGGAAGGCTTAGCCGGAGGCCGGAGAACATCCACGACGGCCAGTAGCCGGCTCCGAATCTCCGATCGATGAGGACGCCATTGAATTGGGAACGAAGAACTGCGGCTTCTTTGCAGAGGAAGATAAATCCGGTTTATTTTTAATCTCTTTCTCGACCACTTCATAAACCGGCGGAATCGCGTCGGACCCGTCGGCTTTTGAATCGAATAAACCCGGTTTATTTGCAAATCTCATCCGCAGCCACGAAATAAACCGCGAGAGAGCGGAATTGGTGGAGGGGTTCGTCTCAAATCAAAGCGCTCGTCGCGGAAATCGCGAGGCAAGTCTCTCTGGATTCACGCTCGATCTCCGGAGGTCGATCATGGAGGCGTCCTCCTGGGACGCCCTTCGGAAACAGGTACCTGAACTTTGCCCAAATCCCTACTAATATCTTCCGCTTTTGTTGATTGGAAGGTTTCGTTGTTCTTGTAACTTGACCTCCGATCGATTCGGCTTCCTCTTCTGAATTATGCCGTCGGCGAAGGAGGTGTAGGTGCCTTTTCTTTTGATTTAATCAGAAACCAAGGACCGCTAGTGCCTCAGATCTGTTCGTTTTGGGTTGATAAGGGACGTTCCCAAATTGATAGAAGAGATCCTAACAAGAGACGTTTCTCCAGATTCACGATATGTTTTGTAGATCTTACATTCTTAGAAACCGTCTTGCAAGATCATTGAGCTAATTCATTGACTCACATCAGCCCTTAGATCACACCCTCTCTCGATCACATGAACATTTAATAATCTCATTGTTCTTCCTGCATTACGTTAAATTAGTGTTATCTCAATGCCCCCAACGAAGCCAAATTATCTTCACTGCTCTTGCTAATGCATGTAGATACGATTTACAAGCCTGAAAATAGAGATCTGATCTTTGAGGGAAATCATACCATCAAATATTGATGTAAAGAAAAGATTAAACAACTTTATGGAATCTATGAGAGAGGCATGGATTGAACACCTTCGTACTATCTCAGGGTAGTCCAAACTTGTCATGAAATCATCTATTGGAGGAACTCTCCATGGTATATTTTCCACATTTTACTCTATATAATCCACATATAACTCGGAATACAGCCATAAGTTGATATATCAGAAAAATATGGATTGCTAATATCATCTGAGAAGGTTTGGTGCATAGTTTGAGGGAGAGCATTAGGAAGTAAAACATAACCAGTATCGTACTTTCTTTATGATTCTGATTCATCCCTTCTTCCATGTAATCCACTTATTTCTAGGATTTTACATAAGAAACATAGAGTTCGTGTTTAATTTTCTTTATCTCATTTGGTTGTCGCAATGAATTCCCTTTTTCTGATTCAAACTTCAAGATGCTACTTCCTTGTAGAACATTTTCGAAGAGCTTAATACAGCATTGCTTGCATTAGCAATCTGATTCGCCAATTCCAGCCAATTCCACCATTGTTAAAGTAATTCTCATTTGATAAATACGTTTCCTTCTCCCTGTTTCTAGGCAAGGAAGCTTGAAGCTCAGTTGGATGAGCAGATGACTTCATATCGTAGACTCGTATCGTTAAAATCCATTGGTTCAGAGACGGATCTCGAATCTGGAATCGAACATTTACTAAAGCAGCTCCAACAAGTCAATTTGCAGATGCAAACCTGGGTATCTTCTGGAGGCTCACAGATTATTTCTCATACACTGACGCGGCATAAGGAAATTCTACAAGATCTCACTCAGGTACTTGATTCTGCTAACATTTTTTGATGTTTGGTAAAGGTTTTATTAAATATGATCTTGGTACACAAAAGTGTTAGGAAATCAATCTGATCTTTGATCTGGACTCTTTCAGGAGTTCTACAGGCTTCAATCTAGCCTTAGAGCAAAACAAGAACGTTCTTCGCTTCTTCTAAACTTTAGAGATTTCGATAGAGCAAAGGCAGGCATGGAAGATGGTGCTGATACTGAGCAACATGCTCTACTAAAAGAACAAGCAGCTATAGGTAGAAGTTCAGGGCAGGTGCGATAATTCTCTCTACTCTTTCTCTCTTCTGTACATGTGCATAGTAGGCGAAGTCGAAAACAAATATTTCTGCGAGATACAAATAGAGAATGCTAATATGATTGTTTGAGGATGATAACATGGAAAACAATCCCCTGAAACTTTCTTGTAGATATACCATAATCCTTAATTCTTGTTCTTGAATATCAAGTGAATAATCACCCCCTCTTATACAAATTTTGTCTTCAAAATGCCACAGATGGACAACGTAATATCTCAAGCACAAGCCACTCTGGGAGCGCTAGCTCTTCAGCGTTCCACATTTGGTGGCATCACTACCAAGATCAGTAATGTCAGCAGCAGACTTCCTACGGTATGTTGATCGATGCACATGATTTCTACACAACTCCCTTTTGTTTTTTCCTTGAATTTTGCTGGTTTAAAACGTAAAAAATTATATATTAACAATAAATAAAGAGCAAATATCCAGATCATATAATAATAACAACAATCAAGTATTATTCTATTAGATGCAATCGACTATATAGATTCTTCTATGTCATTGTATTCTATATCATCATCTATATTTAAATAAATTTTATTTTATTTTATTGTTGCTAATTAAGTCCTTTTTTTTCTTTCCCTTTCTCGTTTGATGTATATATTTATCATAGTTTCACATTGTCTGATTGGAACATTTAATGACTAAGTGCATATCCGTACCAACTTAAATGTGTCTTTCGAAATTTTCTCTCAATAGATACAATTTTAATTTTCTCACTGATATTTTCATTTCTTATTTTATCTATTTTTGTACGTTCATGTATCCATTTTTAACATCTTTCTATTTACGTAAAGGTTAAATCATAATAAAGCAATGGTCTTTTTTTCATTATAAAGTGTCTTATCATCATACGATGAAATTCATTCTACAATCTTGTCTGCAGGTAAATCATATTCTTTCGTCAATTAGAAGGAAAAAATCAATGGACACCGTAATCCTCTCCCTCGTCGCTTCGGTTTGTACATTTCTCATGTTGATTTACTGGTTGTCAAAATAATTACTATCTTAGTTAATTACATATTAGTACTTAAGGGGGGAGCAACACAATGTTTGAGTTCTGTCTCCATTTTTTTTTTTAATCCAAGTTTCCATGCTTCACCCATAAAATGGTTAGTAATGTTGGAAATTATTTGAGATTGTAAATTTATTCTTCTAGCCCTATTAATATTTAAATCAATTAAAATACTTCCCATGTAATTGACTAAATCATTCTTAGCTTATGCGTTCGTGTTTGCTCTGACCAACAAGATAAAAATCATTTGTTAATGGTAATTTGACATTAAAATTAAACTATTAGCAATGGAGCCAGTCTATCCACACACTATCGATTACTAAATACATTTTATTTTTTTCAAAAATATCCATCAGATGAAAAGTCTAGAATATGATCAAACATATGATAGTCGAACATACATTAATTAATGTGTTTAGTAAATTAGAGTCGAACAGTGTAGGAATATACAATACTTCATTCTTACACGTTGTTGCTCCAGTGATCAACCAATCCTGAATCTGTTGGAGTTGTCGTCCGATCGATCGATCGAATCATAGTCAAATCTCAATTGGATTACTATTGAAATCCGATCGAATTGTAGTCATCAACATTGCAACTGTTAGTGATCGCAATCACAGTCGAATTCGATCACAATCCGATCAAAATTCAATCACGGTCCGATCGAAATCGGAGTTCGATCAGACTGCGATTGGAATAGACTATGATTGTGGTCGTCACTATGATCCAATCGAACTCCTATCTTAGTTGGATCATGATCAAATTCAGATTGGATCGCAGTATCCTGAGTGGCAATAGTTCATGCGGTCAACGATGTTAAGAGAGTAACTTTGGCGGTCAGTTTTAGAAACGGTAAAATAGAAATATTATGGAATATATTTAAAAACAATTGTGATAAAAAAATATCTTGTATCTAGTGAAAGTTGGGATGCGGATAAAAATATTGTATCTAGTGAAACAATGTGCTAAGGAAATACAGAACAACATTAACGATTCAATGTGGTAGAAAAAGCTATTTCAGCATTCACATCAGTGATCGCATGCTTCGATGAATCGAAGAACAGGACGAACAGTCTGTCTACACAGAGTTGAAGAACCATTATGATCATTCACAAATGTATCGTCCATCATCGTATATATGAATGCAAAAGGATCGGAGCAGACTCGATGAGGAATAAATTCAGACGAAAACTCGGTGCACAAGGAAGAGAAGCAGGAAGATATTTTTTACCTGTCAATCAGAAGGTAACGGAGGAGAAATCAAGCTGCGTAGCGATCTCATCGAGCTGCTTCTTGACGCTCATGTCGACGAACTTGGATCCGGTCGCCCCGAAGCGAATCGTGAATCCAGCGATGAGAGAAGGATCGAGCGCCGTTTTGATTCGCACGTTGTTGGCGGCGGTGAGCCGCTGCACCACCTTCGCGATCTGGGCGACGTCCTGGGGCTCCAACGCCACCACCGAAGTCACGACGGCGACCTCCGTGTTGGTGATCTTGTTGTATTGCAGCTCGAACTCCTTGACGATCTCGCTGAGGATGTCGACCCGCCGCATGTCGACGAGGATGTTGAGGAAGTTGGCGGTGTAGGGGAGGAGCTCGAGGGAGGAAGCGATCTCCTTCACCACCTCGGCTTTCCGCTCCACCGGGATGGTGGGGTTGGAGAAGAAGGATTGGACGGCCGGGTCGGCGAACGCCTTCTCCACCTTCTCGATGTCGGCGGCCGTCTGCTCGAGGGATCCATTAGACTGCGCGGCTTCGGCGAGAGCGTTCGCGTAGCTCGAAGCGGCGGAGTCCGCCATCACGGCACCGAGGGCGCCGCCGCCGCCGCGGTGGCGGCGGCGGGAAGGCAAGACGATCCTAAGGCGTCGGGGAGCGGTAGAGGGAAATCGGCGCAGAAAGCAGGAGACGCGGACAGAGGAGGAAGGGGCGGCGGAGGGGCGGAGAGCCAGGGGACAGGAGCGTAGGGCGGGGGCGGCCATTTCTTCTCTTCTTCGGCGAAAGCGAGAACGAAGAGACGAGAAAAGAGAGGTATTCGGCGTTGGACGGTCAGGATGCGAAATGGATGACGATCCGACGGTTAAAAATTGAGCATCTATCAGGTCGAGATTGAGTGATGGAAGTGAGTCCAACGCGAGTCTTTGAGGAAGCGAGAGGAGGACACGTGGAGGGAGACTCGTTTGGGATGAGACATCCATGTCTTTAAATGGGCCTCCATTGAGGTAACCTGGGCCGCAAATTTTTTCGACAATGACTTTTTTCATATTTTCTTATTTTTCAGAAAATATCCTCTCGTTTTTTAGAAAATGAAAAAAAAGCAATCAAACGCATTGAAAAATAAAAATAAAAAATGAAATATTTTGCACGTATCAAATGCTCTCTAAATTTCCTTTTTTGTCTCTTCTGAACGATCTGTTAGATAAAAAATATTATTATAGATGCATAGAAGTTGATTCTTAATATAGAATTTAAAATCTTCATTCAAATTTAAAAGTTCTTCGTTGTTTTAACCAATGGATCAAGGAATATAATCTTATGTGATTTATCTTTTTTTATTTTCATCGAGGGACCGACAACCTTTTATTGTTACAGACTAAGTTTTCTCCTTATTCAAATTTTTAGATAATTCATTCTGTCTTGTTCCAATCGCTCCCTCTTTGTTTTTTCCTATTTACTTTGAAAAAAAAATACATTAGAAATGAATATTTTAAAAGATAATTAAAAAAAAAAAAGAATGATCTCCTACATAATTTATTGTATCAATAATCGAGTGAACATGATAGTTCAATTTTTAGATTTTAGAAAATAGAACGGATAATGAAAATATTTATATATGTTCACGGATAGGATAATATTTTTGAATTTTTAAATATGCATATTTTATATTTAATTATCCGACAAAAATGTTCATTTGTATTAAAAAAAAAAATCGGACATGTGAATTTTTTTTAAAAAGGGACGGCATGGAAAGAAGTCTATTCATGGAGCTTTCTTCGAACTTTCGCCGCTATGCCAATTCTACTCCTGCTGACTTCTCTTATTTCTGCTTTTCACACGGTACCCCACTTCATATGCGGGCTACAATTGTCTTTTCATTTAACGATTTTTGTTCGGTCCAACGCGTACTCTGGACTCTTCACGTTAGTCCGAACCAGTTGCCTAAAACCGCCATTCAAGGAACGAATTGAGTCGCGATAAACGAATGGCTGTCGCTTAGCATCGGTGCCGGCGCACAAAGTAGTAACGTAAGTCGGGTTTCGTCAAGCGGTTTGGTTCAGTTTCCAGTTGTTATAAGTTGACCGAACCGGTTCTCGTGGGCAATAAATATCTGGTAGTCTTCTGCTGCTTCCCTTCGCCGTCATCGCTTTCTCCGTCTCTGCGCGCTGTGGCTCCCTAACCGCTCATCGCCGGATGAGCCTGCGAGGAGTTTTGTCTCTCGTGAGGATCAACAGTTGCCTTCCTTCCTTGTCAATCCTCTCGAGGTAAGCATCCCATCTCGATCAGGGTCTTATTATGAAATCCCTTTTTTGTTATCAGATGTTGGTGTCGATCTTTCAACTTAGGGTTAGATCTTGGATCGGGACTTAGTCTCGTTTTTTAAAATTAGTTTTTTTTTATTTATGCCTTTGATTTTGACTTTTTGTTGTGTTGTGCTGGTTGTTTTACGATTTAAATAAACATCTTTCTCGATAAGACTTTCGCTGGGTTTGTTTCATATCCTGCCATGGCATAAAGGATCTAATGTGACGAATATGTTGATATCTGAGCTTGAAAAAAAACTTCAATTTCGGCGTGCTAGTGGTGGATTTAAAATTAATATTTGACATCATGAAACTTAGGTTCAAAATTATGGACGTAAGATTGTAAATTTGTAATCGTAAGTTTACCTTATAAACTTGATTTTTCAGTTTAACTTCAGTTGAAATGAAGATTTTTTTTTTTTGAATTTTGTGGTTAACAAAAATTTATTTTCAAGTTTTCACCTTTTATGTTGGAGAATCTATCTTTAACCTACATTGTGACTGAAATATGTTAACCATGAGGCTGACTCTGTATGTAACTGCAACTGCATCTGAAATATTCTGAATTTGTAGCTGCTTTGTGAAATGCACCTACTGTTGACAAATGTAATTGCTGTTATTTGTAGGAGCTATGTTTCTCTGATGGTGTTCAGCTTATTCCTGGATAATTTCTGTGGAGGGTAGATCATATATATATATATATATCATTTTTTAGTCTCTGTTGCAAATATGTTTGACTGTGGACATAAAGCTCAATATATGGACGGTCAAAAAGAAAATTTTGTGAGGTTTGTCTTTTTCTTACCAAGCATACTAAGTCAAACTGTTCATGCCATTCTCTCTCTATGTGTGTGTTCGATTTTCCATTTCTACATCAAGTTCTTTAAAATTTGTAAATATATTTCAGTTTTAAATATCACTCTATCAGATCATCTGTGTGTATGTACAGCTTTATACTATTCCATATGGCCACATACACATGCATATGCAATCAGGGATTGGCACATGCTCATTTTGATCGATTGACCACTTACCTCACATGCTCAAGCTATTAGGAACTTGAAAAATCTATAGATTGACCCACAATTTTTGGAAAATTGGTTGAATTGGATGACCCCAGAGTTAAAGTCTCCATTGACTTAATTGGTGTTGTTATTTGAAGTAGTGCATTAGCAGAACTTGAACATAAAACCTACTCAAAAGCTAAAACTATTGGGCAAAGGTCCAGGTTTCAAAAAGCTGACGCCTAGGTTATTTCGACCAACCTCCGCCTTGCTTACTTGGAAGGCAGTCCACATTAACTGGAACATTTATGTGGCAGCACAGGTGGCCCGTGTGTTTCAGGTGGTTTGGTGGGAAAAATGGTTTTTGGGATAAAGGCTTAGTCATTGTTGTTATTCACTTACTAAAGATAAACCTAATTTCTATCAACCTCCACCTGAACTCCCTTAGGCCTTCCCCCACGTTCTCCACAGTCTGTTGATCCGCCATTACTACTGCCTAGTTTCCCTTTGATTTTTCATTGTTCTTCTCTCATATTTCATTGTGGCCTAGTTTATCCTTGTCATTATACTATAGCTATTCCTTTCCTTTCACCTTTCCACTGCATTGTCATTGCATTTCTATGAAATTTTCAAGATGTTCATTATAACCTAGCTATCCTTTTGTGGTATTCTTTCAAGTTGAGATGCTCATGAAAAATTTTAACCAATGTATTGTAAATATTCTTGTGCTTTATGCTATATATGCCTTGCGCTATGTATGCCAACTATAGAAAACAATCATCAAAATTAGTTACTGTTAGACCAATAGAATATATGATATTAGTGGAATGGATTCTATATGATAGGTAGACTATCTTATTCTGATTGTTGTTTCTTCACTGTGTATTGCTTTCTTTAATTGAAACTTATTTTGCATTTGATGTAGTCTTATTTTTTAGTAATATTTTAATGCAAACTTCCTAGGACTTGGCCAACCACCTTCCATTAACTGATATAGTCTTATTGTTTTAATAATACTTTAATGGCAACTGCCTAGGCCTTTGCCTAACTGCCTTCCTCTTTTAGAACTGCCCTATAATATCTTGGAAAAATTCAATACTATGTTTTTTGTATTCTTAACAGAGGATTATCCTCAAACCTTGATGAAGTCACTGATCATCTTCACTATATGTAGTTAAGACTTTAAGATTTAAGATTTTAAAATTTTGACATGATTTACTTTGAAAAGTTTAACAGTGAACTTTCCACAACACCTCAGCTTTCTTATGAAATTAGAAGAGGAAATTGTATTTGTGAATCTTGAACTCCTTCAAAAGCGGTCCAAATTCCATTATTCTTGTACTTTGGAAGTTGATTATGTGGAAGATATGGTAATGCATGATCTGCAATAGTGGAACTAAAGTTTTTCCGAATAGATGAAAGGATAACATGAATTGTTGAAGAAGATGAATTTACTTTCTTTATCTGCATGTGCTACATTATTAAATGTTTTTTTTTTATTCCTAGGCTTGAAGAGTCAAGTCCTGCATTGTCATTTTCCTCGGACACGGATAGAAGGAATAGAGGCACATTCAATGTTGAGGGATTTGGTCAAGGATCACGCACCTCATTCAAATTCATAAGGGGAGGAGTGAGAAAGGGATCTGAGGGACTTAAGTTTCTTGGCAGGTCACTTAGGTTTGGTGCTTCTAGGGAAGTTTTTCCTGAAGACCTCAAGGTTTCTGAGAGGAAGATTTTTGATCCTCAAGATAAATTTCTGATTCTAATGAACAGGCTTTTTGTCATATCATGTATTCTTGCAGTAGCAGTGGATCCTTTGTTTTATTATCTTCCTATAAACGATAAAAATGGAAATTCGGCTTGCCTAGGAATAGATCGGAAGTTAGCTGTTGCATCTACTACTGTGCGGACGATCATTGATTGTTTCTATCTTATCCGTATGGCTCTTCAATTTCATACTGGTTACATTGCCCCATCAACCCGAGTTTTTGGCAGAGGTGAACTTGTAATTGATCCAGCACAGATTGCAAAACATTACTTGAGAAGCAACTTCATTATTGACTTTCTGTCTGTCCTACCACTCCCACAGGTGAGTTGAGCTCGCATGTAGTCATCTGGGTATTTAGTATGATCCAAATCAAATTCATTCACACTTACTATGGGAAAAATGATGTCCTAAATTGACTTTTTATTTGTTTTTGTTAAATGGAGATGTGTTGAATGGTAACTCATACTCAATCATGTCACTTCAGAATGACACTTAAGGTTTCTTTATTTTGATAATTACTCAAGAGAACTTACCAATTCAAGATGTTAGACTATTATTTTCTCTCTGCGGCTTTTTGTTAGCCAAATTTCTTGTGTCCATATTAATGGAATTATCATTTTTCACATTTGCCTATAACACGAGTTACAGCTATTTGGTCTTGGCTAAATAGTAAGCCAAATTGTTATCTTAGATCAGAAATTCTGAAGTTATATAGCATGTAGAATCATGTGAATCATTGACACAATTCAATGTTATCGGTATCCGAGAGGTGATTTAATATCTATTTACTTGAATGAGAGTAGATATACTACTGTTTTGTGAAAGCCTGTGAGCTAAATACATTTCTTTTTCTTTTTGTTATGCCGGTCCAATTCCTGTAGGCCAGCCATAATATTTACATTCATGGTAATTGTATATTTGATGGCTTTCCTGGCTTGTCTTATTTTTATATTGGTAGTCTGAGGTATTTATAACTTGACTTCATCTAAACCCTCGATAAATAAATGCAGATTGTAGTTTGGAGGTTTCTTCATAGAAATAAAGGATCAGATGTACTGGCTACAAAAAATGCATTGTTTGTTATTGTTCTGCTTCAGTATATCCCTAGATTATCTCGCATTATTCCTTTAACATCGGAGTTGAAAAGGACTGCTGGTGTCTTTGCTGAAACTGCTTGGGCTGGTGCTGCATATTATTTATTGTGGTTCATGCTAGCTTGTCATGTAAGTAGTTACTCGCTATGGTTTACCCACTTGATTTACATCTTTCACATTTTTTATTTTCTGTAGATTTACTAAGACCTCGTACCTACAATGGTACCCAAAGAAACTTATATATGATAATGGAGCTTTTCCCCTATTCTATGATTTTGCATCCTTAACCCGATGGATTTTGCAAGTTTCGTTGGTTGGTCCATTATTAATCAATTACTCATATGAGACAAATTAATAAATGAGTTTATGGTATTGGGTTGAGATCTCACTAGATGCTCTCAATCTGTTTTTTATATGGGTGGTTGATCTTGAGATTTCTAATTGCGGTCAATTAAATTAATTGTAATTGACCGTCAGCCATTTTCAGATGGTTCATCTTTTTTCCATCTGGGCCACTGAGAATTGGTTCCTGTGAATCCTTCCATTAAATTTATTACAGCTGTGTGTAACAAACAAGTGGTGTTGATAATGATTAAGTGCTTGCATCATGTTCCTAGTATCATAATTACCTATGCGTACATACCACATTCATGAAAAAGTTAATCATCCATGAGGTTGTTCATGTGGTTGCTAACATAATAGGATATTATGCTAATTAGGGATGACAGCTAGTAGAGTACCTAAGACCAAATGGTTGTCTACCTGTATGGAAAAATGGAATTTTTCCAAAAAATCTTGTGTTGAATATTATTTGAAAAAACACGTGATGTTGTCCAGGTTGTTGGTTCTTTCTGGTACTTGTTGTCTGTTGAGCGAGAAGATGATTGCTGGCATTTAGCTTGTAAGCAACACAATGACGTATGCACGACAAATTACTTATATTGCGGCAATGAGGATCTTGATGGTTTTGTCAAGTGGCAGAATGCCAGCGCTGACATTCTTCGGGATCGATGTAATCCTGATGATAGCAATACCTTTTTCCAATTTGGGATCTATGAGCAGGCTTTGAGTTCGGGTATTGTGGCATCTAAAAATTTCTTTTCCAAGATTGCTTACTGCTTCTGGTGGGGATTGCAGAATGTAAGGTACTAGTCCTATTTCTCATCATTGTTTCAGTAGAATAGTATGTATTATTTTTGTTTTTGTCATGATTCTTAGTTTGTTAGCTTGTATTGTTTATGCTAACTAAAGCTTGAAACTATTCCACCGTCTATTGGCTATTATATATGATCAATGAATTTAACCTCCAGTTCAGGCTTATAATCTAGTGACCCTTAACAGTATGACAGCTAAGTAGGGCAACCTAAACAGGTGAAACCAGGATTTTCACTATTTTAATTTTTCATATTCTCCCGTGATCGGGCCTGATCTGGTCCTATTAGAGATTTCAATTCAACCAGCTTGATCTGGTCCAGTCTACTTATTATAGTTGAAGGCAAAAAACAAAATTATTTTTATTTAGTTGGGAGTTTTTTATACAGGTGATTATAGGTGTGTTAGAATTTTTTTAATTGCCATAAAATTAGAGACCTCGAAATCAGTCTGTGTGTCTTTGCGACAATTTCCTTTTTACTGTTTGTTTTATTATGGATGTGCTTTGTTACTATTGTGACAAGCTAAATAATTCCCAAAAGATTGGAATCCGTTAACCTAGTCACTCCCACCGGCCTGTCCCACGGTCATTGTAAGGGAGATAAATCACGGAGAACCCTATGAGCCTTGACATAGTGGCCAAGACACATGAGGATCATCTGAATCTAAAAAAGGATTTTAAACCTCCTTCGGAATCGACCCTTGTCTTATCCATAAACTCCACCGTATTTTAGCCACCATGCCATCCCCGTGAGGATTGTAACAAGCTAAATAATGAAAGGTTGTTTCTGGCCGACGTTTAATTCATCAACGATCGACGGGCTGACTGATTTTGTTTGAACCATTTTCTTCCTGTTATATATCATTTTATTTATTAATAATTCTATTAAGTCCTCTCCAGCCAACTTTGAATTATCATTAATGAGTTAATGAATCGAAAACTATTTGGGTTCTTGTACTCATTCACTTATATGCAGAAACAGTTGAGACCTAGAAGCAACGTCGCTTGTGCATTTACCAAAAAATTCATCTGCTTTGCCTTCTATATGTAAGAACTTTCCGTTGCTATCTACGCCGATAGGAAAACTTACCCATTGATTTAGTTTACTTTAAATCATTTGCTAAT
This sequence comes from Wurfbainia villosa, assembly GCA_025175895.1. NCBI lineage: Eukaryota > Viridiplantae > Streptophyta > Magnoliopsida > Zingiberales > Zingiberaceae > Wurfbainia > Wurfbainia villosa. Next base: position 3,038,357 of record CM045997.1, on the reverse strand, counting down.
GGGGTTAAGCTTATGTTAGTAGCCCTGTAAACTTAAGTTGAATGGTCTGCAATCTCCCATGTGAGATCGATTAGAGAGGAAGGTCATATGGCCAGTCATGCTTCTCTCGGGAGAAAAGCTCCGTCATGCCGAAATCCCATGGTCTCTCTTTTTTACTGTAGAATTAGGCATGACCGTGTGTAAAACATGTGGTCTGCCGTGTCTGTCTCTGGAAAATCTGGATCTTCATTCTTTTCATCTAGAAACATGCCCGTGTCTTGGGAACACGGTCAGAGCATGCTTCCCTTCTTTCCATGTTCTGCAAGAAACCTTATTTTGCTTCAAATTTCCATCATGACAAGAGGAAGACAACAAAAGCAGACCTCCGAATAAGAAAGTAACTATAATGTGCAAAGTAAGCAAATATGTAATAAATATCATCTAAATGCAATAAGATGTGTGCCGAAATAATAACTAAAATTCTATGTAAAGTGTACACATTAGGTATACATCTCCTTTATAAGGAGTGGTGAAGTGGATTATTCAAACATCTTCGATCACTTTGCCTTATACTTAATCATTCCGGAATTATACCTCCTAAAGCATATGTGTCCGGGAACAAAAAGAAAAATTTTAAGGATTTGGCATCTGAAACTTACCCAGAAAGCTGCTGCATTGACTAAGGAACTTTTCAAATTATGTGGAACAGTACTCTTGGGCAAGGGCTGCAAACGAGCACTTATATCGGGGAGGTGATCTTCTCGATCATCGTCGCTGTTCTTGGACTTGTACTGTTTGCCCTCCTTATCGGTAACATGCAGGTACGGCCAGTGGTCTCGATATTCCATGTCTTTTTTTTCTTTTTTTTTTTTGTCATCATAATTCACTACCATTAGCTCTGTACAATACTGATATTATTCTTCCAGACATATCTTCAATCAATGACGATACGGCTCGAAGAGATGCGAGTTAAGAGGCGTGACTCGGAACAGTGGATGCATCACCGTATGCTACCGCCAGACCTCAGACAGCGTGTCCGTCGATATGACCAGTACAAGTGGTTGGAGACGAGAGGTGTGGACGAAGAAGGTTTGGTTCAGAGCCTTCCCAAGGATCTTCGGCGGGATATCAAGCGTCATCTTTGTTTAGCCTTGGTTAGGAGGGTAGGTTTCTCTATCTGTTCATCGATACTTGCTTGTCATCAGATGATCAACATCTTTATCTGACTCATCCTTTGTGCAGGTTCCTCTATTTGAGAAGCTGGATGAGCGTTTGCTAGACGCAATTTGCGAACGACTCAAACCTAGTCTGTACACAGAGAACACATACATTCTGAGAGAGGGGGATCCCGTCGACGAAATGCTCTTCATCATTCGTGGGAGCTTGGAGAGCATAACTACCGATGGAGGAAGAAGCGGGTTCTTCAACCGCACTCTTCTTCGAGAGCGTGATTTCTGCGGCGAGGAGCTCTTGACCTGGGCACTGGATCCAAAGTCCGGCGGCAACCTACCAACTTCCACAAGGACTGTGAAAGCGCTGAACGAAGTCGAAACATTCGCACTGAATGCTGACGAACTCAAGTTCGTGGCGAGCCAGTTCAGGCGTCTCCACAGCCGGCAAGTCCAGCATACATTTCGATTCTACTCGCAGCAATGGAGGACATGGGCAGCTTGCTTCATCCAAGCCGCATGGAGACGCTATGTCAGGCGGAAGATGGCCGAGCTTCTGCAGAAAGAAGAAGAAGAAAAACGGAGAAATAACTTGGCAAAAGGCACCACGAGCCTCGGTGCGGCCATCTACGCATCGAGATTCGCTGCCAACGCAATGCGGGGTGTTCATCGGCTCCGGAACAGGAGGGCCATGGGATTGTTGAGCTTGCAAAAACCACCCGAGCCTGATTTCACTGCAGAAGACGCCGATTGAATCCAATTCCGGTAATTCTATAATCACTTAGCTTATAAGGGGATTGATGATAACTGTGCCTATTTTTTTCAAGTCTTTGTTGTGTTTCATATTTAGAATGATAAAAGTAGTTTTATGATGCAGTATACAAGTGTGGCTAGACTAGAGATGTGATGACTGATTCATCAGCTTCAGCTTTAATTTGTAAATCATTTATTAATATCACAAGTCAATCTAACACTAGCTACCAAAACCTCCCAGGAGAGGTTTAATTTTTCACTATCGGCGGCTGTTTAGATTTCAACCCGTATAACGTTAACGGTACGGCTCTGAGGTGCTTTATCGTATCGCTTCTGTTTCAAATGATTGATAATTATCTAGAATTATCCAGTTGTTGTACGCCGTATCATTTTTCTATATACAAACTTGATATGCCGAGTGTCGTTTCGCTGTCCGACTATGTGCGACGCATAGTAATCATGCGCCGACGTTGTTTATCTCGTTGGCGGAAGGTTGGATTCTTGTCTCGATTCGGTCGCAATTCGGTCGGAAATCGATCGCGATCCGGTCGGCATTGGAGTCCGGTCGGACTCTGGTGTCGGGTGGATCGCGGTCGGTTTTCGGTCGGACTTCGGTGTCGGCTGGATCACGATTGGTTTTCGATTGGATTGCGATCGGACTCCAGTGTCGGTCGGATCCCGATCGGTTGTCGATTGGAATTCGGTCGGTCGACGACGAATCAACAGCGACAACGGTGAAAATCACGTAGAAAAAATACTGTGCGTTCCTCGTCACTGTGCAATCGCGATTTTGATATGATGACTGAGACGCTGTCGCGCACGAGTTGCGCAACATATGGTACGTAGCGTATGCGTATCAGGATTCTTTATATATATATATATATATATAACTGAGGATGCATAGTGCTATCGTCTCACGTGTCGTTGTTCCGATGAGAATTATAGTCAATCTCTGAATTTATCGGGATCACCATCGTTATTTATTCGGTCGGACTATGGTTGAATTGCAATCGGAATTTGGTCAAATTGCAGTCGCCAATGGTAGTGGTGTTGGTAGTTGCAATCGCATTGCGACCACCAATTGATGCGGTGTTGATGATCGTAATTTGATTAGATTTCGATCGGATCGTGGCATTACTTTACATTCCTCGTTACTGTACTTGCTTGGTCATGCACTAAGTAGTCGTGCAGAATATCAATTTTGTGCGATGCATTGTGGGTGTCGCGTGCGCGACGTGATTTTAGTCGTTCATCGCACGGAGATGCACAGTAAATTTGACGTGTACAATATTTCTCTCTCGACGATCTCTAATCAAATTTTTCATCGTCAATCGTCATCCACATTATAAGCCAACCCCTTAAATTGTCTGGGTTATCGCCACTGGTGCTAGCGGTCGTGATTCGATTGAAATTTGGTCACAATCTGGTTGGACTCTGATGTCTATCGGACTGCGGTTGGAATTTGATTGTCCTGTGGCGATGTCGAGCGACAGGAAGCTCCGAGGGATGAAACACTATATAATTTTCATTATTGTACGTGCTCTAGTGCTCACGAATCGTGCGCCACTATATATATATAGCACTCATGTGTATCTTCATTGTCCAATGTTTGCGTATTATATCTCAATCTTTGACTTTAGGAGATCGGACGGTGGATAATAGAGGTGTGCACGAGTGCTCACGGATAAATTATCTAGGATAATACTTTCGTGTTTGTATAAAAATTTAATCACATTTTTTATATACTAGATTTATGGATTGAGTTTGCCAATGCCAATGTGTTTGTTCATTGAGGCAAATTTGATGATCCTTACCGATCAATTCTATAACTATGGTAAGGGAGATAAATTATGAGAAATATTTTATCCAATCGAAAACTAGTACAACGAGAGAGTAGATACTCTGAAAAATTATGTAGTCTTCACTTTTACTCTTTAAAATAATTTTATTATTTATACTCATCATTTAGTCCTCTCGAGAGGACTGTTTGTTCATGAAGTTTGGTCAGCAATCCTTGTGGACCAAATGCACCACTTATGATTATGTTTGGTAGATCGGGGTCATTGGATATCGGCATGGCTTAATAAATAAATTTTTTTTGCCTCCCGTATTCTCAGCTATGGGAAATCCAAGTCCTCATGAGATGGTGTAGTGGCTAAGGTACAACGATACCTATAAAAATAATATGGGTCGATTTTGAGGAGGTTTAAAATTCTTTTTTGAATTCAGATGATCTTCTACGTGTCTTGGTCACCACATTAAAATTCATAGGGTCCTCCGTGATTTATCTCTTTTAAAATAGACTGATGGAGATCATTAAATTGACGATTCTAATTTTTTTTTATGGCAAAAGCTCTGGATCATCGAGCATTGAGATTACAATAAGCTTGGAGGTTAACATGTAGTTCATAAGCAAGCAAATCAACACTAACAAAGCTATAAATAACGATCTTTACCTCGAGAGCTAAGAGATCGCTCGGAAGAAAATATCCATCTTTCGTCTTCGGTTTCAATAAATTCTTAGGAAAAAGAATCAACAATTTACCAAACAACGCACGTGAAGTTTAGAATTGCTCAAACAACGTCCTATACTTTTATATTTATCAAATAGCATACTTAATTCCCTTTTTACTCCTCCCGCCAAATAGACCTGCAACACAGTGAAATTTTCGAACATGGTGCTGGAATTGCAACTGTCAGCATCATTTGTGGTCTTTGAATTAAAATCGATCTGCGATGGTGATGGAATTTAAATTGCAAATTCTAGCACCGCGATGGTAGTCTTTGGGATTACGCACAATCATTTGTAGTCTTTGGGAATTCAAATCTCGGCCACCACGGTGGTCTTTGGGATTTATAATTCCAGCACCATAGTGGTGCAGATTTTTTTGACGGGAGGGGTAAAAAGGAAATTAAGTGCACTATTTGGTAAATATGAAAGTATGGGGCACTGTTTGGGCATTTCTAAACTTCACGTGCGCTGTTTGGTAAATCATCGTTAAAATCTCTATCTCCTCGGATAAACTTAGACACAGTGAAGTCGAGTGGTTCGCTAAATAATATGATCTCGAACCCTCGTAGTATGACCTTTACACTCGGAAAAGTCAAATCGATATGTAGCTGTTGGAATCGTCAACTTAGCGATCCTTATCGATCTATCCCACAGAAAGGTAAATCACGGAGAACCCTATGACCTTGATGTGGTGACAAAGATACGCGAGAGTCATCTTAATCTATAAAAGAGTTTTAGAACTCCTCCATAATATAGCACGATAATATTATGAGTGCATTTGGTTCAAGATTATCAGGGATAACTTTGATTATCCATAATGATCTTGTTTGGTTCGAGGACAAGTAATGAAATATGTCCGTCACATCAATAAATGAGACATGCAATCCGGAATCATATTATCTAGGAGAAAATAAGATTTTTCTTGATTTCGAAATTAACAAAAAAATTTTCCCAAAATTGTCTCTCAAATTTTATCAAATCTCAATTTCATCTTAGTATAATTAAAACCTTAGTCGATCGCTCTTGCTACCATCGTTGACCACCACTGTCGGTCGTCGACTGTCGATCGTTGCTCTCGGTCGTCGACTGTCGATCGCCGACCGTCAATCGCCACCCATCACTCGTCATCCACTATCAGTTGTCGATCGTTGCTCGTCGATTATTAATTGTCGCTGTTGCTTGCTATCGTCTCCGTTATCGTCAACGATCGCTAGTTGTCACCATCGATACAAATGCTAGATTAAACTACCATCATCTTTCAGAGTAAACGAAATCTTAGAATTGAACCAAAGAATAATATAGTAAAATATTAAACTAGATTATATACTAAAATCTTCGAACAAATAAATTTTTATTATATTACTTATGATCGAACCAAACAATATAAGTTTTATGCTATGTGATTATCTGATAATCAAATACTTAAAATTATGCGTGATAATTTGAAGCTAAAAAAATCTCAAATTTCACCCACACACCTAGTTTGCACATAATAAACTGGCCAGTGAACTTTATCACTTTAAATCTTTGGAGCTAAAAAAATCTCAAATTTCTCAATTATCCTCATCCAAAGATGATAATTAACTCCATAGGAGTGCATCTCAAGTGACAAGTAAGACATTCAATTTGATTTTTCAATTAGATATCTAAGATTCGATCTTAAGATATAATGAATTTATAAGTTTTTTTATTAAATGGGATAATAAATTAAATTTGTTGGGATTGTTGAGGTTGTCTGCATGAGTATTTTCTAGTGCATTCAGATAATCGATAGAAAATTTTTATACGATCAAATTAATCATTTTCAAAATTAATTGAATATCTTATACTAGTCAATATATATTCACAGATTTTATAATTATCTGTCGAAACCTTAAATAAATTATGGAAACTTCAATCTATAAAGACCCTTATCATCATTCTTTTTACGACAGTCTTCCAATTGAAAGAGAAAAATGAATTAAAAAGTATACGGATGACCTCAACAACTATAATATTCTTGATTTATCACTTTATCTAAAGAAAAATTATATAAATTTATCGTAATTAAAGATCAAATCATGAATAATGCTGAAACATTCAAGAGCAAGTAGCTCTTTAGCGATGGAAAAGTTGCGTTAGCACACATTCCATCAATACAATAGTTTGGAGCATGATCACTTGAGCCTTTTCATTAACATTAGGCAGCAAATCCTCTTCTTTTTTTTACTAGCATCATATTTAAGTCTTCAGTCCGATTAATTATGAGAATGATCAATTTTGTCTCATAATTTTCTAATAAGATGCTAAATAATCCATAAACAAAACATGTTCTACTGACCATCAGAATAAATCAAAAAGTACTTGTATGAACAATCTCAACAGTTGCAGCGCCCTTGATTTGTTATTCCATTTAAAGAAAAATTTTATAAATACGCTGTGGATGGAGATTGAATCATGAATATTTGAGAGTTGAGCTGGATGTCCTACCGTTGCATCATAGCTCAGATAATAAATCCTTCTATCTTGATTGGAGGAATCAACTCATTGTTAAAACTTATAAGATTCACATCTCCACAAATGATATGATATTATCTACTTTGGACCTAAACCCTTATAATTTTTTTTTATACTATACCCAAAAAGTCTCATTCCAATAGAGATATCTTTTAATCTTATAACATATGATCTTTTTCATGTCTTACCAATATGGTACTTTGATTGTATTTCCACTACTCTCAACAATCCTTCCTCAAACGAATGACACATTGACACTCCCTCAAGTCTATCAGTCCTCGAAAGACTTCCTCTGTTTGATGTCCGATCCTCAACCCACCAAGACTTTTTGCTAACTGTCTGATCCTTCTGGCTCAGTTGGACTTTCTACCAGTTGTCCGACCCTTATAGCCCAACTGGACTTCCTGCCAATTATTCGGTCCTTCCGATCAAACTGGATTTCCTATCTGGTATCTGGTTCTCTTGATCTAAACATAGGAGTTCCACTTCTTTCGTTGAGGTTCATGGTTTGACATGGATCCACTTCTAGGGCGATAAGGTATTCAACAAAATACAAAGCGTGCACCATCGGGCAAAAAATGTTAGAAGCTTAGGATCGACAAAAGAGTTATGCAGATCGTAGATGGAGACCTTTGGAATTTTATAGTGGGCGATCACATATTTATGCGTGTTTCACCTATCAAAAGGGTTAAGAGATTCAGATTGAAGATGAAGTTAACCCCTCATTGCCTCGAATCCTATTAGATATTAAAATAGATAGGTGAGGTAGCCTACCATCTGACATTAGCATCGACTCTCGCTGGCATACATAATGTATTTTATTTCTTTATACTGAGAAAGTATGTATCACATCTTACTCACATATTGAAGGATGTATTGATTTCACTCCAACCAGATGTGACTCGTGAGGAGATTTCAATATAGGGACGCTAATTGCGAAACAAAATCATCCAAGTCGTACTACTTGGGAACTAGAAGATATTATTCGAACTCAATATTCTCCTCTGTTTACTTGAGGTGCATAACTCTTTTAAAGATGTTTGAATTGTTTACTTATCACATTTAAATAGAAAATTTATGGATCAAATTTTTATCGGTATGGGAAAAAATTAAATATGATAATTAAATAATATAAAATAAATATTATTAATTAGTAAATTTAACTTATATGAATTTTTAAGAATTTTTTGAGATTTAAATTGAATTTGTATGACTTAAAAGGTATAAATTTAATAAATTTTGATAAGACCTATTTAATTAAATAATCACTTAAGCTGGGAGTTTAGGTTTCATTCCTTCATTTCATTCTCCCGTGCCCATCCCAATCTCTCCGCCGCCAGCCATCTTCCCTTCCCCGCGCGCGGCCGTCGCCGGAATTAAGACCAGCGGCATCTCCGCCGCCGCGGCCTACTCCGTCGGCTACCTGCTCTTGTCTTGGCCGCGAGCAGCATCTCCGCTGTCGGTCTGCCTTCGGCGACGCTGCCGTCGCCCCTCCTTCCGACACGCAGCGACAGCTCGGTCGCCTGCCCTTTTTCCCCGCTGCGAGATTCGCCTCGCCACCGCGAGCAGCGCCTTGCTTTCCCTGCGTCCTTGCTTTGCTGCTGCCGATCCGCCGATCATCCTCCGGCGACGCTCGCGGCTGCCGCTTTCCTTGCGTCACCATCCATCTCGTCGGCATTCTGTTCCCAGTGTCGTGATCGATTGTTCCCAGTGTTGTGATTAACTGATACAGTAATTAAATAGCCCACCCGTCGAGCTGGCTGAACTAACCTCTCCCACCCCATTCATGGCGGGGGCATCGGATGAGCAGATCCCCGCCGATCAATCTTCTGGCGTTGCAAGTCTATCCCTGGATCCTTCTCCATCGTCCTCGCTCTCGCTCCCGTGAGTACCTAATCGTTCGATTTGAGTTCTCTGATTTGGTATTTGCATCAATGTTTTCCCCTCTTGAGTTATCACGATTGATTCACCCAGGTTGACTCTAGAGGAACGATTTGCTTTGGTGAGGAGTGTAGGGGAGGAATGCATACAGGAGGAGGAGCTGAGGAATCTTCTGGCAAAGAAGCCGATTCCAATCTGCTACGATGGATTCGAACCATCTGGGAGGATGCACATCGCGCAGGTTCCAGTGTACTTTCAATTGACATTAGCCATCGAACTAATGTCATTTTACTAGAATTAGTGTTGTCCTGATTGAGTTTTATTAATTTATTTTCTATTCTAGAACTATAGATATCTTTTCGTCTTGAACAATAGTGTCCTCATGGTGGTTCAAGTTGTACATCCAGCAACAACTTGTTGGGACTAAGAGAAGATGGAATTCTTATTCCATACCTCTAGTGAATTTACTTGTTTGGAACCAACAAAGGAATTACAGCTCTAGTAGTTAAAATATTTTGGACTTAAATCTGTCATTAAAAATATAGTTTAGTAGCTTTGAATTTTCCTTCTTCACTTTTGGATATGGATTCTTTCTTCTTGTATACCCATTTGCATCCTACATCCTTCTTCCCTTCTAGAAGTTTCACCAAATCCCATGTTTGGTTCTTATGCAAAAACTCTATCTCCTCCACCATAACACTCATCTATTTATCCTTCTTTGAGTTGTGTATAGACTCCTGAAAAGTAATAGGATCTCCGCTACTAGTGATAAGTGCATAAGCAACCAAGTCCTCAAAACCATATCTAGTGGGTGATTTTAAGGTATCTCTAGTTTTGTCTAAGGTTATTGTCCGATGCTCCATGCGCTTTGAGCTAGCATCATCAGAACCATGAGTTTCTAGCTCCACCTGTACAACATCGTTATTATTGCTGTAATTTTTTGTATTTGTTTCTCTTCTTTTTGAGTACATTGTAACATGCCACTTTCATCAAATGTCACATCTCTACTGATCACTACTTTGTTTGCCTTAGGATCCCAAAGTTTGAAGCCTTTCACCCCTTTCTGATAATCTAGAAAAATACATTGTCTAGACTTCACATCCAACTTTGATTTGTCTTCACTTGAAACATGCATGTAGGCTAGACATCCAAACACTCTCAAACTAGAGTAATCAATTGGAATACCTATCTACACTTACTTTGATACTTTATCATCAAGTGTTGTCCTTGATGATTGATTAATCAAGAAACACGCCATGTTTACTGCCTTTGCCCAAAAGTTTTTTTTGTAAACCCTGCATTTAACCTGTGACATTGAGCTTTCTCGATCATTGCCCTATTCATCCTTTCTGCTACATCGTTTTTCTGTGGTGTCTTGCGAACTGTGAAGTGTCTCTTGATACCACATTGCTTAAAAAATTCTTGGAACTTTAAATCTGTGTACTCATTATCATTATCTGATCTAAGGAATTTAACTTTTCTTTCAGTCTGATTCTCTACTTCAGCTTTTAACATTTTGAACTTTGAGAAAGTTTTTGACTTGTGATGCATGAAGTATACTCAGACCTTCTGTGAGTAATCGTTGATGAAACTCACAAAGTTTATATGTCCTCCATGCGATGCTATACTGGTTGGTCCTCAAAGATCTGTATGAACATAATCTAGAATTTTTTCTATTTTGTGTGACTATCTTGAACTGTACTTTATTTTGTTTTCCAAGAACACAATACTTGCAAAAATCGAGTTTGCATGTCCTGACACCCTTTAATAAGTTATTTTTATGAAGCTCCAACATTCCACGCTCACCCATATGACACAACTACATACGACACAAGACTATATTATCTGATTCAGATTCTATAGCGGTAGCTCCACCTACAACTAGGGTACCCAACAATTTATAAATGTTCTATGCTAATTTCTGTTCTTTCATCACTGTCAAAGCACCTTTACTAACTATCATTATTCCACGTGTAAATTTATAACTACAATCATTACCATTCAGTGTGCCCAATGAGATCAGATTTTTTATTAGCTCCAGTACATGTCTAACATCACACAACAATCTGACCACACCATCATCTTAATTCTGACATTCCCTATTCTAATAACTCTACAGGATGCATCGTTATCCATCAAAACAAAATCAGAATTATCCGACCTATAAGTGTCAAACCAATCCTCGTTAGGTGTCATGTGATATACACATGTTGTATCTAGGATCCAAGAATTGTCAATTGCTCTGAATTAGGTAAGACATAAAACATATCACCATCGTCGCCCTTTGAATTTTCTTCTTCCACTATGTTTGCTGACTTCAATGAATCATCTTTATTCTCTACATTAGTTTTTTTTTTGGGACAATCTCTCTTGATGTGACCTTTTGCTCCTCACTTGTAGTACATGATCTCTTTCTTCTTTCTCGATTTAGATCGAGCTTTATTATTGTTTCCCGACCCATATTGAATCTTGCTTCTTCCACATTGTTAGTTATCTTTCACCTTAAGAAATCTCATCATTGGTTTTTTTTTTTCGCTAATAAAAACCCAACAGAATACTTGTGGCCTCCTTATAAATACTTGTGACCTCCTTATAAATAAATTTAGGTCTACTATTGTATGAGTGGTATAATTTAGTGTTCAACTTAAATAAGAAGCTTGTTTATTCGTTTGATACACATAAGGTCAATTAAAAAATCAAACTTGAACAACTATTAAATTAAATAAATAAACTTAAACATATATATTCAAAAATATAGATTGTGAACTATTCATAAAGCCTATAAATCATATCATCAATAAGCCTTTTATCAAGCTTATAAATAAATAAAAACTCTCAAAATAAATAAACAAATTTATAATATTAAATTCTCTAATTAATCAAATAAGTTTAAAAATATATTTTTTTAAATAATTAATAACCCTAAGAACTGATATCTAAATAAACTATGTTAAAGCTCTAAAAAAGAAAACAAAGATAAATTTGAAGAACTATTTCAACATTAATGGCATAATTTATTTTATTTGTGTTTTGATTAATGATGGCAACGGGGTGAGTTTGGTTAAATTCGGCCGCTCCACCTCTTTTTTGGTCTTGTCCTGCCTCACCCCAAAATCCGGCGAGTCCATTTTGAGTTGGACTCGCAAACCCGCCAAGTATATATTTTTCAATTTTAAGATTTTTATACAAAAAAATGTTCAAAAGTTAATACATCCATTAAAATTACACCTATTATATCCCACATAATTATAAATTTAAATAAATTATTAATTTAATATATATACGGGGCAGGTTCGGAGTGGGTTTATTAAAACTCAATATTCGTCCCAGATTCGTTTTCAAATCCTTTGACCAGGTCTTAACCCACTCTGTGATCTGTTTGACCGGGTTTAAGCCTGCACCGAACCTTAAATTCTTTGATCCGTTTGACGGCGTCGATAATCGCTCCGCCATCCGTTTGACTGGGTTTAACTTTGACTATCGCAATACAACTTGACTCAACTTTATTGAACCTCCAATTCTCTGACCAATCTTGTAAGCCACAATGCTTCCTTGGCTGCTTCAGCAATTACCATGTACTTTGCTTCAACAATTGCTATGTGGCATGGCTTGGTCGTGCCCTGTGGCATGGTTGTGTGACAGAGGTCTTAGCTTGGTGTTCTAAACCCTTAGTAGCCGACATGGCCTGGTCGTGCTGAGAAGCACGACCGTGCCTAGGTTTGCTCCATATGAGCCACCTCCAACAATAACTTAATAAATATATGGAGAGATTAGACCCTCTCCTTTGCACTTGCCACCTGGGTCCTGATTTACCTCCTCCACCGGTAGGGGCAGCCGGAGGGGGCCGCTAATGTGGCGGTTCCACATAAATATATGGAGAGATTCTGTTCTTTTTTTCCTTCAAAACACAAGAAATGATGTTTAAATTATTAAAATTTTATTTCTCTTCAGGTAATATTGTTCCTTCTCATTCAAAAATTGTTCCCAAACAAAGCCACAGACCTAACTGTATCTATTTCAATAGTTCCTTAAATTATGCAGAAATAATAACTTTTGGAAGACCAAGATTGTGAAGCAACAATTTGTTTTAAAAAATACAACTTGCTCAAGATGATCAATTTTCTGAACAGGATTTGATTATTTATGATTTACAAATTGAAATATGAATAGGGTGTTGTGAAGACGATCAATGTGAATAAGCTGACTTCAGCTGGGTGCACTATGAAAATCTGGATTGCTGACTGGTTTGCACAATTGAATAACAAGATGGGCGGTGATCTGAAGAAAATTCAAACAGTTGGTCGATATCTGATTGAAATATGGAAAGCTGTCGGAATGAAGCTCGACAAGGTTGAGTTTTTGTGGTCCTCAGAGGAAATTAACAGTCGAGCACATGAATATTGGCCTCTTGTAATGGATATAGCTCGGAGAAATACACTTCACAGGATAACAAGGTCTATTGTATATGCATGTTTTTCTTTGAGTATCTCTGTCTTAGGCAATTTTGGTAAATTGATAATAAGGTGATCACTGATTTTGAGTTCCAATATTGTTCAGGTGTAGTCAGATAATGGGACGAAGTGATAAAGATGAACTGACTGCAGCTCAGATTCTGTATCCCTGCATGCAATGCGCTGATATATTTTTCCTGAAGGTTGTCTATTATTGATTTTTCTTCTCGTTCTCTTATTTTTATTAGAATTTCTATTTTCCAGGTCAGCTGAATGAATTTCTTGTTCAATTTAATATTTTGCAGGCTGACATCTGCCAATTAGGCATGGATCAGAGGAAAGTTAATGTACTTGCAAGAGAGTATTGTGATGATATCAAAAGAAAAAATAAGCCCATCATCTTGTCGCATCGTAATGTCTAATGCTTGCTATTATGGATATTATGTGGGCTTCTACGGTTCTACCATCATGATATGAATTGATATTACTTTGCTTGCAATACAGACATGCTTCCAGGTTTACAGGAGGGGCAGGAGAAAATGTCAAAAAGTGATCCAAGTTCTTCCATTTTTATGGAGGATGAAGAGGTATGCATACTGTGGAAATACTTTAGTAGGAATTGTTGGCACCTTTATATGGGGATTTCGTATCTTGGTGGCTTAAAACAGAGAACTTTTCACTCAGAATTGAAATGGTTTTCAAAACTTTATATGATTAAAAATAGCAGTCCCAAATTTCAATCTCATTAAGTTCACTGATAAAGTGGTATTTGACTGATATTTTTTTGTTTTTTCTTTATTTTCTTCTACTAGTTTTCTCTGTTGTTTTATAGTTTCACATGAAGCTAAATCTTAATAGAATGTTTTGGGAACATAATATAGTAGTATATTTTTAGACTCTAAATTCCATTTGAGGACTCACATCTGGGCTCGAAATTGGAATTGATATTATAGTGCCATTGATAAGTGACTTTAGAAGTTTAACACTATAATATAAGTCTGAGAAAACCTAAGTGAGGTTCATTTTTTCTCAATTTACAGTTAATTATCATTGTATCTTCTCAGTTGGACTTTCATATTGGCAAGAAATTGCTATGGTTTTTGTGCTCATTGTCAAAATCTACTCTGTACCTAGCAGTAAGTATGGCTGTATCTGTGTGACCAGTTACCAGTTTACAGAGTTGTATAGCAGCTATATAACTTTGTATTAATTGAACTTTGATTTATTTTTTCCTTTTTCTGTTTACTTTTTCATTTTCCCGTCTATATTCTCTTATTTTTTTCACTAATCTCTTTTTGTCTTTTATGTTGATACTCACTTCTATTTGGTTTAGCTGCACTATTATCTCTTCTTTGACTTATTTTCAGTTCCTACTAATCCATTGTTTCTCTCACCTCATCTTCTTCCACTTCCTTTGTTAATTGCTAATGAGGATCATCTTGTACTGGTGCATGGTACATCGATGTCACAAGACAACTGTTGCATACTGGTAACCTGTGGGATAGGCATCAACTGCTTTTTCTTCTCAAAATATTATCTTTTCTTGCAATCATCTTGTCTCGAGTGGTCTGCACTAGCTATAATCTGTATGACAATTGTTAGAGTCTAAGGAAACAAGGATAACAATTGTTAGCCAAATTATCTTTATATTGTTTACAATAAATTACAATGCTTAGGTGCAGAAACTGTGGCTTCCAAGTTGTTGGCCAGCAATATCCTGTTTGGTAGTATGTAAATGTTGAACATTTAAAGTCATTTATTTTAATGGGTTACAAAAGCCCTGACACATAAAGCCATCTGGAACAACGGTACTCCTTAGTGACGATTCCATAAATAAACCTGATCCTTTGTGCATGTGGCCAATTTCTGGTGCAATTCAGTTGACTAGATCAGAGCAAGCTTGGCTGCCACACACTATTTTTCCCATAATTTGAATAATTTTTCCATTGCATGACCAATTGAAGGGTACAGCAGTGAATGCCAGTGGCTGCCTCATAAATATATCTTTCCCAGCTGCCCTATTGAGGCAGGAAATGACATGACAGTTATAACTGCAAACTGAAGGAAAATTTCATCGCGTCCAAAATGAATAAGGTTACAATATGCGATCATCTTAGATACATATACATTGTCCCTCCACCAGTTGACACTTGCTACAGTAACGATACAATCAGTTAGTTAAATTTGGCACCGACAAATGCCTCATACCTTTCTAGGCTTCTTATTAGTGTTATCATCAGGGTCTTAAAGCTTGATTTGAAATTATAGTGCTGCAAGGTTGTCTGCTTTGTGTAATTTGACCTATTCAACTTTGTCCATATCAAGATACTATAGAAGATATTTTTAAGAAAGTAAAACCTACTATTTTTAAAGGTTGAAGAGTGAAGATAACCCATTTGTCAAGGAATTTTCCCTCGAACATGTCTGGAAAATAAAGATGTTCATTAAGATTCTGACGATCCCTCTGGGATTCTTAATACTGTTAAGTTGCCTTTGCTTACATTCTGTAGGAGTTGATTCACATCAAACTATGTTAGAAGCATAATAATATGACGTCGAAGTTCAAAGTCCAGGTGAAGCTGAAAGATTTTCTATACATTTTGGTTCAAACATTTTCAAGTGCAAGATGTTTGACTAATTTAGTGTACTATATGAAATATTAATTAAAAAAATGATTAAGTACAATTGAAGCTAAAAGGGTTTCTATGCATTCTCATTTTCAGTTATCAAGCATCAGATATATGAATAATTTATGCTAGTTTGTGGAATATTAATGTTCCTATTTGGGTCAAAACTTTGGATCTTATAATGTATTAGCTTCTTAAACCTCTTTCTTAAACTTAATCTTTGCCTTAATTTAGTCCTTCAATTTTTTATTGTACTGACTTAATTGGTGACACAATAAAAGATTCATTGATGCAAAAGTGTGTGGATTGCACTTGGCTCATCTTTCAATCATATATATATATATATATATATATAGGATTTATATAGAGACTCTGAATCCAAGATATCAATGTGGGATTAGATCCACACTGTCTCCCACTTTTTTAACCTAATACTTCTAACACTCTCTTAAATGGGAGCATAAATATTATTTATTTTCCATCTTGTTACATAAACTAGAAAAACTCTTATATTTGAACATAAAGTGGAGAGTCTAGACAAAGACATTACCATGGAACTAAAAACACAATGAAGCAAAGTTCTAGAAATAGTTAGCTAAGCACATAGCTGACACTCCTTTCGACCTCGCTGCTAAAGAGAGAAGATAAAGTGAAGTGAGAATGAAGAGAGATCTTAGAAATTAATCTCCTCAGTGAGTTTCTATGTAAAGTGACATTTATGGTAGAACACAATATATTGAAGGAAAAGGAAAACACTCGAGGGCCTTGGAGGGAAGATTGATAGTGTAGATTGATTCTTGGTTGGATGTAGAAACGAGAAGTTTCTTTTCTCTATGTAGGTCTCCATATCAGATATTTTCACACAATTACATAAAGTCAAAATACCTATCCATTTTGAACAAAATTATATAAGATTCTTGGGCCTTTAAATCTAAAATTTCTTCAAGTTTACAAAATTTAAAATGAAAAAAGTTGAATAGAAAACAACTGAATGACATAAGCATTTTTATTCTAAAAATTAAGGCGTTCAAATTGATAAAAAAAAAATAGAACACTAAACATGTGCTAATAATCTAATTAATTATTAAATAAGTAATTATGGTTAAAAGTTAATTAAGAATTATAATTGGGCAAAAGTCAAAATCGCCCCTTTTTCATTTATTATTAAAACAACGTCCCATCCCACCTCAGCTTATTTTTGTTTTCGAAAATACCCTTGTTTTCGATGATGTTGTAGCAACTATATGATCATAGCTGCTACAATTATATAGTAACTGTGAAATGTCCATGTTGTAGCAATTATGATCATGTAGTTGCTATAACAGTACTAAAAATATGGTGAGGCAGAATGGGATGCGGTTTTGATAATAAATGAAAAAGGTACGCTTTTTTGAAAAGCCTTAAAAAAAAAGGGGCATTCTTTTGATCTTCGCCCATTATAATTTATATTAAGTAAAATTAATTATGTTATTGTTAATAATTCAATTTACTATGTATCAAAACTGTACTGGCATGGGATGATACAACATCAAAAAAGTATCATTGCAATCATAAACCTAAACTTGAGTATCTTTTCGACAAGATTAGTGATATGGAATGAAGATTAAAATGAAGGCAAATTTCTTAAACAAAGGGCATAGTGCAGCATTTGAGTCTATATTAAGATGACTTGAAATTCAGTGCTAAACATATACCCTCTAAACTCAGATAGTGGATCATACAAACAATTCCTTCTTTATTCTTTAACCTCTTCTAATTGCTATTCCCTTGGGGTTGCCATCTATTGGCTGCATATGCAAGTATGTTAAAGCCAAACAATCGCTAAAGGGAAACATATTATTTATAAGGCTTAAAAACTATTATATATGCATGTTTGGGAGGTTTGTGACTTTTCATGTTTGTACCATGCATACTTTGGCCTTGCAAGTAATACTTTTTTTCTGACTAGGCCGAAGTAAATGTGAAGATAAAGAAGGCTTACTGCCCTCCAAAGGTCGTGGAAGGAAATCCATGCCTGGAGTATGTCAAATATATTGTTTTCCCATGGTTTGGTAATTTTGAAGTTGTGCGACAGGAAGAAAATGGGGGAACGAAGTAAGTTTTATTATTTATATTATTTAGTTACCAATAAATGTTTTACTTTGTTGTTATATACAAGTTTGGCATCCGAAGGCAAAATGCATTATTCATCCTGTGTCAATGTTATAAAATCATTCCATACTTCAGTATCCTTTGTATAATCTTCTGAATGCATCATGTCATCAATCATCATTGCACACTGCATGGCCTGTAGTTACTCTTAACAAGTAATAGATTGTGTTTGCTTTTTTTTCTTCATCCATTATGCAGTTCTGCAAATTTGTTGTCTTTGTTTGGTTTTAGGGGTCACGCATTTTTTAGTCTTGTTTCAGTCCCTTGATAGCTAATTGCAAAATATGGGATGATTATACCTCTTTCCTTCAAGGTTGTACAACAACATGGAAGAATTAATCGGAGACTATGAGAGTGGGGCATTACACCCGGCAGATTTAAAGCCTGCTCTTTCAAAAGCACTTAATGTTATATTACAGGTATTACTTTGTTCTTTTGATATTCTGTTCTTGTTTGTCATGGATGCTGATATTGTTGATGAGTCATTATGTATTTAGAACCAAAATCGGAGAGAAAATGAATCAAACTTGTTGCCTTAGTTCATTATTTCATTTAAAGTCTTCTATATAATTCTTTTACTATATAATTGAACAAGTGAAATGGAACTTCTAATCTTATGGTTTGACTTTTATATTTGAAAGAGATTGAAGTTCAGCGTTGCCTAGTTATGATCATGCTATCACAGCGACCACTAGTGCATTTCTACTTTCAATACCAATTCCATATTCTTACTCTATTCAATCCTCTCTCTCTCTGTGTGTGTGTGTGTGTGTGTGTATTCGCCCTCACAGGGAGGGCCTAGTTGCTAGTGCATGTAGACATTGCACTATAGAACAACGGATCAATCCCTCGCAAATGCGAGGGTGTCATCCCTCCATACGTTGGTTGCTAGTCTCAAAGGCCAAAGGTCTACAGGGAGGTTCGGAGACAAGCTGGTAGGGGTCGCTGAGTTGACAGATTCTAACATTTGCACTGTGTGTGTATATTCGAGCAAAGTTGTCTGGTTCGGGTTGGTGGGCCCTGCGAGCTAGTAAGGCTTTGGCAGGATTAACAATCCAGTTGGGTTGTGTTTGCAAGTTGGATGAGCTGCATTATTTCATGTAGGGGTATTTATCATCATACAGATCATTATTTGTTTATTACTCGTTACATTTCTACAAATTAAATCATATGACAAATGTATCTAGTTCCATGAACCAAATTGAGAGAATTGGTATTCTTTTTTGTTAATTTCATTATATAAGAATGGTTCTTCTTTATCAATTTATCCCATGAACCATCTGCATCATGGATGAACATGTGTAGGAGGCCATTTCATACGGCAGAGTTGTAATCTTCCTGTAGTAGTGCCATGCACTTGACTCTCAGTTCATGTTTGTGTTGTGTTATTGGAGTTGTATTCAGAATTTATTATGTACCCTATAGTTCAATATAGAATCGAATCTCAGTCAGAATTTATTATCGATTTTGTTACCTCAAGGAGGAGGACAACAATTACCACTGCTTGTGTTGGCAGTTCGCATTATGTGATTGTAAAATATCTCTAAAAAGAAATTTTGCAAAACAATGATTAGATCTATTATATTATATAACGTTGAATGTTAAGTTATAATTCGAGCATATGAGCAGAAAATGAGGATGTTAAGTTGGATGTGTGGACGTACGAAAACGGATAGAATAAAAAATGAGAGCATTAGAGAAAAAGTCAGAGTTATATTTATTGAGAGAAAATTTCGAGAGACACGTTTAAGATAGTACGGATATATACTTAGAAGATCAATAAATATTCCAGTTAGATGATGATATAGTAGGGAATATAATCCAACAACATAGAAAGATTCATATAGTCGATTTCATCTAGTTGGATAAAGTTTAGTTGTTGTGATGGTGTAAGCTATCCAATAATGCTGAAATATTATTTCTTGAATCAATATTAATAATTTTTTTAGAATACTCTTATTCTCAAGTCAATATTTGAACGACTAAAGTCTCAAGAGATAATTTAGTCTCATTCAACTTGCATATTTAGTCCATTCCTCCATTTTTGCAGCCTGTACGTGACCACTTCAAGAATAATAGTCAGGCAAGGGATCTACTAAAAACTGTGAAGGTATGATTGACTGCATGCTTAACTTGATTTTTTTTTTTTAATTTGTTTGCATTGCTTCCAACACCATAGTGCCCGATGGATTTATCATAATCTGTGTTATTGTTAACTTGTGCTGATGAGTCGATTGAAGTTTCGGACATGAAAATTGCAGGCTTACAGAGTCACCAGGTGATCATTTCAAAGAGATGGACTGCAGCGTGGATTTATAAAATCATGACAGTCACGTTGTTCTCTCACATTTTGAGAAAAGTCGACATTTACTGGTTTATTTTTCACTAATTTTTGTGGCATTTCTTCGGTCAAACAAATTTTCCTTAAGCATTTTACTGTTCTTAAAAAAAAAAAATAGAACTGTACTTTGAAGATAAATCGAAGAGTGTTCGTTTGGACAATTCGTTCGGACGATTCAGTAGTTTCAATTTCTCTGGCTTGTCATTTCATTTGGAAAATATTTTTATAAATTTATTGTAGTTGGAGATCGAATCATAGATATTTTATATAATTCATCCGTGAATATTTTTATTATTCATCATCTGATTATTTATGGATTATAATTTAATTTTTGAATGTTAAGGGATCGAACGGTGAATAATATTATTATTTATGGGTGTTCACTGATGAATTGTATTCATATAATTTTTTAGATATATTCATATAGTCTTTTAGGTATTTTCCCTTCAATTCTTAATTATGATGTATTTTTAGGAATTTTTTTTCACGTGGATGATAATTTTAAATGTTTAGACAATTTTAAATTATATTTGAATTGCATCATAAATTTTATAAGAAAAAAATGTTCCACATGTTCTCTAAATCTATTAAAATACATCAATAATTTTAATGAAAATTGCTGAATATGTATAAAAAAATAATTTTAATCAAAATTGTCTAAATTTAATTAGTAATTTTGATATAGTTTTAGTTAAAAGTTATTAGATTATTATTTTGAAATTGTTTAAGTAGCATTATCGAAAGCTTAAGTTTATCCAAATAGCTTGAACTTGGGCTAGTATGAGAATGTAAAGTGTGCTTGGGTCATATTTGAGGGTTTAGGCACGACTCATTTATACCTCAAAGCCTAGAAGAGAGATATATTTTAAGAGAGAAAAATATTTTGGTCTTTCGAAACTCGAGCATGAAACTCATCCGAGGTAGCCGCCACCGAGAGCAAATGTCAACCGCCCTTAGGGGATAGCTATCGAGGTTCTCGTCCAGGGTCCAAAAATTTTAAAATTTATTATAACTTTTAATCAGGATCTAAAAAATTTTGGAATTCAATATGTTCAAATTTTTGAGCCCTCCATGGATGCGACGCGTTGACAAATTACAAGGTCAAATTTGTACAATGAATAAGGATCGATTTCGAAGATAAATTTAAAATCCTACTCCGGATTCTAATAGTCGTCCTGTGCATTGTCAATCGCGTCCACGGACGTTACCCTTTCATAATTTATTTTCTCTCGAATCTTATAAAATCGGATGTTATACTGACGATTCTAATCTTTTACATAAAAGAATTCAAATTTTCAAAGCTTTAAATAATTCGGACTAGTCGACTCTAGCCAAATCCAAAAAAATTCGCGCGCGTCTCACGTCCTGCGACGCTCTCTCATCCAAATCCAAAAGCCCGCCCATTTGCCCCCACAAAAGAACGAAGCTGGCATCGCAGCACGAGGATGACGTCATCGTGGGAATTGTGGGCGAGTGACTTTTTCATTTCATTTTTGTTTTTTAAATAAATTTTATTTTATTTTTATGAAAAAAAAAATAAAATTAATTGCAAAAATAAAAGAAATTAATGTTCAACGTCCAAAAATTAGTTGTCGAACAAAATGGGTTATTTTCATAAAAAAAAAAAATTCGTGTTCTAAAATTCCAAAGGAAAGATATGAAAAGAGACATTTGAAATGTTTCAATTTCGATAGATAATAATCCGAAGCCTAGAACAATTTTAGTGATAACTTAAAATATATTAAATATATATATATATAATTTAATAATGTGATTATTGAGAATGAGATAGATAATTTGTAAGAAATCCTCCATTATAAATATTTCAAAACATTCAAAAAAAATAAATTAATTAATATCTAACAAATTAATTATGATATATTTTATTATTTTATATTATATTAAATAAATGTTTTATAAGAAGAAATAAAATAAAATAAAAAAGTTATTGAGAAATTTTTTGGATGTATTTTGCGGCGGCGTATAAATCATAGAAGAGCTCTCCGATAAATTCCGCCATTGGAGATGCTCTCATTCCTCTCTCTCTCTCTACCAGAACGATCCGGCGAGAAGGTTAGTGACGTTCTTAGTTTATGTTCATTCTTTGCATCTGTCCTTTTTTTTTTTTTTTTGGCGATTTTGCTCTTTTATGCCTGCCGAAGCTTTCCGCCGCCACTTTTCATACTCTTTTCGTCATCATTATCGGGGAAAGGATCGATCTTTGTGGGTTTTAGGCCATCAGGTATACTCTGATCTTTGTTGCGAGTGGTGCGCAGAGAAATCTTACGCTTCTCCCTTGTTTGGTGGCCGAGCAATCTAGGGTTCGCTGGATCGAGTCTAGGTTTTGCTTGGTCGACAATTTGTGTGTCTAGAAGACAATGTATACGATTTTCTTCATAAAAAAAAAAGCTCGTTGAAGATTTTTTTTCTCCCCTAATTGCTCACTTATTTTTTTTGACTGTTCTCTTTAAGAGGATTATCTTTTCCAGGTTTTGGGAACTTGCATTTGGTGATTTCTGCAAGGGTGTGGAGAATGAGTGAAGGAGGAGGATGTCAAGAAGATGCCGATGCCAGGAGATGTGCTCTGGGTGATATAACTAATCTTGGGAAAAGAGGGCTTCTTTTGGATTCAAAAAAGGCTTTTTCAGGAGAAGGGATCGACGAAAACAGGGAAGACAATGTTGATGATAGTTTTGGAGAGGAAAGAGCTTTTAAGAAATGGAAAACAGACATCGATGGCAAAATTGAATCTTTGGTTGACATAATGCGGAAGGGTCCTTTCTCTTCCGATGCTAAAGAGACATGCCATCCTATGACCTCAAACATCATAGGCAATTTTATCCAGAGAAATATTGGATCTGGTTTGGTTTCCCTGAAAAAGAGTTCTGATTCATTAGCAAATGAGACTGTTGGCAATTTAGGATCAGGCTTTATATCCACTGATCCAGTGCTTGTGCAATGTGATAAATTATTTGTAGCTGATTCAGAAGAGGATTTTTCAGATGGTCATGAAACTGATAGTGCTGGTTCTACTAGATACTCTTTCCAGTCAAAAGAAGTTGAAAACAGTTCCACTGTACTAAAATCTACCGGCTTAGACTTTACAACTTTGAAGGAAGGCAATGCTGATAGTTGCGAAGGTCCCTGGGAGTTCCAAAAACCATCTGGCTCATTGAAAGGCAGTATGGATTCTGGTGTACATGGACCCAGTAGTGTCCCTAGTTGTGGCAAAGTTGGAATGCTGGAAGAATCTTGCAGATGTCCTTTTTGTCTCAAAGGCAAGTGATAGTTCCTGTCTTTCTGTCGGAGTATGTTGATATTGCATAGAACACAGTATTAGTATGAATATTTTAACTTGTTTCATTTTTGTTATTGTTCACATGCCTTATTTTGGATTTGTTGCTTACATGACATGTAAATCAGCGGCTTACATATGGGCAGATCTAAATTATCAGGACACTAGAGCCAGACTTGCCGGTAAGCTTGTGATAGTTATCCTCATTTAGTATCCTTGATTCTTGGTTACATGTTTTGCATTAGGGAATGTGCTATTCAATCAATCTGATTTTCTGTTTTTAATTTATAGAATTGAAGAAAAGCAAAAGACTTGCAAGGTCTTTAGAAGCACGAAGTCGTTGCAACAAAAGTAGTATCAAAGCTGCTCAAAGGATCTCAGATACATCTACTTCATTGGAGTCTGAATTAACTCAACAGTGGCGATCACTTTTCCTTTGCACAGAGAATATTGTTGCCCATGAAGCTTCTGAGCTTGTAAGTTCTTCCTTATGACTTCTTTTTTTTTTTCCCCATTTTCCTAGTACAGTTTTTACTAGGCTAAGGCTCTTGTCCTTTTGTCAGAAATCTGAGATGGCTTATATAGTCTTTATCTAACTCATTAGTAGACATGGTAGCTTTTACAAATCTCTTGTAAGATATCCAAGCGCACTAGTTGAAATATGCCATCAGAAAACCTTTAAGGCTTATATGTTTAGATGGCTGATACTCTTATTAAGTCTCGATTCCTTTTATTCTCTAGTTCATGTAAAAAGAGAATTAAGGAGATGGCTTCTTTTTCACTAAAGCTAATTTTTGTTTGTCTTAGGTGCCTTTTATTTGATCAGAAAATTTTCCTTTTATAAATGCCAACTCTTCGAGAAGGAGAGCCTTGGCAAAATGGTAAAGTTGTTACCGTGTGACCTAGAGATCATGGGTTTGAGCCATAGAAACAACCTCTTATAAAGAAAGGTAAGACTACGTACAATATACTCTTCCCCGAGATCTTGTATCGGCGGGAGCTTCGTGTATCAGGCTGCTCTTAAATGTCAACTTCATCTAGTGGGATAAGACAATTGTTATTGTTGAAATTAAGATAAATATTTTATTATATATGAAAGAGTAATATCGAAAAACATTAGGCATGCACTTTAGCAAATAGCAAAAGATAATATACTCCTATTAGTAATTAGCAAAAATTAGATTACTTGGACTTCCCTGTCCATGCACTTACAGTATGTTTTTTAGAGTAGTTATCGACTTATTCCTACAATAGCATTGCGTTAGTGATACATTCCTCAGCTCGCGTTTTCTGTCGTTTGCAGCATGACAAATTTCTCAGGCTGAAAGAGTTGAAGGAGAACTGCAAGAGAGATTTGGAGAAAATTAGTTTGGTTCCTTCAGAGAAATGATGCTATCTTAAGTCACTACTGAGTTATTTGATTCAGTCATTAGGTAATTTTGCAAGGAAGATCCAGCATGGAGTATCAGTTGATTACTGAAAATTCTGAAAGACCGTTTGAATAATTAAAATTATTCCGTATTCAATTACTTAATGGCATGTCGGTCAGTGATTATTATTTATCTTATGCTACAGCTGCACCACAAACAGGCACTTATTGTGTATAACGATCGGAAAGGAATATCCACGATACCATGAATGTTTCAGTTTCATTTTCAAATGTTGCTTTGCCCTTGGAGCTGGATCATCATTTTACTTCATTCGGTTTGATTAAAATCCAGCAATCACAGTGAATTATTGTATGAATTTTCAACTTCTGTGCAATTCTATCTGTGTGAAGAAAAATCCAATTTCATTTATCTCAATGGTAAAAGACGATTGCTGTTTCTTTACAATAAGTCATATGGATTCAATTTTCCTTGCATGTCTCATATTGCTGATAATATTTTATATGCGCACTTCAGTTATCTGAAATTTAAGTTTCACAAGTGGGTCATTTTAAACTGCATCGATTGATGGCATTGAGGTAAGCTTTGAATGCCAAGATAATAAATCTTGTTGTATGTATGACATAGAAAAGCGGCAAATTGCAAACTGACCATCAAGCTATGAAGGTGCTCGTGAAATCATAGAGATAGAGAAAATTTCTTCTAATCTTTTCAGAAGACAGCACAGGTTTGTTTCTTCCTTCTTTTTTGTCCTTCTACAGAACACTGTATGGATATCGTCTTTTTCATGTCTCTTTTATATTGCAGTTTAAACTTAAACCATTGCTTGGATTCATGAGTCAAGTACTTGTTCTTATTTTTTTTTCTCTTTGCTTGTTGCTATTGCTCTCTTTCCAAATTTCTTCTAAAACTTCTGTGTTTTACAATTCACATTGGTGGTAGTTAATTTCGGTAGCCTCTTTAATTTTTTATTTTTAGAATTCAATTTAAAGCAGCTTTAGCAAAGATCTGAATATCATGAGAAGTATTCCACCTATCTATGGTAATAGTTTTCTCTTCCTCTTTTCCATTTATTGCAATATATTCCATTGACAAAGCAAGTTCAGCTAGACATGTTCTTGGAATTGTTGATGAGTGCAATAAGTAGGTCGCCGACCAAGCTTTTCGACTTATCACTGTCACGACTGCTGCTGCTGCTGCAGAATTCATTCCTTATCAGACTTTCCAGGGTCCAACCAGTCTTTGCAGTGAAAATACTATTTATGCTCTTAATATCGATATTGAAACGAGACACCACTGTTCTTATCAGATAGACTTGCACATCACCAACCATCAATCTTCTTTGTAGTTGCTTCGCAAAGTGCTTTTCAGGTGACTGAATGCATCGAACTACTATGCGTAGATTCTTACCGAATTCACCACACTTGTCCTTTTTCAGAATCTTCATGAACTCAAGGCCATAGAGTTGTTTAAAAGAGGAGAATGTAGTCTTTATTTGGCATGTGCTTCTGTTTGCCAGTATGAGGATTATGTTATTCTGGTCGATGTATCTTCCACTTTCGATTGCTTCATAGAGTACCTTTGCATCGCAGATCGCCAAGCTTGTGTCGGCTCTCTCTTCCTTTTTAATTCTCAGAACTCCCATCAGAATCTATTGCAGGGCACTGCTTCATTTTTAGTGTCAATCATGAACTTGTTCAAAGAGAAAAAGAGGCCAAAACTCACCTCCCTCATGCTGCCTTTTGTCTTATTAGAAACATCTTTCTCAAGTTTGGAGTTGTACTTAATCTGATACGCTTGTTGGAAAGATTTCAGTTCAGAAGTCGATCGTGTACAAATTATTTCGACGATGGTGTCGAGATCAACATTGCTACCGAAAAGTGCTGCTCTTATTATCTCAGCATCTCGTTCCGAAGCTTCACTCACTCGAAGGTAAGCTGCCCTCTATACCAAGTCAGATAGATCATTAGACTCATTTATCGATCTATCATAATCAGTTTCTTCTACTTATAATGTGAACAACTCAGGTGTATGAAAAAAAAAAAAGAACTGACTTACAGAGAAAGAACCATGTCCTCGAGCAAGGACATGGAGGAGTTCATGACCATAAAGAGCACGGTAAGTGGCTCGAATATGCTTGATTTTTTCAGTATTTGCTGCAAGAATCTCCACAATTCTTTTTGGATCCATCGATGTTGAATTTCCTGTTTTTGAGATAAATACTTGTCGAGTTTGCTTCAGTTTGAACAACAAAATGCTAAAAGAGAATATGTAGGACCAGGACATGTGCATCATCATTGAACTGTAAATGAAGAGTACTATGGGACCATACACAACTTTGTTAGTTGTGGTTACTGTTGGAGCAGCGGGAATATAATTAAAGTTTCATATTGGTAAAACTCGGGTGTAATGTCTCGGCAAGGACCGCTACATTTTCAGAACTCGGGTGTAGTGAAAAATATGCTAGAGTTCACGTTGCAGGGTCCGACTGCAACGTATCGGCAAGGACCGCTACATCTCCATGAGAACTTGGGTGTAGTGTTAAATAAGCAAGAGTTCTCACACCATAGGTTGGGTAAGAACAAATATTATAGAAAAACTAGTAGTCTAAGATTTGGTACATGGAACATAGGAACCCTCACTGGTAAAACAATGGAGATAGTAGATACGATGATTAGAAGAAAAATTAATATTGTATGTGTACAAGAGACAAAATAGGTAGGTGAGAAGGCAAAGATGATAGAGAACTCATGTTTTAAGTTATGATACAAGAGTAAAACAAGAAATGGAGTGGGTATTATTGTTGATAGTTCGTTAAAGGATGAAGTTGTAGGAGTAATTAGAAAGGGGGATAGAATTATAGCTCTCAAAATAGTAGTGGAGAAAGAAACTATAAACGTAATTAGTGTATATGCACCTCAAATAGGATTAGATGAAAATACCAAATTAAGGTTTTGGGAGGACTTGGATGAAGTATTACAAAATATTCCGTCAAATGAGATGATTTTAATAGAGGTGATTTAAATGGGCATGTCGAGTGAAAACGCGAATAAGAGGAGGGTGCATGGGGGTTATGGGTTTGGAACAAGAAATGAAGAAGGTAAAACTATATTGGATTTTGCAATAGCATATGATCTTATACTAACTAATACATTTTTTAAGAAAAGAGAAGAACACTTAGTCACGTTCAAAAGTGGAAATAATAAATCACAAATTGACTTTCTTATGGTTAGAAGAGAGAGATAGAAAGATTTGTAAAGATTGTAAGGTTATTCTGGAGAAAGTTTAACTACTCAACATAGGTTAGTAGTATTGGATATACGCCTCAAATATAGTTTTAATAGAAGGAAAATATACACGACCCTAGAATTAAGTGGTGGAAGTTAAAGGATGAGAAACTAAATATATTGAAAGAGAAGGTAGAGTCTGAAGTATTAGATGACATATCTGATGACCTCTAATACGATGTGGATAAAATGGTATCAAAATTGAAAATAGTAGCTAAGAGTGTACTCGGTGAGTCAGGGACATACGCACCCAAGTAAAGAATCTTGGTGGTGGAATGAAAAAGTCTGCAAGAGAAAGTCGAAGGAAAAGCGAATAGCATATAAAAATTAAATATTTGTAAAATGAGGAAAATTTGAAAAAATATACAATAGCCAAGAAAGAAGCTAAGAAAGCAAATGAAGCTAAGATCAAACTTTTGAGCGGTTATATCGAAAATTAGATACAAAAGAAGGAAAGAGACATTTATAGAATAGCTAAAGTGAGAGAGAGGAAGACAAAAGATCTTAATCAAATAAGATGTATTAAAGATGAATCTGAATAAGGTACTTAGTAAATGATGAAGAAATAAAAGAGCGGTGGAAGAGATATTTTTATCAACTTTTTAATGAAGGTTTAGGAGACCAACTTAATTTAGGTAATTTAAGTAGGTCAAATGAGTATAGAAATTTAAATTTTTATCGTAGAATTCAAATTTGAAGTAGTAATGCTTTAAATGGAATGCAAAATGGAAAAGCCGTTGGACCGGATGATATTCCGATAGAGTTATGGAAGTGTCTAGGAAACAAGGTATCGAACGGCTTACAAAATTATTTAACATGATATCGAAAACAAAAAGGATGCCTCGATCAACGGAGGGTAAGATCCTAATTCCCTTTATATAAGAATAAGGGAGACATACAAACTTGTGAAAACTATAGGGTATTAAACTAACGAGTCATACCAATAAACTGGGAAAAAATAATAGAAAAAGATTAAGGAAGGAGACCATGGTTCTCAAAAATCAATTCGATTCATGCCAGAATGTCGACAATGAGCTATACATCTTCTCGCATAACTAATTGAAAAGTATAGAGAGCAAAAGGTGATCTACACACGGTATTCATTGATTTAGAAAAAGCATGATAGAGTTCCAAGAGAAATAATATGGAGAATTTTAGAAAAAGAGGTGTTAGTGTAATATATATCAACTAATTAAGGATATGTATAAGGAAGTAACGACCAGAGAAGACTTCAGTGATTAATCAAGCATTTCCAATAAAGATAGGGTTACATCAAGGATCACTTTAAGTCCCTATCTTTTACACTAATCATGACGAACTCACCTGGACACATTCAAGACACATTACCGTAGTGTGCATGTTGTTCAGGATGATATTGTTTTAGTAGATGAGACACGTGAAGGAGTAAATGTTAAACTAGAATCTCAAGGAAACACTAGAAGTGAAAGGTTTTAAGCTTAGTAGAGGAAAGAGAATATATGGAATTTAAATTTAGCGATATTAGGCGTAATGAGACAAGTGTTAAGATAGGAGATGATGAGTTATGAATTGAAAGTTTTAAATATTTAGGATCATTTTGCAAGATGATGGAGGGATTGAGAGAGATGTCTTACATGAGAATACAAGCGGATGGTTGAAATGGAGGAAAGCATCGGGTATTTTATGTGATCGTAAAGTGCCTCTAAAACTTAAAGGGAAGTTCTACAAAACGGCGATTAGACCTGCTATGTTATATGGAGCTGAATGTTGGGCTACGACTCGAGCATATGAGCAAAAGATGAGAGTTGCAGAGATGAGGATGTTAAGGTGGATGTGCGGACATACGAGGATGGACAGAATAAGAAATGAGAGCATTAAAGAAAAAGTTGGTGTTGCATCTATTGAAGGAAAGCTCCGAGAGACACGTTTAAGGTGGTATGGACATGTACTTAGACGGTCAATAAATGCTCCAGTTAGGCGATGTGAAACGATACCAAATATACACATCAAACGAGGAAGAGGAAGACCAAAAAAGACTTGGTTAGCAACAATAAAACAAGATAAAATTTATTTAAATATAGATGATGATATAGTAGGGGAAGAGTCCAATGGCGTAGAAGGATCCATATAGCCGACCCCACCTAGTGGGATAAGGCTTTGTTGTTGTTGTTGTTGTTGTATTGGTAAAATATAAAAAATATTATATATTTATAAGATGAAAAAATATCTCTATCGTCATGAGACTTTTTTGGTATAATCCAAAAATAAAATTATGAGGATTTAGATTCAAAGTGGACAATATCATATTATTATGAAGATATATGAATCTTATAGGTACTAATAATTGATATTAGAGTCATGGTTTATATCAAGTCATGCACTTCGAACGGAGAAAATAAAATTTTTATGTTCGAATCAAGAGAATCAGACACCAAATGAAAAGTCCAGTTGAGTCAGAAGGATCGGACAATTGACAAGAAGTCTAGTTGGGTCAGAAGAACCAGATAATTGAGAGGAATACTTGATGAGTTGAGAATCAGAGGAAGTCTTTTGAAGACAAATATGTGCGGGGGAGAGGGGATGGGATGTGTGATCCTTTGTTTGAGAGGAGAATTATTGAGAGTATTATGAATACAATTAAAATTTCATTTTGATAAGATATGGAAAAGATAAAGTGCTTATAAGATGAAAAAATATCTTCATTGACATGAAACTTTTTGAGTATAATTCAATATCATATTATTGTGAAGATATATGAATCTTATAAGTACTAACAATTATTTCACTAATTTACAAACCAGTAAAGTTATCAATGGAGGCGTCGAAGCATCGATGAGTCATGTCGGGACAAGCATTAGAAGGCTTGGAGTTTGACTTAGCCCGGGCTTGGTTGGCCTATATGTTTTAATAATAATATATATAAAAAAAACAATTATAAACTAGAACCTCATTACACTTGTACCAGAAAAGAAATTGTGAAGGCAGACAGAATCAGCTTCAAGTGTGGTGAGTTGTTGCCTATTAGCACTCATTCTGAAGGGCCTCCCTTAAAATTAGCTACAGATTGTGGCTGGGACTTGAATTTAAAGGGTGCAAAAATGGGCATGGAATATTAATTACTTCATGCATTACAGATGGCACAAGAACATATACTTCATTCCAATTTCAACCATAGTCATAACACAATACATCACTTTCCCATAGCACAGATATATGAACAAGAATATAGGCAAAAACATTGTCATCAGAAATGTTCTGATATTCTTCTTTCAGTGCAGTGAGAATGTCTTGACACTTCTCAGGTCGGAATGAAGAATCTGAAAGGAGATAGGGTTCATACTCTACTTCACATGTACATCTTCACATTGCTTCTTTAGCCGCTTCTGGTTCGTGCCATGTGGCACTAGGAAGACAGAGAATCATGAGGATTAAAGGACTCAGTGTTCTTGATTTCTTGACACATAGCTATGCTAGTGATGCCAATGCTGTGTTGGTGAAGATCAGTTGGTGGCCACTTTTATGCTTATCCTGGTTGTTCAGATGCTGAATGTTTCTTATCTTTGCGAAATGGTTCATTGAGTCAGTTTCTATCACTCTTGACATTAAACACCATGGTCTTGCATTCTTCAAGAATATATTCTTCTTTTAGATACTTAGCCAAGTTCATTCACTTGTATGCATCTATGTATGCTATTAGACGTGCAAGAGAATAATCTTGATATGTGAAACTTGAATGTGTTACCTGCAATGGAATGAAACTTCAATGTAAACATAGCAGCCTCTCTTTGTTTCTTTGGTTGTAGCTTTTGGCTTCCTCTCAAGTCGAGTGAAATGCTCTGCAAGGACCTAAAATCTTGAAAGCAAACCAAATGAAATTATGATACCAACCAATGTAATTACAGTGCCAAAGCAAAGAAAAGCAATCCATCATGAAAGTTTCATCTTTTTGGTCAAGTTTAGCATGATCAATCTCAATGTAAGAAGCCAAAACCACACAGTATTGCCATTATCAAGCACATGGAGTGTTTAATTAGCCCATAGAAACATGTTTCAGGACTTAATTAGAAAGCCAAACTGCTGCTAGTACATAGGTCAGACTGTTTAGACCAGAGCAATGCTGCTCTCGCCGCCGGGGGGCTTGCGGACACCGCCGAAGTAATCTCGCGAGGCAGGTTTCCCATTGGCAAAGATATCACTGCCACTCATCTCCCTCAGCTTTGCCATGCTCAGTGGCTTCTCAGCTGACCCAGTGGATGCATCTTCCTTGAATATGCCATTGCCTGTCAGTTCTTGAAACTTTTGAGTGTGGATCTTCCTTGTTGTCTTGGTGACAGTTTCCTCATTCGATGCGATATCACCGGTGCTGCTAGGCGGCTACAGATAGCAAATAACAGGGAAAAAATAGCCAGAATAAAAGTAAGAAAAGGTCATGCATGATTGAGCAAGGAAAACAATCATATAAAATTACTCCTATTTACAATGTTGTTTGTACAAGTATGAAACACCAATATAAATCTAGCTACTATGTAGCTCAGCATTTTCCATTTATAGTTGATTAAACAACACAAAATTGATTTTAATTCTGATTCCTCAAAATTTGCTTGGGGTAGAACAAGACAGGATTCCATATATAAGTTGCTATAAAGTAAATTCCATGGAAATTAGGCCATGTAAACGGCCTTTTTCTTTATCCAATTATAGGACTCTTCACTAAATTGTTTTCCAGTGAGAAAGAACTGGTATGGAACTTAGATAATATGTAGAAAATGAACACAATGAAGTGGTGTAATGAAGTTGAAAGAGCTACCTTTTACACAGTTATCAGCTCACTCACCTTAGTTACTTTTACTGATGTATGTTTGCTTTGAGGCTGTGGCAAGACAAAATCCAAGGTACCCCTTAGTTCTAAGTTCCTCGCAGCTAACTGCCTGACTGGAACCTCAGGTGGAGGACCAAATATGTCATGTCCACTAAGCTCTTTGGACTTGGCTTGAGAGAGCTGCTTTTTAACTTGAGCATCTAATTCACTTTCAGCTGTCCCATTTAGTTCTCGTTGCTTTGCTACCTCAGCAATTGAGGTTGGCTTCTTTGGAGAAACTGTTTCTTCGGCACCAAATGAGATCTGGCTAATTGCACTAACTGCTTGCTGATAGACACATGAACAATTTAACAGATTCAATCTCTACAAAATAACTCCGATAACAACGTATAGGCATTCAAAGATGCATATATTGCTAATTTTCTTGTAACATTAATATTATCTTCCCATAAATGACTATATTCTGCATATTGGTAAGTCACTGTGGTCAGTCTACTGATAAAAAAGATTAAAAACTCCAATAGGGAGAATATAAATTAATGCTAAGGTCAAATGTAATTCAGAAATAATTACCTGAATTCTTATACTCGTCTTATTATTTGAATTGGAAGCAGCATTACCAGATTCTGTCATCTCATCCTCACCGTCTGCTACAAAGATACCACTTCCAGTCATCTCCCTCAGTTTTGAACTTGACCAGGGTTTTCTGCAAAATGTAATGATATATTAGCTTGCAAAGAACTCAATAAGAAAACAAGAGATATATAAATTGAAAACGTAAAGGCAAATTGATATTCTGAAATATCATAGGACCACAAAACTTTATGAAAATTTTATACTAGACAATAAAGGGTACACCACAGGACAACCAAACTTCTCTCTCATGGACTATTTTCCAAAATGTATGGGGCAAAACTTGGGCTGTAAACGAACCAAGTGTTCATAAACAAGTTTGGTGTTCAATTTGATAAGAGTTCGTTTACGTTCGTTCAAAATGCATCAAAGTCAATTAATAAACAAGTTTGAACTAGAGCTGTCAAGTTGGGTTAGGCCCGCCGGGTTGGCCTGCCCCGCTAAATAATTTAAGCGGGTTGGGTTGAACTTTTATCAATCCGCCATTTTGGCGGGCCTAAACGGAGCAACCCGCGCGAGTTGCGGGTCTAAACGGGTTGGCCCGCCGTGGGACGGGTTGGCCCGCGGGTTGAGAAATGTCAAAAGATAAGTTTTTCACCGTTACAATATTCTTCGATCACATATACACCTCAACAAAGTATAAAAGAAGTTAAGAGTAAAGAACAAAAGAATATTTTTTATACTCTAATTGTTTTTTATTATCTTGTCACTACTATTCTAATCAATATTGAAAATAATAACATATCAAAATCAAATAATTACCCAGGCTAAAAAATCTCAATTGAATCTCTATTTGAAAGAGCAAAATAGTATATTTTGTAACATTGGAAATGAATAAAAAACATCGGTACTCAATTTTGTAAGTCGATAATTGAATCTCAATTATAAAATTTTAGTTATTTTAAATACTTATTTTTTTAATCATGGTACTCTATCTGTCTTACAAATCATTACCTTAAGCCCTCAACACCTCAGTAATTTTAGATATATTTTTTAAATTTGTGTGGCCCGCGGGTTGGCCCGCCTAACCCGCAACCCGCCTTGAGTTGGGTTGGGTTGAAAATTTCTCAACCCATCGAGATGGCAGGTTGGCCCGCCCCTCTTCACTAAATATTAGGTTTACGATGGGTTGGCCCGCCCCGCTATGGGTCGGCCCGTTTGACAACTCTAGTTTGAACACATATGTATTCAGCTTGTTAGTGTTCGTGAACAAATTCATTTAAAAATTATTTATGATCTTATTTATACTAATTTATAAATAAAGATTAAAATATTAAAAATTTAAATAAACAAACAAGCTTCACTTAAGAGTTGGATAACATTTAAATAAATCCAATGTAAACAAGCTTGATTCAAGTTTGAATCGAGTTTGATTAGAAGCTTGATACTTATTAAACAAGTCAAGTTCAATTCAAGTTCAAGCCAAGCTTAATCTAAAAAAAAAAAGAAATCAAGCCAAGCTTGAACAGGTTTTTCAATAGCTAGATTAATTTTAGGTTTGGCTTGACTCGACTTGATTATCTTATCAAACAAACTTAAACATTGTAAAGCTTGACTTAACTTGGCTCATTTATCGTCCTAGGCAGAACAAGAAAGAATTCAAAACACAGATATAGCTCCATGCCAGAATTAGGTTTGTTAACTTGCTTTTCATCCCTTTAATCAAAGCAATGTAAAGCTAATGAGCTTGTAGCTGAATACTTTTGTTTTATGTAAAATTCAA
Organism: Wurfbainia villosa; assembly: GCA_025175895.1. Lineage (NCBI taxonomy): Eukaryota > Viridiplantae > Streptophyta > Magnoliopsida > Zingiberales > Zingiberaceae > Wurfbainia > Wurfbainia villosa. Next base: position 3,002,873 of record CM045997.1, on the reverse strand, counting down.
GAAAACAGATCATGGTTTATTATTCTTCTGGTCTTTAGATATTCAATTCTTCATGCAAAGACAACAAAGCAAACTAATGTCTGGCTCACCCTTGAAGGTTTTTCTACCATTTCTTTTAACTTTTTGGATTTTGTGTTTAATCTTTCACACGTCATAGAAATTTTTCTTCTTATGCAAACCTACAAACAATTAAACAAGTACTTTATCTCACTACAGGAACCAAACAAGTCAGGCAATGCTAGATCCCTCTTCCACTTGCAGATGATATGCAAGGACTGATTGCCAAACCCTAATTCCTTCTACAAGATCATTTTGTTTTCGTGCAATAACTATGAGACTTGATAGATGTTTTATATTCGTACTTAAATAAGGTTAAGAAGAAAATTTTTTAGAACATTAATAAATAATATAGAAGAACACAAGAACTGGAGGGGAAACGGAAAATAAGACAAGGAGATCAGCAGCATTCGGAACTACTACACTGTTACATGCTTCCTAATGTTAGGAAAAACAACAATTTTTGTTGTGATATCAAGGAAGTCGATGATGGGGGCAAAACAAAACGACAATTTTCTCACCTTGGAATTCAAATCCAAGCGAGATCAGAAATAAACTTAAACAAGAAAAGAAGAAGAAGAAGAAGAAGAAAAAAGGGGGTTCACTTTATCAGCCATTCCTTACCTCTTGCTCAAGCTCTCGGCCTCCTCTGCCGACAACTGCGCTCCGAACATCACGGGGCTAATGCCGCCTGCAGGCTGTCAGGAAACGCGAGCGTAAGTGCCGATAAATTTGGCTATTTCTCGGCCTGCATTACCTTGAGCGTTCGTCGGGACGGCGGCGTCGCCTGGTCGACGGCCGGAAGCGGCGTCTCCGACCAGGTGAGCAGATCCGCCGTGGAGGCCTGCGACTTCCTCACCGGCGGATTGCAATCCATAGCTCCTCCGCCCCTCTCTCTCTCCTCTCGAGACTGAGCTGTGGAGCGATGGCGAAGCAGCAACAATAAAGCGATCAAAAAGCGAGACGTGAAAGCACCCTTTCCTAATTTGTATCTATTAATTAGGAATATTCAAAATTTAGGGATTATTTTATAAAACAACACCCCTACTGGCCTACTTGCAAAACTCTACGACCAGCTGACAAACGTCAACGAAAATCTCGTCAAGTTCGCTGCTTTTTTATATATATTTTTACTATCTTCGTATATTAATTATCCGTCCAATCGTATGGATTTTTGACGAAATATATAATATAATTTTTTTTAAAAAAATTTGCTATTCAATAGATAAGTCCAACAATATAATCATCTCAGCCCTGTAAAATAGATTCAATAATAAAATCTTTTATCTCAACGAGAATAACATAGTCGTTAAGATATAACGATACTTATAGAAATGACATAGGTCAATTTCGAAGAAGATTTAAAATCTTTTTTTAATTCAGATGATCCTCTATGATTTATCTTCCTCATAAATCACAATAGTTGTGGGACAGACCGACGGAGGCTATTAGATTGACGGTTCCAACTTTTGCAGAATAACGAAGTCTTGATTGGGACAACGTGTTACCTAATACACAATGATACTTATAGAATGTCGTTGATCGATTTCGAAGAATATCTAAAAAAATTTCTATTCATATGATTCCTATGTATTTTAATTATCACATTAAAATCTAAATAGTCATTTATAATTTATCTTCTCCGTAATGATCATTATGAATCATTATATTATTGATTCCGATCTTTTGCCGATTCAATAATGAAAATGTACCGATTTCGAGGAGGTAAATTCTCACATATATTCTGTTTAAAGTCCAAATTTTTTTTGCCAACTGTATTAATACGTGAATACCGCTCCACTTTACTGTGAATACGCTTCTTTTCATCCTTTCTTTTTCTTTAATGCGGTTAATGTTTCTTAATCGTTGCTCCTTTTTCCTCGTTTATTTATAAACAGAGCATTACTTTTTTTTTTTACTTGGATTTAAATTTTTGATCCGAATAATTTTAAAAATGACACATTAAATTTTATAAAAAAAATTTATCGACCATCATAATAAATCGAAAAATATTCTCAATGAATAATATAATATTTTAAAATTTATCATTCCATTTATAAAAAATCTTTAAAAATACGTTGCAATTCGATCGGAATCAGAGTCCGATCGAATCACGATTGGAATTCGGTCCAATCATAGCTTGAAGCATCCTAACCACTAGCGACTAGAATTTGACAGCGATCGAGTCAGATTTCGATCGGAATCTGACTGAATTTCGATTCAGATCGAATCACGATTGGATTTCGATAGGATCACGATCATAATCCAATTGGATTCTGACAATAGTGAGCAGCAATGGGTGCTTGGTCATGCGGAAGAGAAAAATCACTATACATTCTCACATCCAGCGCGATCGAACGATGGACGTCGACGAAACATTGGATCGCAGTCGCACCCAGATGCACAAGAATCTATCACCTAGCATATCGAACTCGTGTAAAGTATATTCGTGTAAAGTATATTCGCTTTTCTCATATAAAAATATTTTCCCCTTTTTACATCATTAAAGAATTTTGCATGACTTAGCTCGTTATTTTATTAGCGATCTACCAAATCTTCCTTGACAATGTAAATCGCAAAAAGATTTTTATTTTCAAAGCCGATGACTTTAGAGGAGCTTGAATAAATAAATCAAAAATTATAATTAAAGACAAATGGAGATGATTCCAAACAAGATACCTCATTCATTTTTGCATTCTTTTATTATTATTATTGTTGTACAAAAGTTCTCCGGAAAATGCTGTAGAGTTGGTGCGGTAGAGTTGGTAACTAGATAACCTGAGCAGAGCGGAGTGGCGTAATCTAACCGATTCTAA